>MNCI01012289.1:478852-537279 GCA_015680685.1 Gnetum montanum
TGTTGGCATGATCTCATCTGCCATGCCTAGTTTGTCGATGACGGAGTATAGAACTACGTTTGTTGCCGCACCGTCATCAACGTGCACTCTACGAATGGTACATTGCCCAACACGTACACTAATCGATAATGGAGCTGTTGTGACTTCCCCTCGTTTGGGGTTGACTTTAACTGCATCGTCACGGAAGGCTAAGGTGTTGGAACCCAATTCTTGTGGTGTGTATTGTGAAATCGTTGCATGGATGGATTCCATGTTAGCAGGGATGTTCTCTGTAATAGGAATGGATGCTAGTGTTTGTGCTAAGGCTTCACGATGAGCCGATGATGTCATGACCAGGTCGTACAAACTCATGGTTGTGTTCTTTTGTTTGAGCATTTGTTTCACCTGGGCCAGTGTAGCTACAAAGTCTGTGTTGTCTGCCATTGTGTTGGTTACCTCTATATGGGTTGAGGGCTTGGGCCTGGTTTGTTTGGGATTACGGGCAGGGCCCCCAGCATTCAGTTGCTGTGTACTATGTGTGTCTTTTATCTGAGCTACAAGTGTTGTTTGTTGTTGGTTCATTTTCTTCTGTTGCCAGTTGGTTTTCTTACCCGTGTTGTTGGCAAGGTTGACTCTTGAGGAAGGAGAGGTTGAGACGTTTCCTATGGTTGCGCTCAGGGTAAGTGAGGGGCCATCGCGTGGTGGCACTTTTATGACAAATGGGAGTTTAGGAGGTGTTGTTGTTATTTGACTGGCCTGTTGTGGCACTTTGATGATGAAAGGTTTCCTTGCGGTTGTCATTGGTGAATTGTGCCAGTTTAATGTCTTAGCGGACGTCTGTGGTGGTACTTTGACCACAAAGGGTGTTTTCGGTGCTCAGGGTTGCGTTGAATCTTGCCAGTTTAACATCTTAGTGAATGTATGAGGTGGTGGTACTTTGACCATGAAAGGTGTCATCGATGCTCTAGGTGGCAACTTGATGACGATGGGAGGCCCCTTGCTCATGGAGGTGGAGGGGATTGTTGCCTTGCTGGGAGGCACACGAATCACAAAAGGTTGCCGCACAGGTTTAGGCTTACTATCTATGCCAATGGAGTTTATGACATAGGAGGCATTGTCTGTGCTTTGTTGATTTAGGGTGTTGACGTTCAGTTGGCCCCATTCTATCATTGCTTGTAGATCATCCTTTAACACGCGACAGGTGTCGGTATTGTGACCGGACATTTGGTGGTAGTGACAGAATTGGTCTAACTTGAAATGTCGTGGAACTGGGGGCTCATTTGGTGCTGCTAAGGTGGGGTTCCTTAGTAACTTGCAGTACCTGTCATGTCGACGGCGAGCATTCTCCGCTACATGTTTGTATTGGATTTTCTCGGCTTTAAGGAGTTGCTCTAGTAGTTTAGAAGGTTGTGCAGGTAGAGGCGTGTACTTAGAGCGATCTTTGCGCTGAAAGTTGGAACTTGGGGTGGCCCCTGTTGTTGCAGGTAGGTTGGTACTAGTGTTAGTTGTTTTTATGCTTGTGGCCACAGTTTCCGTGGTTGCCTTTTTTTTGGCAACGTGTTGGTTCTTGTAAGCCACATAGGCGGGGTCATTGCTGGCTTGTGCAGCTTGTTCAATGTTCTTGATCTGTGTGAATGTTTGGCTCAACGTTTGAGCGCTTAGGTAGTACAGTTTTGACTTAATGAAGTCATTCACGGCTCCCTTCAGAATCGTAAGCAAATACTTTTCAGGGATGGGCTCATGAAGTTCGTTAAGGGCTACACTCCATCGTTGGATGAACTTTTGCGCAGGCTCAAGTGGTGCTTGTTTCACCTGTATCAGACTATCTAGTGTGGCTTCAGGCTTGAGGTTGTACTTAAACCGGGTAACGAACTGATGTAACAGATCCTCCAGAGAGGATATGGAGTTACGAGGCAAGGCTCGGTACCAGTCTAAGGATACGCTCATTAAGGACATCGCGAACACTCGCAAGATTGCGTGGGGCCAAGCTTGAAGCAATAGAGTTTCTGATCGAAACGTGACTAAGTGAGCGTTTGGATCTCCCTCCCCATTGTACTTGGTTAACTGGGGCAATGTGATTCCCTTGGGTAAAGCTAATGGTGGCACTGAAGAGCTAATTGGATCGTCGCGATAGAAATCCAGTACTTTAACTTGTTCAGTGTTGTCAGCTTTGAGTTGCTTTATCTCATCCGCTAATGCTTGCATCATCTGTTTTGCTTCTGCCCACTCTTGAGCGGTAGGCAGATTAGTTGGTTGGGGAGGTTGTTGGGTTGTCATTTGTTGCTGTGGAGCGATGTTCAGAGTTGCGGTTGTGGGGTGTGGCACGTTGAAGTGAGTGGGTTGTTGAACAAGGGGTATGGCCCCTTGCCTAGCCACAAACTGTGAAGTGACACCCTGGATGTGCGGGGCCGATGTAGTGAAAGTGGCCCCATGCGTTTGCACGTGTGGTATGTACTGGGTGGAGATGGGGGTGGGTAATCTCTGTTGGGATACTGGTGCTTGTATGCTCGTTGACACTTGGTGAGTGGCCGCCTGTCCCATGCGAGGATGGAACGATGGGTTCACGTGAGTATGGGGACTGAGGGTGTGGTGTGAATCCTCAGGTTCAGATTGTGCCTCGAAGTCATCTACATCATGTTGGTTTTGGGGCTCCTCATTGGGTCGCCGTGAGTTTTGGCTCCTTGCCAGAAGGAGCTGGGAGATGAGTTTATGCTGAGGTTCAGAAAGGGGGATGATGTCGTATACAGAGGGGACGAATTCGTGACCTCCCATGTATATGTGCTCGAAGTTTCATTTTCCCTCCTGTTCTATGGTGTCAAGAGGAAGGTTGGCTTGAATCTTCACACAGATGTAGTTATACTGTTCTTGTGTCGGGACTATGAAGGCGTGTGCATTAGAGGTCAGGGATGACTCCATGGTGATGTGTGATAGGGCAACTTATGAGCTAGCTAACAAGTGTCGAGTGTGTTTCGGGCTAAGTGTGCAGAGTGTCCGGTGTGTGAACATTGAAAATTTTTCTAAGTGTCTAGCGTGTACAATGTAAACGGGAGAAAATTTGGCTAAGTATAAAATTATGAACCGTAGTCATACGCGGATGGTGATTTTGGCTAAGAGGAAGTCATCTCGGAATCGTTATGTTCTGTGTTTTGTATGCCTTAGACAAGGTGATCCGTGTTGGTGCGAATCGCAGCGAATTCGGCTTTGAAACGGGCTCGTTTTGGGTGTTTTTGTTGAAAAAACACTGTAGCGGTACTGTAGCAGTACTGTAGCAGCGTATACGCCCGAACACTGTAGTAGCGTATACGCCCAGACACTGTAGCAAGCGTAAAAACACTGTAGCAGGCGTAAAACACTGTAGCAACGTAGACGCTGGGAATTTGTTTGCAGCGTAGACGCTGGGGTTTCAGTTTTGCAGCGTAGACGCTGGGGTTTTAGTTTGGCCCTCCTTCTAGTGCCAAAAACTGTGCCGACCGAAATCGTCGGTGCGAGGCTGGAACGTTATGGGCACCGAAAGATCAGTGGACTAGCACAGTCGACCCTGCCTCCGCTTGAGGGAGAGCTGGAGTGGAAGAAGGCAGAGTGCCTTGGATGGTCCGCACGCGGATCAAACAAGGACTTCCCCGAGCGTCACCGAAGTGTTATATGCTGGGTTATGTGTAAAACAGGGCGTAGACGGCGAAACAGGCGCTGACAGCGTAAGCGTAGAGGGGCGTAAACAACGTCGAGCATGAACAGCGTAAACAGGGATAGGCCCAGCATAGGCGTATACAGGCGTAAACAGCGTGAACAGCGTAAACAAGTACAAAGGGCGTAAACAGATGCAAACGGTGTAAATGGTGGACGTACATGGACACGGACGGAGCGTAAACGTAAGCAGACGTAAACAAAGCATGGGCCAAATTAACGTAAAACTGTAAAAGAAATTGCAATAAGCGTGAATAGTGGATTATAGAGTTAAAATGTTGTGCACCGGTCTAACGCAGTTGTGTAGGGACACAAGGCGGACGTAAAGCCCTGGTGGACGAAGGGATGCAGCCGGCTGGCACGATAGGCGGAGTGCGGACTGTGCTCAGCGTACAGGACTTCTAGCGTAAGCGTAAACGTAAGGGGGTTTCTGCAGCGTAATTGCTCTGGGCCTGCTCTGGTAAATTTTTTTGCGGACCTAGTAAATGCAGAAGACTAGGCTATTTATAGGGGTAGGGTTACCGGGAAAATCGAGTTGGGAGACACGTGGGTGTATACGCTACATCAGGCCAGCGTATACGCTGGACTTGCTAGGCGTGTGAACTTGGGTGGATGCTGGGCATATACGCTGGGCATCTACGCTTGGCGTAGACGCTGAAACACTGTAGCATTACGCTAGAACACTGTAGCATTTACGCTGAAGCACTATAGCATTTACGCCGAAGCACTGTAGCAGGTACGCCGGAGCACTGTAGCATTTATGTCAAAGCACTGTAGCAGTTACGCCGAAGCACTGTAGCATTTACGCCGAAGCACTGTAGCAGTTACGCCGGAGCACTGTAGCATTTATGCCGAAGCACTGTAGCAGTTACGCCGAAGCACTGTAGCATTTACGCCGGAGCACTGTACCATTTACACCGGAGCACTGTAGCAGTTATGCTAGGGCGTACACACTGGGCGTATAGGAATGGAAGATCATCATTTGGAGCCTAAAATTACATCTTTAAGTGCCTGCGACCTGCTGGGGATCCTGGGGAAGGTCCTGGGGGGTCTAGACACTCCACTTTAGCATGTTTTGAGGAGTTTTTGAGCCCCAAAAGTTGCTATACGCTAGGCCTTACGCTGGGCATGTGTAGGCCAGCGTACAGGATGCATACTTAGTAAAAACCAAGTATTTTGAGCTCAAAATTTGCCAAGTTTGATGCCAGATGTCATCGTTGTCTTCTCTGGGTCCCAAGGAACTTTTACTTGCTTACTTTGACTTTGTTTGATGCTATTTTGAGGCTTTCAAGCTTGGTCATGTTAAGGACCAACATGACTTAGCTTAATTTTTGTCTTCAAGTGTTAGCCAAAATTTTTGTGGTGTTTCAGTATCAGTTTATAGTCGTGACGCCAGGACTCAAATGTACCTGAGCTTGTACTCAAATATAGAATGGTTTCAAGAACGAGTGATTGATAGGATTTGCAAGATCATGCCCTTCCATATTAGCTAACTTGAATGCTCCATTGTTGTATGCTTTGGTGACCAAGTAGGGCCCTTCCTAGTTGGCTGAGAATTTGTCCAGGTGTTCCCAAATAGCCTTAAGTACAAGGTCACCTTCTTTGATGGGGTGCTTATGAATGTCGTGTTGATGGCATTTCCGTTGTTGTTTTTGGTACCATTCAATCTGATCGAGTGCACGAATGCGTTCCTCCTCCACCGAGTCTAGGCCAATGATGTGCAGGTCATTGTTTTTCTCTTTGTCGAGGAGTCTGAATAGTGTGATCCTTAAAGATGGTACCTGTAATTCTAGAGGTAAAATAGCTTCTGAACCGTAAACAAGGCTATATGGCATTTTACCTGTTGAAGTTCGATGTGTCGCGCGATATGCCCACAGTGTGTATACCAATTGTTCGTGCCACCTTCGCTTGCTTTCGGTAAGCATCTTTTCAAGTATTGTAATAATGGTTTTTTTTGTTACCTCTGCTTGCCCATTACTCTAAGGATAATAAGGGGATGAAAATGAATTTTTGATCCCCAGACTTTCACAAAAATTTTTGGTTTCGGCAATGCTAAATTGTGGCCTGTTGTTAGTGATGATTGTCATGGGAATGCCAAAATAGGTTACAATATTTTCGAGAATGAAGTTGCATACATGTTTAGATGTGGTCTTTCGAAGGGGCACAGCTTCTACCCACTTCGTGAAATATTCTATTGCGGTTATGATAAAACTATGCCCTGCAGAAGATGAGGGTGTTATTGGTCTGATAAGGTCCAACCCCTACTCTTGAAAGGACCATGTGATTTGCACTGTATGCAACTCATTTGGTGGGACATGGATTAGGTTACCATGTCTTTGACAGGTACTACATGTTTTAGCCTTGGAGAGGTAATCATACTCCATGTGTGGCAAATAATAGCCTAAGCGTCTTATCTTTGTTGCCATTGCTTTTGGTGCTATGTGTCCTCCGCATAGTTTGTCATGTACTTGTTCAAGGATGGTTTGGGCATCAGTACTACTAACGCATGTTAGTAATATGCCTTCGTAGGATCGATGACACAATGTGTCTCCTACCAGTGCATATTGCTGAGAACACTTTTGTACCGCATCTTTTTTTGCATTCGTTAAGTGCTGCGGTGTTTCACCGTGTAGAAGGTACTCTTTTATGTCATCATACCATTCTATCATGTGTGTTGTACTAACGGATGCAATTGGCAATGTATCAGGAGTATCAGTTATTGGTTTGGCACAACTAATTATGGAGCTTGGTAATGTATGGAACATGTCAGGTGATATGTTTAACACTAAGGTGGCCAGTGCGTCTACGATGTTATTATCGTTTCTAGAGACGTGTTGCACATTGATGTTTTCAAATCACCTCATTAAATGTTTTGCCAAGTCACAGTATGGTTGTGAATGTTGCGCTTTTCATGTATAAATATATGTGACTTAGTTTAAGACCAATTGTGAGTCTCCTCTGACCACAAGCTGTATGATGTCTGAAGTTAGTGCTGCCATGAGACCTCTAAGGAGACCTTCATACTTTGCTATGTTGTTGGTACAACGAAAATTGAAATGATAAGCAAAGGGTCTGATCTCCCTGGAGGGATAGGTGATGACAACGGTAGCACTTCCCCCTCGAGAGGTGGATGCTCTATCAAATTTTAGAATGGCATCGTATTCATTGGGTACTATGTCTATTGTGCTTATATTTTCATCTAGGAATTCTGGCTCTATCGTTGCTTGATCGTGCGTTGGTGACATGGCCATTTGATTTGCTATGGCTTGACCCTTAACTGATGATTACGCTATGTAATGTAGGTCAAACTCAACTATCATGGCTTTCCAACGGGCTATCCGACTTGTCTCATAAATGTTTCCTATAATTGCTTTGAGCACATTATCCTTGCAGATTATATTGACCTGGTTACGGAAGAGGTAATGTTGTCATTTTCTTAGAGAAAGGACCAAAGCTAAACATGACCTCTCCACCTCGTTATACTTTTTCTCGTGGGCAACTAATGCATGGCTTAAGTAATAGATGGGGACTTCGGTTCCATCATTTTGTTTCTGGCAAAGCATAGACGCGATTGACGAATCCAAAGTGGCGAGGTAGATGTAAAATGGTTTATTATTTTGAGGTGGATAAATCGTGGATAGTCGGACAAGTGCCATTTTAATGTTATCGAATGCTTCTTGGCACTGTGGAGTCCATTAAAAATGGATGTTCTTGCGTAACAAGTGATTCATAGGTTTTAATTTGTCTGTTATTTTTTCTATGAACCTTCCGATGAACTGTAACCTACCTTGTAGACCTCGAAGTTTGGTAAGGTTTCCAGGTGATTTTAAGTTTGTGATGGCCTTAACTTTATCGGGGTCTACTCGTATCCCTGCTTATGAGGCTATAAATCCAAGCATTTTTCCTATCTTGACGCCAAAAATGCATTTCTTTGGGTTAATTCTCAGCTCATATTTTAAACAATGTTTTAGTACTAAATCAAGATCTTGTACATGTTGTTCCGATATCTTCGATTTAACCACAATGTCATCCACGTAGTCGTTGAGCGAGTGTAACATGTAATCGCTAAAAATGAATGTCATCGCCCATTGATATGTGGCCCCAGGGTTCTTGAGGCTGAAGGGCATCATTGTATAACAAAAGGTTCCCCATGGTGTCATGAAGGTAGTCCAGAGCTGATGCTCGGGGTTAATACGTATCTGGTTGTATCCCAAGAAGCCATCCATAAAAGATAATAGGGTGTGCCCAGCGGTCGAGTCGACAAGTTGATCGATGCTAGCTAGGGAAAAATCATCTTTTATGGTTGCAACGTTTAGATCCTAGGAAGTCAATGCATAAGAGAATGCTTCTGTTCTTCTTCGGGACAATGACCATGTTGGATACCCAATCGGCGTAATCGACAGCCCGAATGAAACTAGCCTGGTAAAGTTTTGTGATCTCATTGCAAACTACCAATGCCACCTCAGGTTTAACCTTTCATGCTTTTTGCTTCACTGGTCTCAATTTTGGATCAAGGATAATATTATGCTAGATGATTCGAGGGTCCAATCCAGGCATGTCCGTGTATGATCAAGTGAATGCCTTTATGTTGTCCCTAAGCACATTCTCTAGGTCTTTGGCCAGTTGGGGCTTCAGTAATGTACTTAGTTTTAATATTTTAATTTCTCCATCAAGCATGGTGATGGGGGTTTCAGTCAATGGGTCTTCGGTAATGTTTTCAGCTTCTATGTCAAGGGGCTTTATCATACCTTTATAGTTATCTATCGTTTTCTGTGTTGAGGCTATGACTGCGTCGTCCGTTGATAAACTTAAGTGGATGAGATTTATGTCGATGTCCCTTGCGATCTTTTCATGCGGCCCATCGATGATTAACGATGTGGATAAATGCTGATAATCCATTGAGCTTGCTCTTACCAATGAATAGAGAGCAAAATGAGCTAACAGGTATTGTTCCATGTTCTCTGGCAACGTAACTCATGTGTACATGCATGATGGTGGTTTATCGTCACACCGGGACGCATGATAGTTTAAGGCCTTACCAGGCTATGGGTGGTAGCTTAAGGCCATACCGGGCCGTAGGGGGTTTGTATGTGGTACTTTAAGGCCTTACCGGGCCACCATGGTAGTTTTAGGCCATACCAGGCTATCATGGCAGTTTAAGGCCGTACCGGGCTAAATGTTTATCATAAAATTTACACAGAAGAGACTGTGCCAAAATGTTCAGTGTGGACTTCTGAAGTTGGTTTACAAGGAAATCAGGATGTGGTAGTATTTATTTTGTTTTAAATATATTTTTTCTTTATTTTTGAACAAATTTTGATAAAAATGAGTAAAAAAGGCAAAAAGATGTAAACTGCAAGGCGGCGGCGACGATGGCAGAGCGCTATATAAAGGGCAGGGGCGTCATTTGTAAACATTGTAAACTGGAAGCAAGTGTAGACAGTGAGCATAAGAGTAGTGAGCGTAAGCGTAAGCATAGACGACCCGACGTAAGTGTAAACCACTAAACCCTGAGCGTAAGCGTAAACCCCAAACCCTGAGCGTAAGCATAGATCGTAGAGGTCAAAGCATCAACCTAGACGTCCCAACTCAGCATGAGCATAGGGATTCCAACTCGGTGTAGAGGCTCAACTTGAGCATAGAGGTCAAAGCATCAGCGCAGAGACTCAGACCCCAGCATAGAGGCTCAGCGTAGGCATGAGCAGTTTTGACCCTCAGCGTAAACCTGTCAATCCCAACGTAGAGGACGGCAAGATGGGTGAAGCCATGGAAGTGGAAGGCCAGGGGAGGAAGGGACCTGACCTAACCTTTGTGGATGAGAGCGAGGCCATGCTACAGTGTCTGCCCAGGCTGAGGGTTTCATCGTGGCCTAGATCGTCACACAAGTAGGCTCTGATCCTGCCTCTATTAGTTATTTTCATCTGTAAATGTTTCATAGCGTAAATAGTCTCAGTAGCGGAGAAGGTTTCAGTGTATACGCCCTGCATAGAGAGCTAGCGTAGAGGGTTTCAACGTATACGCCCAGCGTAGATAGTTAACGTAGAGGGTTTCGACGTATATGCCCAACGTAGATAGATAGCGTAGAGGGTTTCTATATGTTGAGCGTAAGTTCGCAGCATAGAGGGTCTCTATACGCTGAGCGTATAATGTACATAGCCTAAGTTGTTTGTAGCATAATCTATTGCCAATGCACAGTGTAAATGATTTTACCAGCATGAAGTGTAGGTGATTTTATCAATATGAAGCGTAGACAATTTTCACAACGTATACGCTGACTATTTACATAGTGTTCAGCGTAAATTGTTTACACAGTGTTCAGTGTAAACTGTTTACACAGTGTTCAACATAGACTGTTTACACAATGTTCAACGTAGACTATTTACACTGTTTAGCGTAGACTATTTACACTATTCAACGTAAACTGTTTACATAGCGTATACGTTGAAGGCTTTTACGGCATATACGCTGAGGGTTTTCACAGCGTATACGCTGGGGTTTTTACGGTGTATATGCTAAGGGTTTTCACAGCGTATACGCTGCGCGAAAACGGTTCTTGACAGTGTATACGCTGAGTTAGGCAGCATATACGCTGAGCATAAATAGTTGGTAATTTTTTCTAAGTGTCTTCCTACAACGTGAAATTTTGGTTTTTTGTCTCATTTTTTTTTATGTATGGCCAATTTACCATGGCATTTTGGTTGCTTGCAAGGACACTGAACCTTTTCTCCTGGTTGTTGAGCTAGTGGGGGTATTGACATGGTTTGGCCCCATTGAGGCCGATGAACCTACCCCGGATCTGACTGTTGACAACAATGGGGTTTGGTTCAGAGAAGGGGCGTGTGAATTCCTAGCCTTCATGTTGGATAGGTTTAAGGTGGTTGTCTAGTCGCACCTGAACGAACAAGTGGCACGGAGCGTGCTTGAGGCCATGTTGCCGGGAGCCTTGGAGGGTGTCACGGTCTTCATGGAAGACATTGACGGGGGGCCACTTGTAACTGAGAACGGTTCTTCCAGCGGGCCCAGGTCTACATGCCTGTTAGCATGCATGTGGGCCCAATTGTCGTGAGGGCAAGATTATCTGAACAACACTCTATTTTTAGCTACGCGCACACACACACTATTCCAGAACCCTCCTGGCACAGTGTACCAAGTGGATAGGTAGAATTGTTTAAGCTTGTTGTTTCTATTTTTTATGTCATTTGGCATTTGCTTCTGTTTTGACACACATTCTTTTGCAGGCCCCAAGTTAACCCAGACGGAACATTTGTTGAGGATGATGGGCTTGCTCTAGCTCATACCACACTAGAAACCTTTATGGTGGGTCCCATCCTTCGTGGAGCTATATTAGCTCAAACCAAGGATGATATTGTCCACTTTCACAAATGGTTCTCTAGAGCGTTCGCATTGTGCAAAGCTCGTGGATGGTTGCATGGAGATTGGTCGCATAAGGGACCAATTTTTGCTCATGACTCTGACTTGGGTAGCACATCTAAGTCCAAAACTGAAGGTAAATGACAATATTTGTAGATGGGTTAACATTTTTGTTCAACTGCTAGGGGTTATACTGATGTAATGGTTTCAAATTGTATCTACAGTTGATGTCCCTCCCGACGGAGACCCTGTCACAACTAGACAAACTGAGACTACCCTGTCAATGAAGTTTGGGGAGGTCAGTAAGGCTCAAAAATGGTTGCATACCCATGCCCCGCCATCCATCATTCGTTGTTTAGATGATGCCAATCTTATGGAGCTCTTTACAACCCCGAGCCCTGATGTGTCAATAGCAGAAATGATCGGGATCGTGGATTCCTTCGACACGTTTGTCTCTTACTACAGCACCTGGATTAAGGGTGTTAAGATAGTTTTCCATCTATCATCTAAATTCTTTTTGAACCTATTTGGTGTATCGACGGATGGTATAAGTGTAGCTTTGGACAGGGCTCCTAAAGAGCTTCATACAGTTCGTGAATTAGAGGACTGGTTGGGCATTACCAAGGGTTCCAAGGGATTCCCTATGCAGCGGAAGTCAAAGGTTGAGGAGGTGAATGAATTATATCCTCTATTTAGGGCACGGGTATTCCCTAAATTCCTTTCCCAGGTGCGAAGTCTTGGTGTTGAGGCTATGCATATTATGCGAACCGTCCTAGAAACTGGAATGCGTTATAACTGGGCCCAATTTTTGTTGTCAGGCCTGCATAAGGAGATAGTGCGATTGTGCTTGAATGTCGAGGTGCAGTTCCACTTTACCTATGCCTTCTTTGCCAGTTATCTTCGTGACTTAGCCGAATTTCTAGTGGTTCGTGCAGAAAATAAGTATGTTCTACGGGATCGAGGTCAATTATCCCGCCCGTGGATCAACCATTTGTTTGAAATAGCCAAGTCCCAAGATGCGCCCAAGGGAATTGATGAATCCATATCTATCACGATAGGGGGATCATCTAGTACCTCAATCCACACATGTGACAGTGTGGGGTTGGAACCAGATGACGTGCCTTCTACTGTGAAAAGAGTGGAACGGGTCATCAAAGAAACCATTGGCAAGGCTAAGTTGAAGCTGACAAAGCATGGACGTTCAACCGAGGAGGCCTCAAATGTGGATGAGCCACGGGTTAAGCGTATACGGTTCAATATGCCTGCCTGGGGTAAGTAAACTTAGTACACTTGTTGCTTTATGGTTTTCGTCTTATTCATAATTTTTACTTTGACCACTTACATGACACTGATTCCTTCAGACTTGACTTGAGAAGTGAGGAGGTAGGAATTAGAGACTATCATTGAAGAGGAGGAAGCTTCAACAGAGTTAGTGACCGATGAGGAGGAGCTAAAATGGAGGAGCTACGGGAAGACACCACGGAGACCGAACTGGTGGATGACCAGAGTGGTGTCGATGAAATGTTCAGTAGCTTTCTCAAGGAAAGGTTGGACCTTGGCGACCCTCCAAACCCAGAAGGGAATAGGGAACATACTATGTTTTCTTCTATTTTATTGCATCGCTTTGTGAGTTGTTGTTTCTATGGTAGTTTACTTTTATGTTTTTCATCCCTTCCAGATGAAGGTAGTGAAACCAGAACAATGCGACTGGATGTGCCCATGAAAACAGTTCCCCCTAAAAGGACCGCGAAGGTTAGTCCATCTCGCACTCATGGGCCATTTACTTGGATAGATATGCCAAGTAAAATGGATTTTTTGGTTGGTATTGCTAAGGAAGTTGTTGAACCAATTCAGGTAGTCCACCCTAAGATAGGTATATATGTTTCGAGTTGTTTGCAACTTTAGGGTTTCACACCCGATTTTTGTCATTTCAGCATTTTTTCTTTTCGTGTGCATAGGTGCTAAACTGAGGTGGGATCCTTCTGAGACAATTAGCATAGAGATTTTTCCCACACTATCCCTAGAAGTCAAGCAGGTGCCAAGGCCAGTTTATGACGAAGTGGCGGAAGGTCTCGTTCACAATGCCAAATCGCTGTGGACCTATAGGCATTCCATCGAACAGTTGTGGTTACAAATTCAAGCAAAGGAGAAGGAAGTTTCTGAGTTGTCAGTTAAGCGTGATGCTCTCAAGGCTCGGTATGAGTTCTCCTCTACTAGACTAAGTGGTGATCACTCTTGGTGGACTTCCGAGGTCACGTATACTAGATACTAGAACCTACTCAATCGCCATGTGTCACTGACACGGAGACTAGCAGAGCGTAAGGCCCAGGTGGATCTGCTAAACCTTAAGTGCCAAGATTGGAAAGCTTTTACTTCCAAGGTACGCAAATGGGGTCAGGATGAAAAGAACCACAAGTATCATTATAAGAAATCATTGAAAGAGGTGTCTATTGAAAAGCATCAGCTTGAGATGTTTGTGGAGGGTTTGGTTCTACGCTCTGCATTCTATACCTTTGCTCAAAACACAACTATTGAGATGGAATCACCTACAAGGGTGATTACAACCACTTCTGGCGAGGTGTCAGTGGGTGAATTCCCTTTAAAACATCCCACCTGGTCAGTTGTTGACAAGGGGAAGGCCTTGGCAGATGTCAACCTAGGCCTTGATGGGACCAATTGGACCAGTGTATCAGAAGAGGAAATTCTTTACCGACTGGAATTCGGCTTAGGGGGATCCCCTATGGTGAGCATTTTTTTGTTATCACATTGGTTCGCTAAATCATGTTTGAAGGTTTTTTATTTCGTCCTTATGTTGATTGTTTCTTTTGCATTTTGAGGATCAAGGCAATGATGATGTCCAAGAAGCTGGCCCCAGTGGAACGGAGGCCCATGATGCCAATGGGTCCAAAGGGGATGATCCTCCTGTCCCTGATGTTTGGCTTTTGTTGTGAAATTATTCTAACTCAAATTTATACGGGACTTGTAAATTTAGATGAATGAAACCAGTTAACTCTTGTACTTGTACATCATTTCATGTATAAAAAATATTTTGTTGATTTTGAGTTTAATTACAAACACGACACGGCAATCTAAAATGTTTTGGTTTGTTTTTGTGGTTTAAGTGTAATGTGCGGATGTAATTATAAGTCGGAGTATAATGATAAATGAAAGATAATCGTGAAAATTGTTATTGACAACATGGCAATGCAAGCGTAAATTCGAACAGTGAACTGGAATTGGAGAGAAAAACAAAGTATAAGTGGATGATCTAGTTTAAGGCCATTTCGGGCCAGATTTGCACTAGTTTAAGGCTATTTTGGGCCAGGTTCGCACTAGTTTAAGGCCATTTCGGGCCATATGCATAGTTTAAGGCCATTTCGGGCCCCAGCGTAAGCAAGGGACGATTCGAATGACATGGGTGGATTTCTCGGTTGACCAACCATTTCTAATCATGGCTAGTTTTGTGTTGTTGCGGACATGATAGTTTAACGTCGTCCCAGACTAGTTGTAGTTTAACATCATTTCGAACCATGGAATTTTTGTTATTTATTGATTTAGTAATTTTTTGATTTTTCACATTTTAACGTTGGGAGTAGAGTTAGCGGGTATGATTCTATATTCAGCGTCCCCTTCATTGATTACATTGAATGGTAATTCAGCCCAAGGGACGTTTGATGGAATTATTTCCACATTAGTGTTTTCTTGTGCTTCTGCATGTATCACAGTTTCTGTGTCAATTGCGGTTTCTAAGTGAGGTTGCGTATGTACAATGTCAGGCCTGGGTATTTCTGTTTTGGGTGGGTTTTCTTCTGTGTTTAAAGGATTACCGCCTACTAGTTGTTGTTCATTTACGTCATGTTGTCTAGGCTCCTCGAGCTTAACCTTTGAGCCTTGGTTTGTGTCTATGTACGATGAGATGATGGCTGTAGTAGCCTCCCTGTGTATGATGATTTCACCACCTTCATAAGGTAGATGAATCTTTTGGTGTATAGGGGATGAGACTGCTTTCATTTGGGCTAACCAGGGCCTTCCTAATATTAGGTTGAATCCTGGCATCTCCTCGATTACTACGAAATCAGAAGATGTGGGGAATTGGTCCCTTGCTATGAAGTCTAAGGTCACGGTGCCTTTAACTATCATGCGTGACCTGCTGAATGATTTCAAGCATGTGGTAGCGGTTGGTCTGATTAGCTCTGTGAGCCTGAGTTGTTCAATGATGGGATATGGGACTACATTTGTGGTAGCTCTGTCATCTACATGGGCCCTATGTATCATGAATTGGTTTACCCGTATTGTTATGAACATAGGGGCTGTTGTTACCCCTCCCATTTTCTCATCCAACTTGATGTTGTTATTGTGGAAACTTAGTGGCTTGGAAGTTGATCCTTGAGGTGAGTACATCACCACATGAATTGAAGGTTCATTTGGAGGCAAGTCCTCGCTTACTGGGATAGATGTTAACATGCACACCAAAGCTTCGCGATGTGTTTGAGATGTTAAAACTAGGTCATATAAGCTCAGCGAAGTATTCTTTTATTTGAGCGTTTGTGTGACCTGTGTTAGGGCTGTTGCTAGGTCTTTACTGTTGGGCGTGTGTTTATCGGCAGTGACTTGGTCCATTGGGCCCAGCAGTTTTATTTCATGCATCGTTGGTTTATCATTTTTTTTGGAATTGTTGATTTGGGCATATCATGTTTTCTGGATGATTCCCCCTCGTGACCTATATTTGGTTTATCGCTAGGCTGTGTCATGGGTATCGTATTTAATGGGGTAGGTTTAGGAGGTCCTAAGGCTAGCCGTTGATGCTCCTTTTCCAAGCATTCACGCATAAGCCTATCTGCTAAACGTTCTTGTGTGTGACGTGGGGGCGTGGTTGGTTTTGAGGCCTCAGGTTACCTTCCGATTCGTACTACGTATGGAGTCAGGTGGGGTTGTGGTTGGACAGTCGCTTGCGGTTGGGTACCAGACTGGCTAGGCACCTTGATGACATAGGGGTTTGTTTTATTTTGTGTTTGGGAATCAGGGGATTGGTGATCACTAGGATGTTCGGGTGTCCTAACGACATACGGAGTCGGCCTAGATGGAGGTTGTACCTCTGCTGTTGCAACGACGGGTGGTACTCAGACTACATAAGGGGTAGGCCGAATAGGAGGGGTTGGTGAGTTTACGGTAGCAGCGACGGGAGGTACACGCACCACATATGGTTTTTCGCATGTCGGGGTGTTAGAAGTTGCTACGACAGGGGGTACTTGGACAACATAAGGCTTCTCTAGGGGGCATGAAGGTTGAGGCATGGAAGTTGATGCAATGGGCAGAATACGTACTACAAATGGTTTATTAGGCGTTTGCTGATCATGGTCGGAATAAACAGTGTTAATGCTAGATGTCTCAGGTTCGTTATCTAGGTAGATTGTGTTAATAACGTACAATGCCTCTTTGGTATTTAGAGGGTCTTTATACACACCCATGGCCTAGTTCTATGGTTGGACTGGGTTGGCCTCATCAAAAGTAATCTGACCTCCATCGATCATTCGTTGGATGTCTTGTTTCAAGGTGAAACAATAATCCATGCCATGCCCATTACGTTGGTGATAGTCGCAGAAGCGATCCATTCTAACACCTTTTAGTACTGGGGGTTCTGAACCAATTGATAGAACCAATCATGTCTCTGGATAGCAGCAAGGAATAACTATTTGTTTTTCATTAACCCAGCCTTCAGGAGTTGGTCAAACAACTGTGATGGTTTCATAGGTAGTGGTGTGTATTGGGAGGGTTCTTTTCTCTCGAAGTTTCTTGTATGATTCGGTGTTGGGTTTTATGATGAGGACGATTCTGGTGTAGTCATAGGAGTGGGTTTAGTGTAATTAGTAGGGGTAACAGGTGGTTTGCTTTGTTGTCCCATGTTTTATTGCTGTGTTTTTGCCAACACTACTATAGTTTTTTTAGCCTTTTCTTTATCTTTCTTACTATGTTGATTCTTAAAGGCTAAATACGCAGGATCATGGCTATTTTGGGTTGCCTCCTCTATGTTTTTAATCTGTACAAAGGCTTGATTGAGGTTACGCACATTGAGGTAATATAACTTGGATTTGAAAAAGTCGTTGACAGACCCTTTTAGAATGGTGAGCAGATACGTCTGGGGGATCGGCTCGTGTAGCTCATTGAGAGCAGCACTCCACCTTTGGATGAATTTTTGTATGGGTTCTAGAGGTGCTTGTTTGACCTGTATAAGACTGTCAAGTATCGCTTCAAGTTTCAAGTTATACTTAAACCTAGTAACGAATTGATGTAACAACTACTCTAGAGAAAATATCGAGGTTTTTGGCAAGGCCCAATACCAATCAAGTGCTCTCCCTGCGAGAGACATAGGGAACACTCGCAAAATGGTGTGTGGCCATGCCTAAAGTAATGCACATTCTAGTCTAAATGTTATAAGGTGAGCATTGGGGTCCATCTACCCATTATATTTAGTTAGCGTAGGCAATGATACACCCTTGGGTAAGGTTAGGGGCAGAACAGAAGAGCTGATGGGGTCATTGTGGTAAAAGTCCACTACCTTCAACTCTCCGTTGGTGGCCGTCTTGAGGTGTTTGACCTTGTCAGCTAGTTCCTGCATTAGTTTCTTAGCATCAGCCCAATCTTGAGTGCTAGGCAAGATGGGAGGTTGGGGATGTGGTACAGTGTATAGATTGGATTGTTGAATAGTAGGTTGGAAGGCTGAAAGCTATGTAGTTGGTGGTTGTACTTGTGCAATATTTATAGCGGGTGGTATCAGAGGCGGCACATTGTGGGCAAGGGTTTGCTGTTGTTGTGGTTGTGTTTGGGGGATGTTGACTAGTGGAATTACATGAGGTGGTATGTTGTAGTGAGGGGGTTGATGTGGTTGAGCACCAATCGCTGCCCATTGCCCAGTCATGTTTTGTGTAGGAATCCCCTGAACTTGTTGAGTTACAATAGTAAAAGGGGCTCTGTGAGTTTGGACCCGGGGGATATAATGGGTAGACGTAGGTGTCGGTATCACATGTGGCATCCTGATCACGTGGGGTGGGAAGGTGACTCCTACATTGTTTTGAGGGGGTTGCATTTGTAAGAATGGGGGTGTTGTAGCTGCGGGAGGAATTGCAAGGGGAAGCATGTTGACTTGAACATCATTTGCTGGAGGAATGGGGATGAGAGCGGCTGCATCTTGTTGAGGCACATACGCTTGCGTGATGTTTAATGGCTGGAGGGATGTAGTTTCACCCGTGAATGGGTGAAATAATGGGTTTATATAAGTTTGTGGGCTGAGGGTGTGGTATGAGTCTTCATGCTCAGATTGGGCAACAAACTCATCTTCCTCTTCCGGTTGAGGATTTACTACAGGTTGATCAAGCGACTGGCTCCTTTGCAGGAGGAGATGTGTGATGAGCTCAAAGTAAGGCTTTGGAAGAGGGATGATGTCGTATGAGGAAGGGATGAACTCTTGTCCTCCCATATAGAAAATTTTGTATTACCTCTTTACTTCTATTTCGGCTCGATCAACGGCTAGGCCGGCTTGAATTTTCACACATATGAAGTTGTACTGGTCTTGAGTTATGATGTTAGACAATAGGTTTCTCCCTTACAATCTAAGGGACCGGCAAGGCCCGACTATGGGTTGTACCATGGGCTGTTGGACCGTGGGCTGTTGGACAACCATGGTGCCTACGATGTCTGTGGCCTGGGTGGTTGTAGCGGTGGTGTTTGCGGTGTTCATGATGAACAGTTGAGAATATGACATAGTGAAGGGATATGGAATTGGAGTACTTAGTGCAGTGTAAACCTACATTCGTGACGCACGGTGTATAGACTGGGTCTCAGCGTATAGGCTTCAACGAACAGCGTATAATGACAGCATAGACAACGTATAGGTATATAGCGTATAGTGTCAGCGTAGAGAATCTACGTCGTAAATCGTACAGCGTATATGCTAAGAAGCGTATACAGCGTCAGTGTACAGCGTAAACAGGGTTTACAGCATACAGAGTGTAGTGTATATGGACGGCAGCGTAAACGAGTTCACGGCGTAGCGCGTAGACAGGGTCTTATGTGCAGTGTAGACAAAGTCTACAGCGTAAAGTGAGCAGTGTGTGTGTTGGCAGCGTAAACAGATTTGTGTGTGTAGAATAGAAAAAGTCTACAGCTTAAAATGTGCAGGGTCAGTGTATGGCGTAGACGGGGTCTACAGTGTATAGCGGACAGCATATATTCAGCAGTGTAGACGCTGGGGATTTTGCAGACAGACTCAGCGTATGGTTAACAGCATAGACACTGAGAGACTTGCAGATGGTAGGTTTTAAACGGAGCAGCATAGACGCTCAACAGCGTAGACACTGGATATTTTGCAGACAATAAGTTTTGAACTAAGCAGTGTAAACGTTGGGAGGTTTGTAGATAGAGTTGGCGTGAGCTTAGCAGCGCAGACGCTCGATGGCGTAGACGTTGGGGCGTATGCAGACAGTAAGTTTTAGATTGAGCAGCGTAGACGCTGGGAGGTTTGCAGACAAGGTCGGTGTATACTCAACAACATAGACGCTGAGAGCTCTAAAGCACAGTATGTTTAAGGCGGAGGTTCAAGCCCTCCGTCTAGC
Organism: Gnetum montanum; assembly: GCA_015680685.1. Taxonomy (NCBI): domain Eukaryota; kingdom Viridiplantae; phylum Streptophyta; class Gnetopsida; order Gnetales; family Gnetaceae; genus Gnetum; species Gnetum montanum. The sequence continues at coordinate 498,496 of MNCI01012289.1, forward strand.
ACAAATTTCTGTACCGTCTGAAATCGTTGATCTCTGGCTAGAAGGAAACAGAGACCTGGAGATCTCCGGACACGCTCAGAAGATCCTACCTTCACTTGAGGGCAAGCTGTAATTAATGAAGGTAGAGTACCTTGAGTGGTCCGCACACGGATCAGGCAAGGATTTCCCCGAATGTACACCGAAGTGCTATACACTGGGTTATATGTAAACAGTGTAACCGATGTGAAGCGAGGCGTAAACAACGTAACTGATGTAAACGGAGCATAAACGTAAAAGAGCGTAAACAGTATACATGCAACAATTAATGCAAAACTGTAACATATTTTAGGAAGAAAATGTAACAATGTTATTTCAAAATGAGAGTTACAATGCACTGGTCTAACGCAGTTGTGGCTTTGACACAAGGCGGACAAAAATCCTTGGTGGATGCAGGGATGACTGTGGGCTGGTTCACACTGTAGGCATAGCGTAGAGGCTGTATGCTTAGCATACAGGGTTGTCCAGCGTACAAGGTTCTCTACTCTGGTTCTCAGCGTCTCTATTTTTCTCTCTGGTTTGCTCCAATTTTTCCAACCTCCTTTGATCTAGTGAAAAATTGGGATTTTTATACAAGTTTTGAAGTTAGACACGGGTTGGGTGACACGTGGCGCTTCGATCGGGTGTGAAAGAATAAAATTTACAAGTATACAACATATTACATTTGTTGGGCATATACGTTGTATCAAGTGGGCGTAGACTCTAGGCATATACGCTGGGCATATACGCTGTATCAGGTGGGTGTAGACTCTAGGCATATACGCTGGGCATGGAGGGCATATACGCTGGATGTACTGGGCGTATACGCTCAACGTATACACTGTGGATGATGGGCATATACGTTGATGGTTGTTGGGCATATACACTGGGCGTGTACGCTGCTGCTTGTTGGGCAGGTACGCTGATGGTTGCTCTGTTCATATGAGTTGCTACCTTGTATCAAGTCTTGCTCTGCAGTGCTGTTTCCATGTCGTCTTCAGGGACTACATGCTGGGCATATTCATCAATTGTACCTACTGAGCATACATGTGAGGCGTCTATGCTAGGCGTATACGCTGAGCATGTATGCTGGGCGTATACGCTGAGCATGTATGTTGGGCGTATATGTTGAGCGTATATGCTAGGGATGCAATCTGGGGCGTATACGCTGTGAGCATCGGGCGTATATGCTGAGAATACATACTTAATGTAAACTAAGTATTTCAAGCTCCGAAGTTGCTAGGTTTGATAGCAGATGCCGTGGTCATCTGTGGGTCCCAGGGACCTGCTTCTTATTGAGTTCGACTCCACTTGAAGCTATCTGTGGGGCCCTTAAGCTTCAGCCATGCTGAGGAATGTCATGACTTAGCCCGATTCTTGTTGGAGATGTACTAAGCTCGAAATTTTGTGGTGTTTCAATCAGCAAGGGTAGATTACGATACACTACACTTTAGAGTGTAACATGGTGTGACGCCACGAGCTTCAGCTACAACACACCAGGTGAAGGGTATTCTGCGGGCTTAGGACACACATCATCTAAACCACATTTTTCTCCTAACCCTAATCTTATAAATACTCCAGTTGAAAATGATCAAAGGGTTGGCAAAATTTTTTCTCAATAAGCAATTTTTTCGTTGGCAATTGTTGACAATTTTTGGCGAAGACTAGCAAGAGAACAAGAGAGGATTAGCAATCGAAAGAATGTCAAAGGCAACCGACAAGAGCTTTTGATCAAAAACTTCTAGTTAGAGGACATTATGCTTCAAGTCTAACTCCCTTGGGCCTAGATTGGCTAGAACAAGGTAGATCAGCCTTTTCTTGTTTCATCTCTAAATAGTTTTCCTATTCTTGACATGTGCTTTGTCTAAACCGAAATCTGCCTGCAATCATTGTATTCAACACATTTGTTTATAAGCTAAATCCTAGATCTTGGGATTGCACATTTTCTAAATCCAATTTATTGCATCCTATCTACATAGATTTTGCAATTTCTTCAAATCATTTATATCATTCTCGTTTCCTTTGAGATTACCAATATCATATCTCCCCATTGAAATCTCCATACAAAATTTACTGATAAAGTAAGTCCCTGTCTGATCGACAAGATTGTTCAGGGCACCTCTGATTCGTTTTCTCTAGCACGGCCCTCGCATGGATCCAGGGTTGGAACTGTTTACACAGAACTTCACTCAGTATTTCCAACGATCGACATTTTCCATCGTTACAAACTTATGGTAGGAACAAGAAAATAAGACTGCTAGGGAAACTAGTGAGCTTAGAAAGATCCATTTAATTAAGTAGGTGATTTGAGATTTTGAGGTGCATAAATTATACAAACATGTAGCTCTATTAAACAAATGAGAAATAATGGAGAAGTGTGAGATTAAATAAAAATTCAATGCCTTACATGCCAAACTCTGATAGATGGATGCAAGTGGACTAATGCTGCAAGAGAAAATTAACCTTTTGGAAATCATGTATATCCTCCACCGCAAAGTAGTTGTCACTATCATTGAAAGAAGACTCAAAAGAGCTAAATATGACATGCAACTAGAACTAAGGTATCTATACATGATTCAAACTTTTGCAAGTTGGCCATCCATAGAACTAGAAGAGAAACTCCATCGAGTGAAGGTTGAACTAGATGTAGCCCACCATGAGCTCTTACAAGCTAAGCGGAGTCCTAAGCAATTCTAAGTTAATGCTAAGGAATAATGAAAAGCACTCCTATGAGGGTAAGAGCTGATGCATGAGAAAATCTGATAGCTCCATGCAAGGGTGATGGTCTTGGAAGCACAACTTTAGAGATTTCACATATCTGTACCTAGCTCTTCAAGCTTTTTTCCAATCAGTAAAGAATGTTAGGGGGATTATTCTCTCAACCACCATCCCCTAGCACTTCTTAATGGGATGGCTTATACTCTATTATAATATAGCCATGTTCTATTCATTTATCCATTATATCCTCCACATTGATCATGTATTCTATCTAGTTCCAGTCTTGTGTTTTGAGTTTTAAAGCTATGGGAATAGCTTTTCTTAGTTATAGTTATATGATGAGTCAACTAGTGGTATTTTTTAAGTTAATTATAAGTCCTAAATTTGGGATGTATATCATGAATCTTGTATTTATGGTTTTAGCATGCATGGTTGAGGTTTCTATCTTCTAGGTATGCATCCTTGCCTTCCAATTCATACTTGTAAGTTTGAAGAAATTTTTGGGCTTCTTAGGAAATTTCTAGCTTCATTTGGAGATCCTTAGAAGGATCTAACATACTCCTAGGCCTCCCTACTTTTATCTACAAAAATGAAGGTAAAGTATGATTGTAGCAATGCATTGGCTTCCCTACACCAGTGCATCCTCTATGTTAGTGTAGGGGCCTTGACACAACACCCCCCATGCCTTGGTTTGGACATTTTTCTTTCTGCTTTCTCTACTAACTTTGGTGTATTCTAAGTTATCAAGGCTATGCTGACTAACCTTTATTGATGTCTAGGCACTAGCAAACCCCTACCATTATGCTATGAAAACTATAAATTCCCATGACAAGCTCCATACAAAAAAAAACTTAGTTCCAAGCATTTTCCTTTGGATTTTGATGTCTACTTTCATGTGAAGATCTATTTCTCTCTTTGGTAAATGATTCCTTCCTTATTTTATATGTATTTTAAGTTATTTCTTTCACAAATGTGACTAGACTCTATCAAAGTGATACCATATTTATTTAGCTCTAAGCTATTTGGTTAATGCGGATTCCAGTGTTTTCATGGTGAATAAAGCTTATGGTTTTTTCTCAATTTTTAATCATTCATGTCTTAAATATTAAAATATTAAAAATTTTATAAAACATTAAAACCATAAAAATATTTATTTCTTTCCTACCTTCATAAGCTACGATGATTAAACCTTATCTGAGGCCATAACTATACTGCATGATGTTAGCCCATTAGGGTTGTGGCTAAGAGCCATTTTATTACATTTTTTGTATGTGTGTGTATGTGCATGTGTTGTGTTGCATCTATTCCTTGAGGGATTACAACATGGGAATCAACCCTATCTTGAGGTAGGATTGCAAGGCATGTTCATTCATTATTGTTTGTTTGATTCTCATAAAGACAAATTTCATAAAAATTATAAAATATAAAATTATAATATTTCCTCAACCTCATACTATGGAAACAAAGGTTTCCATTTGTATCATCTATATTATAATATATTTTATATTTATTAAATACAATGATATACCCAAGTGTTCTTGGCAATCCACTCAACATTATCCTCAAATCTTATTGACAAATCATATTGCATTTTATCTGATACATCGCATTGGTTTAAAATTGGTAAAGCCCCCATCACATATGTTTGATTTTGATTCTACTTCATTAATTAGCCACTGGGTACCTTCTTGTTTTGTAACTACTACATATAGATACCATTGTATACACATATCCTCACTACATCATTTACATGTTGAGATGGTCTCTTATCTTGTTGTCTAGATTTTCTATATGTAATTATACTGGTTCTTATTGTATGTGATACATGGAACTTTACATCTCCAAATAATTTTACCCTCATTCTTTCTTAGATATTTTCAAGGATAAGTCCCTGATTCTTAGCTTAGCATCCATGGTACTAAATCATACTCGTTCCATAATTATAGAAAACTTTCCCTTATTCTTTCCTACATGAATAATAAGAAAATTAGCAAGTTAAGACCATCCACTTATGATAGTTTCCATGTCTTCCACTTATCTAAATGGAATAAAAATAGGCTGGTCAACCAACTTTAGTTGGATACTACATTTCTTTAATAGAGGTAAATTCCATGTCTTATACATATCTTGAGAGATGAGATTTATTCCTGACCTAGAATCTAGTAGAGCTTTTCATGGCTTATGTCTTGATATCTAGAGATAGATTAAAGGACTTTCTAGATCTGTTTGCTTTTTGGTAATTGCTCCTACCTTTATCCAATATATTACTATTTATGTAAGCATAATAGTTATTAAGTTCTTTTCTATTAATACTAAGAGCATGGTATAATCTTGAGGACTTAGTATGGAAGAAGCATGGTTAGATGAGCTTCCTATCCTTTGAACCTTTTCTTGACTTTCCCTAAAGAAGGAACATTTTCTAGATCTTGATTTACTTATACTAGTGATGTCTTCTTACATAGCAACTACCCTTATAGCACTTTTCTACTACAATTGTGTTGGAAATTCTCCCTAAATTACTGGTCATGGTATTGGCGGTAAAGGATTGGGATCTTAATAAGATGGACTTGATGTTGGTTGAAATTGTAAGGTTGTGGCTTCATGCATGGGGTTGTGGGCCTATGGAATTCTACTAGACAGTAGGAAGAAGAAGCATGAATAGGAGTACTTCTAGTAGATATATGACACAATACATAGTATTCATAAGGATCTAATTATCTAATTATCATTATGGATACTACTCCCTTGGTGGTAACATCCCCCATGACTGTGATTGTTGCCACTACTACTGGTATTTCTCCTATGGTTGAGGATATGCCCCACTTAGATAATACAATTATTGATAGGGGTTTTTGTAATTACCTTCTATGTAAGGTAATCATTAGGGAATTTACATTTTAATAAATTCTAGATTAAGTATGTATGTCCTAAACTCTTAAAATTGGATCATAACAAGACAACATCCCTGAGGATGTTCATATTATGGTACTTTGCATCCATTATCATCTTCAGAACTTGAGTTTATAACTTCCTTGACTGTAGCAACTTTTCCTTTATCTTTATAATTCTCATTTCTATATCCTTTTTCTTCTTTTTGTTCTTATTTTTTTTTTGAATACTTTGGTTTTCTCCTTAACTAACTTAATTACTGTAGCAAATTTTTCATTCACAAAGTCCCAAATTTTCTCTACCTTTGTTCCAATATCATTTACCAATTTTTGAATAGGCAAAGTCTTTCATTGAATCACATCTTCTAATGTTTCCTCTTCTTTTGTTTAACATATCCTTACATCTCTTTTTCTAATAGATAGATCTATATTATACTCTTTAGTGAATCTCTTTTTACACATCTCTTCCTCTTTTTTTACTACTTGATCTAGCAACCTTTAAATTTGATGAGTTGTCATCTTTGATAATATACCTTGGGCATATACTCCAAGACTCTCTCTTATTTTATTCCTTAACCTATCAATGATGTGCCATAGTTTTTCTCTTTGAGAAAATCCATGGCTTGGGCATCTATGTGGTAGTAAATAGTATCTACCCATTGCTACATCAAGGGATTCATGTGTCTCTTATTTTCATCCTTAGGTTTATTTTCTTAAAGTTGACATTCTAAAATAATTTTGATATATATCATTAAAAAGCTCTAGAATATTTTTAGCTTTATATGACTCATCTTCTTTCTTAGTGAGAATGATTGTCTATGGTGCTTTCTTTACTTTCTTTTGTTCATATCTTACTGCCATAATATCATCCCTTCTTACTTGAGCCTCTATTAGCTAATATAACCTTGTCTTATTTTTGGTAACTTGTTACCCTTCTTATGCATGGCCTAGATTTGATGTCAAGAGGGCTAATTGAATCATAGATGGTAATGAGCATTTTGATGACAAGACAATATTACCATGTAAGTCTTTCCATCTAAATTATTCATCCTAGTAGAAAATACATGTAAAATCAAGATAATAAGAATCAGCATGAGCATGTAAGATTCTTGTTTACATTAATTCACTCCAATCTTCTTCATTATAGTCTCTATCATTACTTTCATTATCACATTACACTTTATGCAAAGTCACTATTACATTATCAAACAATTACACTTTATGCTCAAAACCAATCATACTCATTTTTCCTTGTAATAAATAATGGAATATTATGTGACTTAGAAAATGTAAATGACATGGTAAAAGTGAATAAAATAGGAAAGTAAATCTATTTTATGTGAGATGTTGCAATGATGAAAAAAAATCTTAATTTTTATTTTCATTCATGAATTATCTCCAAAAATAATCCACTTAAATAAAGATGTCATACAACTATAATTCACCACACTATAGGAATTCACAACTAACTCTAACTTTAAGAAAACAAAATGCAATGACTTTGCCAAGCATTGGTCAAAACTTAATTTTCATGTGACACTAGACTTGTATTTATAGGCATAACCATGGCCCACTACATTGTATCTATGACATCATATATTAAAATATGACAATGCATCTACAATATCATAGTCCTCAACACAAATGTGTTTCATCAATTGGGTTGTGATTCACACTGCATAAAATAAAATTTCCTACACTCAAAACTACTTTAAACTATACTATAAATTTAAAAACATGGGATATTTGTCATTGGGAAAAAAAGTGTAGCCTCCTATGACTCATAATAGCCTTGAAATTCCCTACCTAACTCATACAAACATAATAATTGACTCCAAAAAGGAAACTGAACATAATTTTTCAACTCCTATGACTCCTAAATACACTAATGATGTAAAATACATCAAATAAATAGGTTGGTGTCCTCATCAAAGTGGATGTTTAAAACAAATTTTAATGAACAAGATAACACCTCCACATACAAGGCAAGATTGATGTCAGGAAGCTTTAAGTAAAATAAGTACATTGATTATGAAGAAATATTTGCGCTTATTTTATGTTTTAAAATCATCAAATTAATGATTTCCATTGTAGTCCATCTTAAGATCAAAATGTATTAAATGGATTCCAACTTAGCCTTCCTTAATCATATGCTAGAAGAAGAATTCTATATTCTCCAATTAAAATGTTTTCAAATTCAAGGCCAAGAGGACATGATTTGTAAGCTTAACAAGTCTCTATATAGACTCAAGCAAGCTCCAAGAGCTTGGTTCCATTGAATCAATTATTTTCTTCTCAAAAGTGACTACAAAAGTTGTATATTTAAGCTTACGTTTTACTTCAATGATGTATACATTAAAGTAATATTGATATCATTATATTTTGATGACTTGGTCTTTCTACTAAGTTCTAAAAAATAATTTAAAACTTTAGGAAAGAAATGAATTTAGAAGAAGAATCTATAAGTATTAAAGTACTTTCTACAAACCAAGTAGAGTAAGAGAACAATGCATTGAATAGGCATGAAACTAAATATGCTAAAAGCATCATAGAAAAATATGGTCTAAAAGATTTAGGATCAACCACCACTCCACTCCATCCAAACATTAAACTCAAGATCAAAAATGAAATTCCCTTAGTTAATGCTTCTGCCTATAGAAGCATGATGGAATACTTGAGGTTTCTATGTCACTTGAGGCCTAATATTAAGTTTGTCATAACCTATCTTTCAAGGTTTATGCAAGAACCTAGAATACGTGACATGAATGCTCTCAAACATATCTTGATATATGTAAAAGAAACCATGAACATTATCATAGAATTTATGGAATGATATAGAACGTTTCATGCTTTTTATGATGGTGATTGAGAAGAATATCTTCAATATAAAAATTCTAAATGAAGTTCTCTCATCTTTTATGGTTCTAATCCCATATATTGAAGCAACAAAAATAGAAGTGTCATAGCTCTATCTTCATGTGAGGTTTAATTCATGCAATGACATATTGCATCCAACACCTCTTATGGCTCAAGAAGCTTTTTACTTAATTAAAATTTGAAGTCTTTTTATCCATTGAGTTAATGATGACCAATACTTAAAAAATTCATCTTTCAAAGGAACATGTCATTCATGAGAAGTTCAAGCATTTTGACATAAGTGATGCTTCATCAAGAAAGAAGTAAAGGATTGCAATATCTTATCTAAATAAGATTAATTAGCTAGTAGCCTCATAAATCCACTTCAATTCTACAAATTAGACTACCTATTAGAGAAAATTATCATCTTAAATGTTGAAGAAGCAAGCTAAAATGATCCTTAAGATTCTAACTCCATGATTCTTACACATTACATACTAAAGAAAAGTGTATTAGAAAGAGTGTGAATGAATGTCTTCTAACTACACCATCATCATTTCCTTTGATTTTAAGTAGAGTAGGAAGTATTGGAAATCTTTCCTTTGATGTATTAAGAGTTATAAGTGTCATTTCTTGAAGAAAAAGAATTCTAGAAGATTAGGGATTGAGAAAACTACTAAAACGAATAAGACAATGCCAACAATCTTCATGTGTGGCCTATGCTACAATAGGCAAAATCCTCCATAGAAAAGATATAAATAAGTTTTAACCCCTCCCATTATAGCTTCTCTTTCATTTTTAAGTTGAAGTAAGTAGACTCTTCTCTTTTCTTGAATTCTTGAATGTTCTTGTGCAAGCTTTGTATAGTTGAAAGAGCTCTCCTAAACTCACTCATTTTTCTTTTCTACATTCTTGTAGGATGGCTTTCTCATCTTGAGGAGTGAACCCCCATCCAATTGGTTCTTCTCTCAAGTTCTCACATGTATTTCTCTCATAATCTCTTAGGTTTACACGTATTTTTTTCATATTTCTCACATATGCTCTTAATTTTTATGTTCTTTCATGTTTCTCATGTTTATGTCAAAACAATGAAGAAGACAGAAGTGCTTTGGTGTTTTAATTAAATGGATTCACTCCCATTTAGCTTTTCATGTCATTTCCCATTTTTTAATGTAAAAATATAAAAGTTTCAATGTTATTTCATGTTTAAGCTCATATCTCATTGCACACGAGGTTTTTCCAAGTTTTCCAAACATCTGTGTATCATTTCCCATGTTCTTATTCAATTTTCAATTGGATTTCATTCTTACGAAGTTAATTTTAAATGATTTAAAAGGTTTTATTACATGTAAAATCAAATCCATGTTCCATGTATGTTTTTTTTTTCCAAATTGAAAGCTTCAAAATCTAATTCTAATCATTAGCAATGTCTTCTCAAAGTTGGAGGTAAAATTGTTCTACTTTGAGGTCTAAAATCTGAAATTCAAACTTGTTTCTTCAATTATCCTTCATACTACAACCTTAATGGTAGCTCACCATGACTAATGACAACTCAAAATTAGTTTATTTTTGTTTTAGTTTATTTCAACCATTTTTATTGACGTCATACACCTATCATGCTTAAACTAGCTTGAAACTAAGTAGCATCCCACTAATAGTTCAAGTTTCACTACTTACGGCCTTTTTATTTTCTACCCAACATGACATTTTACCAATCGTTGTCAACTCACATTACTTGCTTTCAAATCTTCACAACTCTCACTCAAGTTATAATCTAGTCATGTTTAGTACACTTCTATTATAGGCATCTAATGCAACTCATAGTCTAGTCTCTATCAAGTCACACTCAAGAAGAAAAATCTTCAAGGTAGCTTATGGTTCCCTCATAATGACAAGCATGATCTTCAATAGCTTAAACCCATCTCATGGTCAATTCATACTAGTTTTGATCTTCTTCCATTCCATGACTTATAACATTTAACAAGCTAGAATCTCCATGCATCCATTGAGATCCTAACATATTGAAACTAACCTAAAACTCAATTAGTAAAAGAGCCATCTCATGGTCTAGGAAGATATTATTTTAGGAAATCAAATTTTAGAATGACATTGAGATAGATCCTAAAAAATAAATGTCATTTAAGGTATTATATGATAATTTATACATTTTCTTAATTTGTAAGTCATTATTATGCTAAGTTAGTCAAGTCATAAGCATGTATGTTACATTGAGTTAATTACGATGATGTGTTATAAATCATAACAAAGTATTGAGCTGATTACAATGATGTGTTACAAATTGTAACGAAGTATTATGTCAATTACTATGGGTCATGACCCTTCATCATGTTAAAGGTTTGAGTAGTACCAAGTCCAAAAGTAAGAAGAAAAAAAAGAAAAAGGGATTGACAAGGAGTTAAGAACAAATATAGTTGTTCATAATTCAGAAACAACTATTACAACCAAAAGGTCTAAGAATAAAAAATTACAAAATGAATTCATTTTTAAAAAAAGAATGTTGAGTAAAATTATTTTATTAAAACTAAAACATATTACGAAACCCTATATGCACTTCAAAATGATAGTGTGTTAATTCTAACAAGGAGAAGCCATGAGATTGAGTAATAAACAAGAATCTATAAAAAAACGAGGATAAAAAAATTGAAGATGTGACTAATTTCATTTATAATATGACACTGAAATAATAATAAGATAAGAGTGTCCTAATATCACTAATAAGTAAGATTGCATTTACAAACTTGTAGAAGATTCTAATGAATAACTATAAGACTTAGGCACAAAGAATGCAAATCATTCTATGAGCTAGCATACTTTTGCATGTTATTTCAAGCACCAAATTTTGATGACTAAAAAAGAGAACAAATTGATATCACCTTAAGCATTCTCTATACTAATATCTCTGATAAAGCATCTTATCTAGGCGTGGGATGAACATATCTACAAACATTTAGGAATAATTATATCATATGTTTGGATCCATAAATCAAGTAAGAAAAGATTATCTCTTCTTAAAAGTATGAATAATGAAAATGAATGCAAAATAGAAATTAACAAACTTTATCAAAGATATAAAGATAGTTATATTAGAAATTAAATGTGGAAATGATGAACTGATGAAGAAAGAATCAATTGTCTTCTACAAGTACTTCCAAATAAGTATAAATATTTTACTCAAGCACTTGATATCTTAGGAGAGAGACTATACTTTTCAACATTGATAGCTCAATTATAGCTACAAGAAACATAGATGGAATTAGAACAAAAATTAAAAAATTTAGATCAACTTATGTATACTCCAAAAAATAAGGAAAATAGTGGACATAGTATCAACACTATGATAATAAAAAATATTTAATATTTAATAATGAAAGGAAACAAACTAGCCATATCTATGAAAAAAGAGAAAATATACTTAAAATTTTTGGTTCAATCTTAATAATACAAGATCTTATGTCATGCAACAAAGAATTATTAGAGAAAACATGGATAAACAAAAGTGGAATAAAAACAATAATAATAATTAAAATAAGTATCATAAGAATAAAGAAAATTTGCTAAGATATGAAGTATTCTCAATTATTAAGGATATTATGAGCCAAGATAAGTTGGATAAAGAAAAGCACAACACTTGGGATATCAATTCTAGATGTTCTAGACATTTATTAGGAAACTGTAACATATTCCAAAACCTATGCACTATAAATTGTAGTGAATCTATGATGACTAGTGGATCCATTTGTAAGTATAAAGAAAGTGGTTATATCAATATGAAAACTGCAAATCAACTAATACATATTAAGAACGTGCACTACACTTTAGCATTGAATAGACACAATTTATTATCTATATCTAAACTAGTCAAAGCCAAACATAAAATAGTATTTAAGCATGTAATCAACTAGACAACAATGGAGAAAATTTTACTTCATATTACTTGACTTCCTTTCAAATATTTTAATGTTATAGGCCATTATACTTGTCATTCTTAAAACATGAACAAGTTAAATTATAGATAATTATTTTGAAATGTGGATCCAAATTAAAGGACAATCTTGAAATAGAGTTTTGGTTTGATAAGACTTCTTTGATAATGTCTTAATCAAGCCACATGTGTGTTATGTCAAGTGGTCTTGGTTATGTATCAATTGTAATCCCTCCATAATCAATGCTAGTTTTGCATGTTGTTTATATGATTACATGATTATTTTCTTAGTAGGAGCTAGTACCAAGTTGTGATACCAATTGGTAATGATATCCAAGATTGGTTGGTGATAAACAATCAGAGTTCCCAACACTCAATCATACAAGTCACAAGTATATATACATAACCAGATCATAAGCAATTAATCGGACAATATCTACTAGCATGTTAATAATAGATTTGCAATCATTGTCTTCTCATAAAAGTTAGAAAAAATCATGATGTATGGTTTAACTCTTGATAAGACATATGATTGAATGATTTTGATTCACCAAAACATTACTAAAGTAAAACATTATAAAGATTAGGGTAAAGTCTATTGACTAAGGGAGAATGGAAATAAAATGCTATCTAGCATAATGGAGATAAGTATCCATTTCCAAATTATCATACATGCCTTAGGCTAATATAACTATCACTGGAATTATCAAGTAACTTACTACTAAGTGAATCAAGCTAAGTCACTATTAGCTTATTAGATGATTATATTTTGTGTACTTGAAATTAATTATACTTATTTTATAAAGTAACTAATGAACATGGATAAAGTAAATGATATTACAAATGTAAATAATATTATAAATGTAAAATACAAGTAAAAAGTAAATCTACTTTAAGTGAAATGTTACAATGAGAAAGAGTAATCTTGATCTTTATTTCCAAACATGAAGTACATTAAGGTACACTACAATCAAATAAAGATGTCATACAACTATTTATCTACATACTATGGGCACTCACAATTAATATCAACTACTGCAAGAGTCTAGTTACTAGGCTAATTGAAATGTAACTTTGACACAATGGTGGTCTAATATTTATAGACATCACAACTTACTACATCATATATATGACATCATAGAATAAACTATTCTATTATAGCTACAATATCATAACTACCTCTAGATGGAATAAAATCTTTATCATTGATTTAAAATAAGAGGACAGAATTGTTACAAAATTATAGGATCATACAAACACAATATCATACTATATACAAACAATGACCACTGACTAACTTTGAGTGCTACATCTTGATTCAAGTGGGTTACAAAAATATCATGTAGAACATGATTAACGACATTAAATGAAAATGGATGAATGATGTTGGAATGTATAGAATGACTTATGCAAGTCTTCATATGATCCCTAGTGATGGAAGCTCCTCCTATATCAATGGTTTTTGAGGTTGCTTTTCCAATGCTATAAGCTTTCTTATTTAAAAATGGTTCATTTAGACTTTTAATTTCTCTTTTTCTATCCTAGGATCATTGATAGTCCATGCTATCTTTACAATATTCTTTGTTGTAAGTACTTTCCAAGGACATAGAAGCTATGGTGATGATTGGCGAGGTACCCCTACACTCAACCATATGAATACGAGCATTACACGCATGATCCAGTTGAACTCCATAGACTAAGTGCCTACACGCATTATGAAACACTTAAGGTTAATCAATCATTGTCTTCCCAGACTTACTTGTATTTGTCATGGTTGTATGGTTAAGTAAGTTTGAGGTATGCGATTTTTATAGTTTTTATGTTTTATCTCCTATGCTAATGAGGTAAAGGATGAAGAGACTAATTAACTAACTTTAACTAACTAACTAAGCCTTAATTAACCTAGCATCAGCATCCATTCCCACTTACCATTCACACCCTGAACCAATGCAACCTTGATTACCAAATGCTATTCATTACTGGGATCACCAAGTGTAATGCACGTACTGAATGCACTTAACTATGGAAGAAAGGTTGAGAGAGATTTAATTAACTAATAAATCATTTAAATGATGAACAATAAATAAAAATATGTAAAGTCCTATTTAGCCTATTCCATGCACTTCAAGGTTTATCCAATAGTTCATCTTTATTGTCGTACACAAACTTGTGCACAAGTACAATATTTTCATGAATAAAGATCCGTTCACTTTGGAGCTCCTACTATGGGCATATGGAAATTATTCTATATCTAGAGAGGTAAAACTACCAAAGTTTCACTACAGTTTAGGTCTAAACTAAGAAACAAGGCAGAGCCACTTCTTATTTATATAAATGACTGCAAACTGCGATATCGCGTACGCGATATCGTAGGAAACATGCAATATCGCATATGATACATTGCATATGCGATATCATAGTGAGGACGCGATATCGCGTACATGATATCATGGCCCATGTGATATCACATCCCATCATACCCCCATGACTAAATAAAAACTTGTCCTCATGTTCCTTACAAAATATTGAGAAGGTATGGGATTATTAACTTAAATGGAACTAATGGTGAATGGATCATCATTACAAGACAAGACAAAACTGGTGTTCATGACAATAAGAGTGAACACCTTATACATTTGACATCAAGCCTTATTTGGTAGCTGAGAGAGAAGAGAGAAAAGAGAAGAATTCTGTTGCTGCCAATGCCAAGATTGTGCCTTTCATTTTCTATCCATAAGCACGTCATCCATCTCGTTCCTTGCATAGTTGCTTTAGCATTGATCCATTCCAAGTGTTCCCTCTAGATCCAATCCATTGTTGTATGATTTCCATCTACACACATAACACAGTATGAATCATAATGTAATTAATATCTTACTTCGGTGAAAGGTCCATTGGCTGAGTTGTGGTATGGCTGATATGGATCTAGAGATATCATAGTGGCTACCAAAGGTGTAGGGGTTAGGAGAAAATTGAAAAAATTTGGGTCCAGATCCCCATGACTAAGAGTGAACCTCCAGTAGCGATAGAATGGAGAAAGAATAAAGAACAAGAAAGATGGAGAAAAAGACAACTATAATGTCGATGAAATGGATGTCAAGATGGAAATGAACAAAATAAAGTTGATTGCAAAAATGTTAAGGGAAAGAATTTAACTGATGCATCAAATAAGAATGTTAGTGGATCCTCCCCAAAGTAGGCTTATGTCCTTAATGCCCTGAAAAACCCACATTCAAAGAGTCCTTAGGCTCTAGGAATGTCATTTAGAACAAGAGTTAAAGTCTTAACCACAAGAATTTACCAAAAATAAAATAATGTGTCAACCAAAATATACACTAATGATACAATCGGTAATGAGGTGAACAATGGAGAGAAGGATGGAGAGAAGAGAATGGAATGGAATCCTAAGAACAAGGTGGTGTACAATCCCTTGTGTAGTTAATGATTAATGTGACTTAGTAGATCCCATTCCAAGTCCAGCCTTAAACAAACCACATCCAATGAATTTTCATTAATGCGTTTGGCCAATCCATCCTCTTGAAGTAACAAGAATGCATTCCCAAAGAGCCACCACCATTCCGATGAAACGAAGGAGGAGAGAATGGAAAGTGAGAAGGGCCTTAGTTAGAGGGAACATTTTTATTTTAGTTTCATAACCAGTGCTTGTAGCCCAAATGATTATTTCATCTAAGGGGTATGCTTTGAATTCTCACTATTTTTTTTTTATGTGTTCATGCATGAGAACCACACCATGCAAAGACTTTGTTATTTTCATTTGCTCAACTTCCCAATAAGGTGCCAACGTCAAAATGGTAAGAAAACTCAAGAAGAAAACATCCAAGCACCCAAGAGAATGGCCAACACAAATGCATCAGGTTCCCTTGAAGCCACACCCTTTTCAATCCTTGAGTCCTTGCTTAGTTTGAGAAATCCCCAGTCACCGATTCGTTGATAGTTCTTATTTAGAAAGGGACTATACATTTCCAAGCTGAGAGAGACCATAGAAATTTATGGATGTATGAATGAAGTGAACTCATTGCCTGCTATTTCAAAAGAACCATACCTTAGTATCAACATCATAACTTAAAGGTAAAAACCAAACATTAGCAACCAATAGAAAAATAGTTCATACCATCATTAAGAACACTTATTGGGTGACAAAATTACAAGATGGATAACACACATAAGAAATGGAAAAGTATGAATGATGTTGTAAAAAAAACAAGAAAATTTAAAGAAATTTGTAAAATAAAAATGTGTAAAACAAAAACTTAAAAGAACTGAGGGCCCCAAATGATTAGCATAGGTGGCCATCTCCCCCATGAATAAATGGAAAGGGAGAGATCCGAAATAAGGAGCATGGTTATCCGCTATCAAAGGTGTAATTTGCACTAGCTGTTCTTGGTTCATGGCAGGGTTTGGTTTGTTGCATATTAACTAGTAATCTCCTATCAAGGTTTTGAGGCTTGTATATTGTCATGGCTCCCAAGGGAAACGTCTTCTGAATAATATAGGATCCTTCTCATAATTTTTGAAATTTCATATGTTGTGGTACATGATCGAGGTTCCAGTAAAGGACCTTATCTTCTGGTTGGTACTTAACCCTTTGAATTCTTAAGTCATGACGTTGTTTATTATGTGCCTTGTGCAACTTATTTGATGACAGAGCAACCAATCTATTCTTGTCTAGCACATTTAGAGCTGCCAATCTTTGTTTTTGTGCTACGTCAAGGTTAAGGTGGAGGTCACATGCCATAGATAGTGTATGGAGCTTAGTTTGTACTGGAAGCTTTGAAAGTTTTTTATATACTAACTCATAGGGAGAGTAGCCTGTAGGGAGTTTTCAAGTGGAGCGGTACACCTAGAGAGCGTCGTTTAGTTTTGTGCTCCAATCTCACCTAAATTTGCTAATTGTTCTCATTAATATTCTCATAATCTCCCGATTAGTGACCTCAGCTTGGCCATTGGCTTAGGGGTGATAGGGTGTGGTCAATTTATGTTCAACCCCTAAGCGTTGCATCAACTTGTGAAAGGTTGCACCCATAAAATGTGTTCCATTATCAGAGATGAGTGCACACGGCACACCAAACCTGTTTACAATTTTTTGTTGTACAAATCATGCAGCCGTAGACAATGTGCATTCTGTTACAGCAGCTACTTCAGCCCATTTGGTTAAATAGTCAACAACAACAATGATATAAACTTTCCCATTGGACATCAGTTTAATGGGCCCCATAAAATCTATTCCCCAAATGTCGAAGGGTTCCAAAGGTTGAATCCATTGTTGCAGACCCTCCATTCTAGTAGTCATTCCACCATCACGTTGACAGCGCTCACAGGATTGGACAAATTGATGGGCATCCCGAAATAGCATTGGCCAGTAATATCCTACAAGCAGGATCGTAATGTCCATTCGTCTCCTTGCATAGTGGCCCTCACAGGGACCCTCATGAGCATCTTGGAGAACTCTTAATTGATCCTCATCGGGCACACACCATTGAACCAAGCCATCAGGTCAAACTTTATAGAGTTTTCCCTTGATTTCCATGAAGTACTTGGTTTTATGAAGAAACCGTTGCTTCTTTCTAAAGTCCAACCTTTGTGGTGTTTGTTGGGAAAGGATATAAGTAAGAATGCTACTATACCAATTTGTTCCTATGGGTTAGTTATTTACTACATTGGAAAAGAGGGTTTCATTAGGAAAATGATGAGATATGGCATATTCGTCCTCTTTGTTGTCCCACTGCAACCGAGATAAGTGATCTACGACTACATTCTCGATGCCCTTTCGGTCTACTATTGTTAAGTCAAACTCCTAAAGGATTACCAACCAATGTATAATACGAGGTTTAACCGTTGGTTTGTTCATGAGGAACCTAATTGCACTATGATTTTTATGAATATAGACTTTGTAGCCTAACACATAGTGCCTAAATTTGTCCAGTGCAAACACTACAGCCATTAATTCCTTTTCCATAGTTTTGTAGTTGAGTTGTGCACCAATGATACTCTTACTTTCACAGTGGATGTAATAAGGGCATTTTTGTTCATCTAACTGTGTCAGTATGGCTCCTAAGGCATAATTAGATGCGTCAGTCATGATATGGAATGGTCTGGATCAATTAGGGACTTGTAGAATGGGAGTTTCCACAAGCCTCTATTTTAGAATTTAGAATGCTTGTTCACATTCCCTGGTCCATTTGAATGGTGCATCCTTCTTCGTTAATTCCACCAATGGTTTGGCAATTTTAGAAAAGTTCTCGATGAATCTCCTGTAGTAGCTTGTGTGTCCAAGGAATGGCCAAATATCTTTGATAGTTTCTAGTTATCAGGTGATTCCTTTGATGACTTTAACCTTTTCCAAGTCCACCTCTATTCCTGACTGTGAAATCTTATGCCCCAATACTACACCCTCTTGAACCATCAAGTGGCTTTTCTACTAGTTGAGCTTTAGGTTGGTTTCAACACATCATTTTAGCACCTTCTTTAATAATTCTAGGGCTTGATCAAAGCTTTTCCCATAAGTAGAGAATTCATCCATAAAGACTTCCACTTTGTTTCCTATTTGTTATTGAAATATGCTTAGGACTAAACATTGGAATGTGGCAGGGGCATTGCATAAGCCAAATGGCATTTGCTTATATGCAAATTTTCCCCAGGGACTATTGAACTTTGTTTTGGCTTGATCTTCTAGTTCTATTCGTATTTGATTATACCCACTATACCCATCTAGAAAACTATAATAGCGATGCCCCGCTATAATGTCCAAAACTTGGTCGATGAATAGCAACAGAAAATGATCTTTGAATGTTTCCATGTTCAGTAGCCTAAAATCTATACGTACCCTCCATTTTCCTCCCTTCGTAGGCATGATTAGTAGAGGACTAACCCATTCACTATCATCAATGGGATATATGAACCTAGCCTTCAAGATTTGTTCTATCTCTTCTTTTACTACTTGTTTCAATTTTGGATTCAATCGCCTCTGTGGTTGTTTTTGAGGCTTCATGGAGGGGTCCATGTAAATCCTATGTTGGCATATCCTAGGGTCTATTTCAGTTAGCTTAGGATATGACTAGGCAAAGGCTTTTGACCATTTATTGATCACTTTCAATAGGCTTTCTTTTTGCTTGGGGACAAGTTTTGCATTGATAATTACCGATTTTCCATTTTCAAAAGTCATATACTCTAGACCAATGGGCAATGGTCTGAGATCGAGGGGCTCTTATTTAAATTTCTCAAGAATTTCCAACTTTCCCCAATTAATTTTTTCAAAGCTAAGGGTTAGAAGTTGGCAATGAACTTGCTCTAGTGTGTTTGTGCTTTCAATGTAAGCACTAGTTATCCCCTCAGTTAGTTCCATGCATGTTATCGAGTTGCTCTCTTGATCAGTCATCAGCCACTGGGTTTTTTCTTGTCGTGTGGCTGCTGCACATAGGCACTTTTGTATGTCAATATCTTGTGCACACCAATTGCATGAAGGCAATGTTAAACTTTGCATTACCCATGATTTCTACATGCAATGGCACCCTATGTCACTATATGTGATGCATGGAACTTTTTTCTTCTCAATATTTCCAAAAGTAATTTTCTTGGATATTTCTAGGGAAATATTGTGGATTCCTAGGCGTGCATCTATTGTACTTAGCCATGCCCTTCCCATTATTATCAGAAAATCCCCTTTTTCATTGTTTACTTAGATTACCAGGAAATTAGCTGGGTATGACCAATCACCCATAGTGGTAACAATGTCCTCAACCTGTCCCAAAGGAACAATGATGGACTGGTTAGCCAGCTCTAAGTGAATATGGCTCTTCTTGAGTGGAGGTAGGTTTCAAGTTTTATACAATTCTTGTGAGATTAAGTTGATTGTAGAACCTGAGTCAAGGAGATCCTTATGAGGTTCATTCCCAGTGACTTGGAGATAAATTAGGGGGCTTCTAGGATCAGAGAATTTCTTGGGAAGGTGACCTACCTTAATCCAGTTCGTAACGGTATGTGTTAACATAACCATGTGCATTGGGTACAATTTTTTTTCTGAAGGGGATCTCGAAACCTTATTTGGTATGGAGGTGTTTAGATGTTCAACTGCTTGTGAGGATGAGGGCTTAGTTGGATTTTTGGTTCTAAAGAAAGGTCTTTTCAGCATAATATTATCAGGACCAACTAAGAATTGAGGATTGAAAGCCCTCGTGACATTGGGTTTTTGCGGTTGTGCGGGAAATTCCCTTGGCATTGTTGGAGTAGTTGGTGGTGGAGCTATTGGCATAAGAGGTGCAGATGGATTTGGAGGATGGTATGCATGTGGAGTGTACCTTTCAGAAGAGGGAGTCTAAAAATACTCCCAAACTTGGTAGTGACATTGTGGGGTTGCGTGACCCATAGAGTCACTTGGAGAAACCAATTGCTACATGTAGTAGCCATACGGGTCTGGTTGCCGGTAAGGGTATTGTTGTCTAAGCGGTGGCATCCCCTATAACTGTGGGTGTTGCCACTACTGGTGTTGCTCGATAGGTTGTGGTGGAGTTCCACTTGGATAATATGTTAACAGTTGGTGGAACTGCCTCGGGTTACCTTGGGGATAAGGTAACCTTCAGAGTGTCTGTCGTTTGTTAAGTCTTGGGTTGAGTGCATACACCCCAGACTCTTGTAGATGTGAGATTATTGTACAACATCCCTTAGGATGGTCATATTGGTAGATCTCACATCCATCATCATTGTTTGTATCTAAATCCACAACCTCATCGGCAATAGTCATTTTTCCCTTACCCTTGTTATGTGCATGGTCTGAATCTCTCCGCTTTTTCTTGTCATGGTCACTACTTCGTTCCTCCTTAGACTCCTCTACAATTTTCAGGACAAGTTCAAGTCTACTATCTAAGGAGTCCTATATTTGATCTACCTTAGCCACCACTTCTGTTGTTAATTTCTAAAGTGGCAAGGTTTTTTTATTCACCAACTCTTCAAGTGGTGACTCATCCTCTTCATCACAAAATCTCACTTCCTTCTTTCGGAGGGAAGGATCGCAGTTATATTCTTCCATACTTTCTCTTTTTCATAGCTCCCCTTCTTCTTTAGCTACTTGCTCCAACAATCGATCAATTTTATGGGACCTAAGTTTTGATAATCTCCCTTGGGCATATGTCCCAAGGGTTCTCCTAGTTTCGTGTCTTAGCCCATCTACGAGGTGGCGTAGTTGATCCTGTTGTGCGTAACCATGGCCCGAGCAACAATGTAGCAATGCATAATATCGACCCATGGCAGCATCCAAGGATTTTTGATTACCCTGCTTCCATCCTTGGATCTGCTTATGCAAGTTGGACACTCTGGAGTACGTTTTGTATTTATCATTAAACAATTCTAGCATTGTACTCCACATTCTAATGGTTTCTGGCTCTAAGGACCAGTACCAACTCTCTTCTTCTTTTATGATTGTAGGGAAAAACTTTAACTTTCGCCACTCATTTTCAATATTTTGTAAGGTGTAGGCATCGTGGAATGCCTGTAAGTGATTTTGTAGATCAACATTGTATCCACCCTCACACTGTGGGATATTATTCATGTCCAGTCTCTTGATCTGACTATCTTTTTAATGCCTTGTAGGTATTCTAATTGCCTCTGTAATGTCTAACATACTTCGGGTGGCAAGTAGCAGTTCATCATGATCATCTCTCTCATGACATCTATGATGCCTACATGGTTTCCTAATTTTCCTTCTTTCATGCCTTGATTCTTTTGAGTGCCCTCATCCTCGCTCTCAACTCTCTCATTGAGGTCTCTCATCTTGCTTACCCTGATCCTCATCGTTGTGCTCCTTGTGACTATGTCTTGATGTGGAAGGAGAGGATGAATGATGTGATGATGGGGAAGAAGAAGGGGAACCATCGCCATGATGATTTTTCTTACCTTCTCTTTAGTGACTACAGCCCTAATTGTGATGATGATCCGAATGCTCGTCCTTGTCATCTGTTTTTGTTCCCTCATTGAACACTTGGTGTTCATGGGGATCAGAACTAGGATTATGTATCGTGGAGCATAGGTTCTGATACCCCACCTCCTCACTATTGTTAGGAGGGGGAACATCATTTGATGGAGAACCTATCATAATTGGTTCACCATCTCCAATTTCACTTAGGACGTGCGGGACCTCTTTTTCCTCCAACAATGTATGGTGGCTCTTCTGTTGTGAGTCCCTTAGACATTGCGCTATTGTGGGATGGTAATCCCTTATGTCACAATCTTCTGCAATGTATTTAGTATATAATTCTATTATGCCTATCTATGCAAGAGCACGAAGAAGCATGTTAGGGACTACCCGATCTGGAGGTAACACTATGTTACCTTGCAAGTCTCTCCAACGCAGTTGTTCATCCTGATGGAGGATAAAGGTAAATTAGTTATATACTCATCGTGATGAGTATATACCACCCGATACTATTGAGGAACTGTTAGATTTTGGTTATGTGTTTGGTGCCGCCGACTATCTCTAGTGTGATCCCTAGGCGGTGAAGTGCTCTTGTTTGAAGAAGAAGAAATTATGTCTTATTCGGTGTGTTGATTAACCATTATTCAAATTTTTTTCTAAGTAACCCTAAGGGTTTGTTTAAGCTTCCCAACGATGTAGATAATTTCCTATGTTCTACTTAGCACACAAACAACTTAGTCCCTGGTAACGGCGCCAATGATGAGTGGCAAGATACCCCTACACTCAACCATAAGAATACGAGCATTACATGCANTTCCCACTTACCGTTCACACCCTAAACCAATGCAACCTTGATTACCAAACGCTATTCATTACTAGGATTACCAAGCGTAACGCAAGTGCTTGAAGTGGTCATACTGAATGCACTTAACTACTGGAGAAGGGATGAGAGAGATTTAATTAACTAATAAAGCATTTAAATGATGAACAATAAATAAAAATAAGTAAAGTCCTATTTAGCCTATTCCATACACTTCAAGGTTTATCCAACAGTTCGTCTTTATTTCTGTACACAAACTTGTGCTTAGGTACAATATTTGCTCAAATAAAGATCTGTTCACTTTGGAGCTCTTACTACAAGCACATGGAAATTATTCTATCTTTGGAGAGGTAAAACTACCAGATTTTCACTACGGTTTAGGCCTAAACGAAGAAACAAGGGAGAACCGCTTCTTATTTATAGAAATGATGGCGAACTGCGATATCGTGTATGTGATATCGCGGGAAACATGAGATATCACGTACAATACATTGCGTACGTGATATCTTAGTGAGGACGTGATATCGCAGCCCATGTGATATTGTGTCCCATCATATGGGAACAATTCATTGACCTGTGAACAAGAATGTAAAATGTATCATATTAGAAGATAAGTCATAGAAGAAGCTAGAAAAGATGAAAGATGCAAATGGAGTATTTAAGTTACATCCAGTAAGAGAGGTTATCTACTTAGCAACCCATAAAACTCAGTATGAAAAGTTGTAATATGAAAACCCTGGTCATATGAACAAAATTTATATGCAAAATTTGTTATGATCTTTCCATGTTTCATCATAACTTAACCTAAATCATGACATATTTTGTAAATCATATGATATCATTAAGGAAATAAGAAAAAATTTTCCACATACAACAAATATAGCTACATGAACCAAGTTGGAGATCATACACTTAGATGTTGGCTTATACGGTATTATAACTTCCTTAGAAGGAGCAACATACTTCATAACCTACATTAATGACTATTCACATAAGGTGTGAATATATGTTGTCAAATCCAAATCATAAGTTTTTTTATACCTTTAGATAATTGAAACTACTGGTGCAAAAATAAACTAAATTATCAATCATGAAGCTACTAACTAATAATAGAATAGACTACACCAATTGATATATTACAAATGAAGGGATTGTTCATCAAAAAATTATTTTGTACTATCTAGAATAGAATGTTGTAGTTGAGCACAAGAACTAAATAATTAGTAAAATGATACAATGTATGTTAGCCTAATCCAAACTAGATTATGCCTTCTGAGAAGAAGCTATATGAACTATAGTCCACATCATTAATAGAAGTCTTACCCTTTATTTATATTTGAGTGTCCAAATATAGTGTGGAATGGAAAAAAGCCAAACCTAGAACATTTATGAGTCTTTAGCTACAAAGTATATTATCATATCATAACTCAGATCAAATCAAGCCTAGAAGTAAAAGAAGGATATTTTGTAGGATATGGTCATCATATGAAAGGTTATTGGATCTGGAACCTAGAGGAAGAAAATTTGGTAATTACAAGAGATGTGGTATTTAATAAAAACAAATTGTTGGAAGATAAACCAGTTTATAAGATTCCTATGAATACTAATTATAATAAAGATGATGATTACAATTATGGTTGAAGCCTAAAAACTTTCTCACATTAGCATTACAATGAAGATAAACAAGTCAATTTGTTGGCAATCATTTGGGACCATCAACATTTTCCTTTTATCTTATGACTCGAATCATAGGAAATGAAGGTATGTCTTCAAACTTGAGTTTAGGTGTTTGTTGGTCTCTGGAAATACCAAGGCCCAGATACCTCCAAATAAACTCAGTGATAATAGAGTGAACTAAGCATAAATGTTTGTTTGCTATTATGAATGTTGAAATGATTGGGTTTGTGTATAAAATTGTAACTGGCTATTATAACATAAATTCAACTAACCTTGTTGAATACTATGAGTCATTAAAGATTCCTATTTTTTCAAGTCACTTAGTCTATATAGTCCCTATAGTATGTTTCTTGAAACAAATAAAATTTCACCAAAGTGCTTAACCACAATTCTACAAAAATCTACTCCTAGTTTTTCTTAAAGAGAAAAATTTGTAAAAGAAAAAAGAAAAAAGAAAAGAAATAGAGTGAGATTCAATGGATTTTAAAAGGAAAGAAGAAAAAAAAAGCATATTTGTGTAAAATATAAAACATTTAAGTGCGATAAATTTAACATGAGGAAACACTTAAAAACAAAGCTATTTCAATTCAATCTAAAGTGTTACAAATTGTTCAAACCCTCTAAGATCTACACACAATTTCGTAAAAGACACTCTTATTAAACTACCAAAATGTTTTGTAAATGACAAAATACAAGCTATTATTTGGCTAGTTAAATAGTTGTCAAGAATTGCAAATAATAGAGCTATCAAAAAAAGATTTAACAATTTCAAGATTGAAACATCAAAGAAAAGACTTTAAAAATTAAAACTATTTCAAGTCAACTCTAAATATTAAAGATTTTCTAGACCCTCTAGACTAAAACAGGCAATTTCATAAAGACATTACTATTAAATTGATCAAGATGCTTTTAAAAAGACAACATAAGCTCTTAGATAGCAAAAAAATAAAAGTCTAGCATTGCACAAAAAGAGAGCTATAAGAGAAATCTGAAAATCCGAAAATTAAATACCATGCACAACACTATCTAAGATATTAGCTAAGCAACTAAAAAAAAATGAAAAGAAATAAACTCATAGGATTTAAACAAAGTAGCTAAATTGATGATGCAATTAACAAGCCATTCTTACAAGTAATCTTCAATATGTTTTCTTGATTTCTTCACCCCTTTTTCTATTCTACCCTTGAAGCTCTTTTTATAGTGGCTTCTAAGTAGTTACAATCATCATAAGAAATTAAGGTGTGTTATAACCATTATGGAAGTAAGTTATAACCACCATAAAGTTATAACCACTATAGGAGTTATAACTACTATTGAAATAAAAACTATAATTGCCAAGTGTCTTGTTCAGTAGTTACAACCACCTTGGTAGTGTTGGCACTTTTTTACCATTTCATGGAACAGGTGGACTTATTTGCAAATGGTGAGGTACAGAATCCTAATGAACTGAAACTGTGCAAGGAGGATTATGTTCTTTCTCGTAAAGAATTCTACAACAGTTAATTAACCATGAAGTTGGAATAGAAATGAAAATGTTGCTGAATTGAATGTTTTGAAAATCAAGGAATAATGACATTGCAATTGGGAATGTTGGCATGAGGGTTTATCTAGAGTCAAAAGCAAATGGTGTATCAATTGTAGATATTTCTCTAGCTTATGATAGGGTAGCCCTAGTTACTTTTTCTGCAATAAAGGCATGAGAGTTTCTTATTGGAAAGACATGGACATTTGATACTTTTGAGAATGCTTTCAAGGTGTAACAACAAGATGTTTCAATAAAAAATGACACTCCTAGTGGCATGGCTAAGTTCAAGAAATCATTGACGTTGAGTTTCCTTTTCAAATTTTATCTTCGGGTGTCTAAAAAGGTCTATGAGAATCAGCACGATAGAATAGGAGTGGATCTTCTAGTTGCTCATTTCTCAGCAAAGTTTCAAGTTTAGAACTCACTAGTACAAAACTTGGCTGTGGAGAAGGTGGTTGTGGAGCATGCACTATTCTAGTGTCTCATTATGATCCAAAAATAAACAGAAATCATAGATACTCCAGTAGCACATAGTATTAGGAAAATTTGGCCATGAACCAGAACAAAGAGAAGGAGAATGAGCCTACTTGTCGTATTTCCACCTACAAAACCCTACGCAAAATCACCACTAGGCAGAAACCACAAAACAGCAAGTGACTTTCTCAAAATGCCGAAACGGACTGCTGAAAAAGGGCATACAAACTCTCCATTCTGTGCAATACCGAGGTTGGCCTTGTCATTTTCTCACTGCACGGTAAGCTATACAAGTTTGCTCCTCACAGGTTTAGGGTTTCAGCGTAGTTTTTCTCATTACAGGCTACTTTACTAGTGTTTGTTTTTTGACAATAAAACGCAACACTAGGAATTTGGTTCAAGTATTGGCCAATCGGGCCGCGTATTTGGACGCGAAGAGGCGCCTCCGTTGCAGTGAGCAATTGTGGCAGATCGCACTTAGTTCTAGGTTAAAGTGCAACTCCGTCATGCGAGAGGCAGTGGACGTGGACGTGGAGAATAGGCGGAAAGAGCAACAGCGGCAATAGCAAGGAATGTGAATGCAAATGTACCAAAAAGAAGAAGGGTCCAGCTGATGGCAGGAATGTAAGGAGGCCAAGCATCAGATGTATCTTATGAGTATGGAGAAAAATGTCACATTGGGAGTAAAAATATTTTCTGAAGCCGACCTCTGGGGTTCAAGGTGCCGCTCAGCAATGCCAAAAATGTTTCCAATCTGGCCACTGGACCTATGAATGCAAAAATGAAAGGATTTACATGTCACAGCCCTCACGTTCCCAGTACCTCCAAAACCCTCCACTGAAACCATCGGCTGCGGCAGAACCTCCTCTCACGATGGCAGTTCACATATGTGTCTATTTCTACGGGTTTCATGCAGAGGAGGAAACAAACCAGCTGATTATTCTCGCCATTCTTGCAATTGTTACTTATTATCCAAACAACAATTTACCAATACATGGGTGTAGAAATAAATAAATAATAATAAAGTGCAAAGAAGATGAAGATGGAATCGGCATTCGGGGTACCACAAATTAAAATGTGAGAGTGCAACTCCACTTATGCATTCAGTTGTATATGCATACATATTTATATATCAACCCATGCATCAAATCCATGGTTATTATCTCTACTACTATGATGTAAATAACAATAAATATTTTATGATTTAAAAATGGAATTTGTGCAAAGTCCTATGTGAATTGAACATTTATCAATGGAAATGGTGGTTATAACCATCACAAAGGCCACTTGTCAACTACAACCTCTTTATCTCCACAATGGCCACTTGCCAACTAAATGGGAAATGTGTCAACTGCAACTTGTTTCTCTCCATGGTGAACACTTGGCGACTGAATGAAGACACTTGGCAACTACATGGGACACTTGTGAACCGTAGCTTTTTTGTCTCTATGGTGGTTAAACCACCCAAGATATTTTGTAACTTTCCTACCTACCTTTAAACCCTATAAAAAGGCTTCAGGGGTCAAGGAGGAAGGGGGATATGAAAGGTCTCATTTTGATAACACTTTTGGGAGATCTCACTTGGAGACACATACTTGGAATATTTGTAAAGAAGATTGCTTGTAAGATGGCTTGCTAAAGGAAAGATTTCAGCCTCTTTGTCATAGTTCTGTGAGTTATGTTTTATTTTTGTTTTGTTTAAATTGTTTAGCTAGTGGTTTAGATAGTATCATCCTTGGCAAGTAATTTTGGGATTTTTAGATTGCTCTTACTGTTCTTGTTGCTCGATAGAAATTTCTATTAAAATTTTGCCATAGAAGCGCTTGTGTTTAAAAGCCTTAAGAGCATTTTAGTAGTAAATTTTGTTATTGTGCAACGTGTGGGAACTGCTATTGGGATTGTTGTAAGAGAGCCTCTGTTTGTAGTCACGCCGTTGAACAATTCAGTAGTCGAGAGGGTTCAGAAAATCTTTGGTATTTTGATGGGACCAGAATAGCTTCTTTTTATCTTTAAAGTGAATTCTCGTGGTATTTCAATCAGAAATTGTCAAGTCTTTTAAAGGTTCTGTTTGAATGCAATCGTTGACATCTATTATCTAGTCAAAATGGAGTCTCGTACGTGGTAGTTTACGCAGCAATTTTTGGTAGCATAGTAGGATTGTCTTGAAGAAATTGCTTATTTGAGCCTTGGAAGTTTGAACAATTCGTAGATATTGAATTTGGGATAGCTTTATTGCGAAGTGTTTACTCATATTATTTTACCTTGTTTAAATATTTGAGGTCTTAACACAAATCTGCTTTCTTTTCTGTCTATTTCCATTGAATCTTGCTCTATTTCTAGTTTTCTTGTGGAACTATCTCTTTCTCTGGGGAAAATTAGAAGTAGATTTGCGGAGTTGTGCTCAAATGTTTTTGCAAAATTTTATTTGTTACAAGTAGGTATTATAAGGACCACGTAGACTAGGCAATTGAACAAAATAGGAACTCTGAAAAAACTCACAGTACTTGGCAAAGTTGGCTGAATCTCTTTAAGATAAGTCATTTGTAGTTTACACACAACACAATCGTTTCATTTTACACAATTGCATGCCGCAACAGCACACACACATACTCACATTAACTACTAAGTTTATTTGGAGGTATTTGGGCCTTGGTGTTGCTAGAGACCAACAGGCACCTAAATCTTGTTCGAGGACACTCGTTGGCAGTCGCGTCCCAAACAATCGCCAACAGGTAGCTAGTTATAACTACCATAAATATTAACCTTGGTAGCTAGTTATAACTACCATAAATATTAAAAGTTATAACTGACATGTGTTCTATTCATATAAGACATTAAACAATTGTCCCGGCAATTCCCTTTCCTCTTAAATAATAAGTTTTTTTTTTAACTGCAAAAGTTAAATACCATTTGGAACCATTTTCTACATTTGCTATTGTAAACAAATCCAATGAAAGCCAGAAATGTCACTATGCCGAATTTGATTTTCATTTGAAGTAAGATAAATAAGCAAACTATTGCTGCAACCGTAAATATTGGCAAGCTTAATACAAGCACGCGCAGAAAGACGTAGGTATCGAAGCCAGCAAGCGAGATGAATGCATCATCAGGAATTTGGAAAACCTCGAGAATCCAGGAGAAGAGGGATGTGCCTGCAACTGTTGCTCCATGGGCGTGGATTCCCAACGTGGCATGTACACAGCGGCATTGCAGCGCTGCCTGCTCAAGACGAAGTAAAGCAACATCAGGGTCCCTATTGTTGTTCCAAGTGCTGCCACTGTCATCATCACGAACGCCATGGCTCTCGATTTCTGCAAATTCAAGTCAGAGTTAGGGTTTGGATCTCGTTCCCAATGCTGCGCACAACGGTGCTTGTGGAAGACCGCTGGCCAGGAATCTCGTGCGTGCAATCCAGAGCAATCTTGGCTAAAGCGACGGCCTCCTTGATGATAAAATTTCATGAGAGTCGTGAACCCATGATTTCTTTAACTCTTCTGGATTGAATTAGGGTTCTGACAGAGCATTTCTGCTCCGACGAGCGTTGGTCGGGGCTGATGCTGCTGCCAGAGATGCCTGTTAGCACATGTAGAAGAAGCTTTCTGAAGGCATAGATATCACTTTTGAGCGTGAGCCGCCCCACAGCTACGTATTCTGGGGCTAAGCATCCCAAGGCTGCCGAGTTTTTCAGAATGGAGAATACTACATCGTCTGCCAACAGCCTTTGCAAAGCACAGTCGGTAATTTTAGGGTTAAGCAGATGAAGTAGATCCTGGTATTCTTGTTGTCGTTGCTGAGCATCCATCATCTATAGCAGATGGTGCATCTCCCATATTTTGAGCAGGGCCAGCCTTTGTAAAATTTAACAAAAGTAGTCAAGTCTGCTTATAAATTTACCTCTGAAAGCTCCAAAATAGCAGTGCAGGTTACACTAAAGCATGGAAGATAGCCATCAACCTTATAAACCCTCATTTCCAAACAGTGTTGCTAGCCACTGTGCATTTTATCTGATAATTCAAAGGTCTTCTGAACTGCATAATATAAGGTTCTGGGCGATGAGTAGCATCATGCTTGCAGAAGCTCACGAACACGAATTCAGTCATGTCGTGGCATGGATGTGTGACAAATGATGCCCTAGCCATGCTTCACAAAGGTGGTAATTCTTCGCAAAAAGAAGAGGTGAATGGCTGCAATTCTGGGGAAAGATATGATCGCTGCTGAAACAATGGTCCAGTTGCTGTCGTATCTTCAGCCGTTGGATTCGACACCTTTGAGCGCAACAACCCATCATTTCCAGCTTTCTCATATTTAAGTAACTTATATATTTCATAACTTTTCTTATCATCCATGCGTATTCCATTCAATCTTTCAAATGCGCTAACAGAAAATCTTAATCCTCAAATATTAAAAATAATAATATTAATGAACCTAAGAGATACACAGTGAACACAGTGCCCGTCAGTGGCTCAGGGGGGCATTGCCCATATAGCATTTTGGGCATTAGTTGTGAGAGCTCCTGGGGGGAGCTCAGACGACACATCAGACGCACGTCCGCAAGATTCCACCCTAATGCGGGGGACTCGTCGGCTGACCGGGGCAGGAGAGAGGCTACTATGCAGGGCATCCAACAAGCTGCGAACTTCATGGACACCGAGGAGCATCGCGCCACACTGGACCTGCTTCATGAGTTAGAACGGCCTCGGTGTGCTTGTCGCCTTCTGCCGACTCGCCCCTAACGGCGCCCCCCCCCCCCCCCCCCCCCCCTGTTGGGGGTTTAGGGTTTAGGGTTTAGGGTTTTGAGGTTTTTGAGGTTCTCTCGCTAAGCTCGGAGTTCTCCGAGCTTTCAAATTTGTGATCTTCTGGGGTCCCCCCCTCATAGTGGGCCATCCCTGATGTCCCCCCCATTGTAATTGTTTACTCGTGTACCATTACTTTCAGTAATACAAACCCGAACATTCTCTCAAAAAAAGAGATACAGAGAATGAGAGTAGATAATTAAAGGTATTAGAGACTTGCAAACCTAGATATTACTAAACCAAGATTTACAAGAAGTTAGTACAATGATCTACATCATAATGATATTATTACTAACAGTACAATACCTAATAAAGAAGTTCCAAAGATAGTTATTCAAGCCTTTATGATGGACCATTGGAATAATATAATGGAGGCTAAAATTAAGATGATGGAAAAATGAGTATGGAAGTAGTTACCATGTCTAAAAGAAAGATAACCTATTAAGAATCAATAGGTCTTTATAATCAAATTAAAAGATGATAGAACATTAGATAAGTATAAAGCCTAATTGGTTACCAAAATATTCTCTCAAATTAAGGAAATCAATTATGAAGATACATTTTCCCCTACTACAAGCATGGTAATCTTTAGGATAATCATCTCCTTATCTACTAAGTTGAAATAAAAAATTCATCAAATCAATGTTAAATTAGCATTTCTATTTGGTAATTTATAGGAATGAATATATATCAAATAACTAGAGGGATTTGTAACTGATGAAAAGCTAGTATGTAGGGTACAAAAGAATATTTATAGACTAAAATATGCACCAAAAGTATGTTACCAAAATATTGACCAATTCTTAATCGACTATGGGTTTATCAAATTGAAGAAAGATAGCAACCTTTATATAAGAAGGAAGGAAAGACTTAAATGCTTCTAACTTTTCATGTTGATGATATATTAATAGCAACAATGAAAGCACATATCGTGAATAAGTTCAAGCATCAATCATCCTCACAATTTGAGATCTTAGACCTTGGCCTAGTACACTATTATCTGGAAATGCAATTACAATAAAAGTTAAATGAGATGACGTTATCATAGATGAAGTATACAATAGATTTATTGGAAAAATATGATATGTTGGAATGCAAAAAATCTAATATTCTAATGATCCCTAGATACAAGATTAGTATTGAAGAAGAAATTATTAAGCCTACTTAATATCATTAAGTCATTGGATATCTTATGTATCTTATGAACACAAGACCAAATATATAATATGATGTAAATCAACTAGTAATGTCAATGCAAAGGTTGAATTATCATCACATGAAACCAACCTTCTTGTTCTTAAGATGTATTAAAAGTATATTGATCAATGGTCTAGGATTTAAAGCAATATCATCAAAGATAATGGAAACACATACAGATACAAATTGGGGTGGAGATATGATAGAACGATATTCCTATATCAAATTCTTGATTTAGGTATATAGAAAGTCTATAAACTACAAAAGTAGTAAACAATGAGTTGTTTCTCTCTCATCAAGAGAAACTAAAGAATATGCATTATGAAAGACTATTTAAGATGTAATATGGATTAAGCAACTTCTTACAAAAATTAATAATGATGTTCCAAAACCCATTACATTTCATTGTGACAAGTGATAATTAAAGTTGTTCAAAATCTAGTCTACCATGCGAAGAGTAAACAAAGTAAGATAAGCATTCACATCATATGATAAAAATATTTGAGAAATATATTGATGTCTAGTTTATATCTACGAGATCCTAGAAAGTTGATGATTTTAGGAAAGCTCTTGCTAAATAATCATTCGATGTATTTCGAGAATATCTCTCATGAATACCCTTACCTCATAATCTAAAGTGAGAAGAAGATTATGAAGAATATGAAAGAAATTTGATGTTTTTCTTGGAGAAGGCATCCTCCAACATCTCTATCATCTTTCTTTCACTTCACATTGCTCACATAGAGAATGAAGAAATTAAGATAAATCCAAAGTATGAAGTAAGAAGGAGTGTTACATGATAATTCATACATTGTATTAATTCAAAAGTCATTGTAGTTATGTTAAGTAAGTCTATTCATAAGTATATATGTTAATTAAGTTAGTTATAATGTTGTGTTACAAATTCTAACAACGTGTTGAGTTGGTTAAAATGATGTGTTACGAATTGTAACGAAGTGTTGTGTTAGTTACTATGAGTCGTGACCCTTCATCGAGTTAAAGGTTTGGCTAATACCAAGTCCAAAAGTAAGAGGAAAGAAAGGAAAAAGGAAATGATAAGAAGCTAAGAAGAAATATAGTTGTTCGTAATTCAAAAAAAAACTATTACAATCAAAAGGTTTAAGAATATAGAATTATAGAAAAAATTCATTTAAATAAGACAAAACACTATTGATTATGAAATTATTTTATTGAAAATACAACATATTATGAAATCTTATATATGCTTTTGAATGATACTATACAAGGAATTACTCAAAAATCTTAGATGATTAAAGATATGAGGTCATTCCATGTACACATAGAATACTATATGCATTTTATTGCAAACTTCTCAAAGATTGTTAAATCATTGGTAGAACTCACCAACAAGGATGAATCCTTCATCTAGTTAGAGGACTATATGAAGACATTTAAGCTTATCAAGTAAAGACTTGAAAAAAACTCTAATTCTATGGGTACTAGACTAGTCAAGACCATTCTACATAATAACCAATGCATCCAACTATATCTTGGAAGCTTTGCTTATATCGTTGGATAATCAAAGATATCCATATTTCATCCATGTCTTAAGCAGAAGCATTACTAATACATAACTCAATTATACCACAATAGAAAAGGAGCTACTAGTAGTTACGTGCTTGGATACATAGTATTTTTGTAGACAGATCACAATGCAAGTAGGCTCCTCATGAACAAACCAACAATATGCCCCTATATCATTTAGTGACTAGTAATCCTACAAAAGCTTAGCATTACAATGATTGATAAGAAGGATATATAAAATATTGTTATAAATCATTTGTCACACCTCAAATTTTAACCATAGATAAATTATAAAATCACTTAAAAGACATGATATTAAGACTTAATCTCTTAACAATTCCTTAACAACTTAACACTTAGAAACCTATATAATTATAAAATTCTTAGAAACTTTAAATAATTTAGAAACCACTTGAAAATTCCATGTTATCATATTTATGTCCATTTAGGCCTCATTACAACATGAATTATAATCCAATAGAAAATCCACTTTTAAAGCCAAAATACAAATTCCATTAAGTGGTCCAATTATAACATGAAAAACTTAATGAAATGATTTTTATCCAATGTTTATTCTTCTTCCAACTTCACCTTGACCACCTCCAAAGCTTCCTACTAAGTTAGCATGGAATATATGTAGGAAGGATTAGTACACCTTTACAGTAAAGAAAATCCACATAGAAGCTCCATGGAACATGGCTGGAAGGTGGGGCCCAAGCTGTCAAAATACATTGTTAATATCTCTAAAATATTTATCCATATAAATGTTAACTTACAATTAGTCATAAAATTCATAAAATATACATAGTTGTTTGATTTACTTACAACAATGGTATCCTATGAGGTTTCCAACATTAGACATTAGAATAAATACAAGGTTGATACTAACTACAAACTATACCTCATGCAAGATAAAAATAAATATTGAATTATAAATCATCATGCATGTCCAGACCAATTACTAGATTATGTTATGACTTATATCAACCATATGGCTATCCTAAGGCCCTAGTTTCTCACACCATCCTAAATGTCATTCCCATAAGCCGACATGGTCCATTAACACTTCACAATGCTTGACCAATGATAATAATTTTTAAACAAGGCATGATAGTAGTTCAACTACAATCACCAAGCCAATTTGATTAGTCTATAATCACTACAACTACTTGAACATAGTCAATAAGTCACATACTAGTGGGCTCCTGAATAATATCAATAATGTTCTTCTAAGATTATTTAAGCATTTCCAACACATTTAACATACTAATACACATCCAAAATATCTTTCTATTCATGTCATATAAATATGCCACTTTTATCTGATGTTGAAATGGATGTGCAATACTAGAAAACATGCAGAAAATATGTCATAACTTTTGTCACAATCCCTAGATCTATTGCAACCTTAGATCATGAAGTACAACGACTTCATTACCACCAACATCGTGAGGAGCTATTGACAAAAGATACTAAAAAGTGTATGATGAGTCATCATTGGTTGGTTGCATCAATGAGACCTCATCAATACATCTTACCCTACATCAATGAGGCCCTGTCAACGCAGTCTCTGTCTATCACTAATAAATATGTGCCTTCCAGCTGCATTTATGGCAATCTAGATTTCAGTAGCATCGAAGCTCTTGCATTTTTTCCATTTGAAAGTTAGAATTTTTTCCCTGAGTGCCTACAATAGGAGTCATTAAGTGTATGGATCCTTATTCGAGAACTATTGTACCTAAGTACAATCGTGTTTGTGGTAATAAATGTGAGCTTTCTAATAAACCTTGCAGTACTTTCGATAGATTAGCTATTTTATTTATGCATTCAATGTTTTCAATTATTTGTTAATTATTCTTAGTTATTTCACAAATATTTTCTAGAAATTAAGTTAAGGAGGTTATTAAGTTAGATAAATTAAATACATAAGTATGACTGCTTTGAGCAGTAACGTTATTGCTTGGTATGCCCAGAAGCATAGCGCTTGGTTATCCAACAGCAAATACATGGGTTCAGAATGTGTACAAAAAGTGGGAATGGATACTTATTTTAGAATTAGTTAAATGATTAGTTAACTAATTAATTTATATTAGTTAATCAAATTACCTTTATCTACATTTGAGCATCGACTTATAAAACATAAAATAAGATAAAAATTTAATGCCTCAATTACACTTAACCATACCAACAAACATCACAAGTGTAATTGGGAAGACCACAATTGATCTTAAAGCTCGATTAACTTCCTAAAGGGCTAGTGCACTAGAAATTATGAAGTCCTTAGAATTTGACTGAATTACACGTGAATGCATTGTGATTCATATGGTTGGGCATAGGGGTACCTCACCACTCATCATTGGTACCATTGTCAAGGACTTTTTTTGTGGAACATGGGCTATTTAGATCTAAGTGAATATCACTAATATCATTGTACAAACCTAAAGGTCCATATCATTCCCACTATACATAAAATTATAAAAGCACACTGATAATTTCATTTTGTTTTGCAAAATGTCTTCTTCTTCTCGCAAGCCCAAAGATAGTAAACCACCAGTCCCACAAGAATGCATGGTCATCTACACTCATCTAGATGAGTTTGTACTAAATTTCACCTTCATCCTACATTCGGATGAACAAATTCAATGGCGAGATATGAAGGGAAATGTCATCTTGCCCCTCGATAGATCTGCACCTAGAATGCTATTTAAAACCCTTAAGAAGTTGCACATAGCAAATATTCAAAAAGAGTATGTTGCGGATGGATACAACACTTGGAACTACTATCTCACTGAAACACAATGTAAGCAAGATAAACATCAGGAGAAAATCCATGAAGCTACAAAGGGGAAACATTAAACTAACCACTTGTTCCTACTAAATCAAGAAGACAATGAGGATCCTCCCTTGGAAGGTTCTCAACATGAAGATTCTCCACCCCCTACTATTGATGGCGAGGGTGTGAACATGACCCTACAATCAACTATTCATAAACTAGGGGTAGGAAAGAGCGATAGCCAAAGTAGGAACTCAAGTAAACATCGCAACAACAAGGGATCTAAGAATGGTGATCATAATAAGCATAAGAGCGGTGACAGACACTGCAGTCACAATGGCAGTCCACCTTCCTCTTAATCCTCTTCATCCAATTCTGAACATTCCTCTTCATCTAATGATTCTCATGAAAGTCATCATTGAAAAAACCATGATGAAGGTGATCAATGAAATAGCAATGATCATGAAGGCCATCAAAACTGAAGGGGTGGCCAAAACCATCATCAATGTAATCAACATAGTGATAATGATGAA
Source organism: Gnetum montanum (assembly GCA_015680685.1). Lineage (NCBI taxonomy): Eukaryota > Viridiplantae > Streptophyta > Gnetopsida > Gnetales > Gnetaceae > Gnetum > Gnetum montanum. The sequence goes on from MNCI01012289.1 coordinate 536,178, forward strand.
CCTTTATTGGCAACTCATTATATGCTTAACATTGTGGAGCGGCAACGACCATTGGGACAGCGACCACCGCGACAGCGACCTCGGCGATGGCTGCCATGGTGGCAGCAGCAGTAACCACGGCAGTAGCAACCACGGCAACAACAACCATGGCAGCAGCAACCACAGTAGCAGCAACCATAGTAGCCGCCACCACGACGGCAGTAACCATGGCAGCAGCAACCACGGTAGCGACTACGGCAGCAGTGACCACCGCGACAGCGACCCCGGCGATGGCAGCCATGGCGGCGGTAGCAACCATGGCAGCAGCAGCAACTGGAGCAACCATCGCCACTCATTCCTGTTCCAACAACACCCTATGCCTTCGCATCTGCCACCCCCCTACCGAAGGCATTTGTACCATGAAACGGAGCCTCATCGGCCGTTTCATCTCTTGGGGGAGCTGTCCTCGGCTTGACCTGATACACCGCTGGGTCAAGGAGCAATGGAAAATCAAGGACGTTACTGTCCGGAGCCTCTCAGAGGATCTGCTCCTCTTTGTCCTCCCCTCCTTGCAAGCCCACAATTCCATTCTTCTCGGCGGGCCTTGGTTCTATGGGGTCCATGGTCTCGCATTGACCCCCTGGCACCCCGGCCCCCACAGAGAACCCGATCTGTTTACCCGTGCCCCAGTCTGGATCCAGGTGACCGACATCCCGTGGGAATTATGGAGTCTTGAGTTCTTGCAGGAGGTGGTGGGGCATTTCGGCGATTTCATCACCTTCGACAGGGTCACGAGATCGCTGGAACGGATGGGCTTTGCCCATTTCTGTGTCTGGCAAAACCTAGCGGCGACCGACCTCGTTCGGGAGGTCGTCTTGGAACTCCCAGGGGGGAGGAATCCCTCCAAATTACCTATGAAAACATGGACACTAGGGACCATATGTTGCATGGCACGGCCCCCCAAACGGACCAGCCAAACAGATGCAGATGTTGTGGTAAGCTGGGCCATCGTGAGGCAGATTGTCGGTTTCGCAGGCCCTGCTCGAATAACCCAGCCCACCAGCTTTTTGAGGAGGGCAACTGGGTCACCAGGGCCTTAAGGGACGACTGTACCCCCTGCCCA
>MNCI01012289.1:542299-607616 GCA_015680685.1 Gnetum montanum
AAAGTGGACCATCCCTGATGTCCCCCCTTTGTAATTGTATACTCGTGTACCATAACTTTCAGTAATACAAACCCGAACATTCTCTCAAAAAAAAAACATTGTGGAGGCAATGAAAATCCCAACCATGCATATGAAGGATAGTCAAATCAAGCACCTAAATATGAACAATATCTCAAGATCTAAGGGGGGATATAATTTTAATCTATAGACACACCTACAAGCTTTTCAAGATTCCTATGTTTTACAGAACATAGAGAATGAGTGGTAGAAACTCAAGCTTTTTCCAAGGACATTCATTAAAGAAGCTAAAAGTTGGTACTAGTCTTTAGAACCAGAATCTATCTGAAGATGGAGTACCATGTTAGAACTGTTCAATGAAAAATATCAAATGTACTCCAGAGTGTCTAACCTGAGAAGGAAAATCCAAGGCTAGAAACAAGAAGTACATGAACCCTTGGATGCCATCATGGGCCGATACTATTCACTCCTACACTAATGCTTAGGCCATGCTTACTCTTAGAGGGAACAACTTCACCACATCATAGATGGGCTCATGGAAAAAACAAGAAGAACCCTTGGGGTGTATGCCTAAGGAAGATTGTATGAAATGAGAGCTCATCAGATCCAAAGGTTAATTTAGCAAGTAGCAAAAGAATAAGGTGAGCTATGAAAGAGGGAAAGTGTTGAAGAATATAATAGGAACCCTTCCATTAGAAAACAAGAGGTCTAATTTTGTGATGAGGAGGAGCCACCACTTGATGAAGTGATGAACAAAAAGACCTTTCCCATCCAAAAATCTATTTTTGATATTTTGGCCAAGGTTGACAAGTTATAGGACTCTTTGGATGAAATGTTTTAAACCACTTTAAAAATTTCCAAAGAATCCAAAAAGAAACATAGTGATAGTAATCGTAGGAGGTGAAAAGACACTAAACATGCCTACCAAAGAGGTAAGGGCAAAGCTACTATAGTAGAGGAAGTTATGGAGTCTAACTCTGATGATGAAACCAAATGTGACATCTATCAATATGAACATCCAAAGGGGTGTTGCCCTGTGGTGTCACACCTACAAGAGTCTAGAGTATACACATTGAATCCTCACCTAGCACGTAGGCAAGCTCCAAGACAATTTCCATACCCTCAAGGTAGTCCAAGATAGTTCGACCAGCAACAACAAGCTCACTACCTAAGTGGAGCTCCTCCACAACTGTACGAACAATACCAACAATGGTATCAACCACAATCATGGGGAATGCCACCACCAAAGTAGTAGGATCCTTATAGGAAGCTAGATCCATACTGGTACTATGTTCAGTATCCCATCTCCCCTAAAAGGTTCTGTGAGCCATACATCATTTTAACATCACTATTACCCTCCAAAGTACCATCGAACACATTCACCATATACATAAGGGAAAAATCCATATCTGTATCCTTGTCATCCTCCACATCCCTCTACACCTACATCTCCACCTTCAACTCACTTACCTTCTACTCCATCCATACAGGGTGAAATTCCTCCATAGTCATAACAACAAAATGCTACAAGGGCTATACACTCACAACTAGTTATTCAACCAAGTGGTCTAGATAATCGATCAAGAAAATGACCTTTCTTTCAGTCCAACAATCCTCTCCAGCCCTCACAACCTACTCCATTTGATCACCTTGCATCTCTAGCATCCTCATCTTCTACATCAAATACCTTCGAGTGCCCTTCAAACCAAGTGCCACCTAGGATCTACATTGTAATGCTAACTCATGCTATTTATAACTAGATTAAGGTTGGCAACCTTCCTACAAAATGATCTAATCCATGAAGTCCACTCATTTATATACAGATTATTGGCCAAGAACCATGCAAATCTTTTCTTGACTTTGGTTCCAGAGTTAATCTCATCTCCCATGACATGTACAAGGCCCAAAACCTACCACCTCTTAAGAAGAAGAACATCCATTTAGAATTAGCAGATCAGTCAATTATTATCCTTTTGGGATTAGTAGAGGACATTATGACCATAGTCTATGGGTGGTCCTATCCTACTAATTTTCTAGTAATCAAGGTGGACAATTGCAGAAGTGACTTTTCCATCATCATGGAAAGGGCTTGGTTAAGCACAGTCAATGTGAAAATGGGTATAAGGGACCTATCCTTAGAAATATCCAAGGAAAACAAGCTAGGAAAAATTGAGAAGAAGCATATTCCATGCATCATGTATAATGATAATGAGTGCAATTGCATGCAAAATATTTGATTAATCAAGAGTACATATTTTAAAGCATGAAATCAGTGTGCATAAGAAATTAATATTCAATGATGTCTATACATAGTAGCCACAAAGTAGGAGGGCACCCAATGGCTGATAACTAATTCAAATAGTAGCACAATATCCATGGAGCCAACTAAGAGTCTAACATATGCGTATGTTGAAGGCATGAACAAAAATGAACAAGTTCATTCCCAACTCTCTAATGAAGATGATGATACCTGTTAGGGAGAGTTGGAGATCCTTGATCACTTCAAGCCAGAGCCCTTAGAATTAAAAAATTTACTAGTCGGTATGGAGTATGCATTTTTAAAGAATGGTAAACCGATCATCATTAATTCCAAACTTGCTCCTAAAAAAAATAAAATTTGTTGAAAGTGGTGAATAAATGGTCAATAGCCTTTACTTGGTCATATCTAAAGCCAACAGGAATTGACCCAAGGATATGCCAACATCACATCTATACTAACTCAGCCATCAAGCCTAGACAATAGTCGTAGAGGTGGTTGAACCCCAAATTGAAACAAATAGTCAAGGAGAAGATAGAACAACTCCTCAAGGCAAGGTTCATCTATCCAATCATGGATAGTGAGTGTGTTAGCCCACTCATAGTAGTATTGAAGAAGGGTGGTAAATGCAAGGTTTGCATCGACTTTAGACTATTAAATATGGTAACATTTAAGGATCATCTTCCTTTACAGTTTGTAGATTAAGTTTTAGATATCATATTTGAGCATTGTTATTATAGTTTCTTGGATGGTTATAGTGGCTATAAATGAATCCAAATTGCACCAAAAGACCAAGCCAAGACAACATTCATGAGTCCTTAGGTGACTTTTGCATACTGTAAGATGTCATTTGGCCTATGAAATGCCTTTCAATGCTTGGTCCTATGTATCTTTCAACAAAAAATTAGTAGTGATCTTGAAATTTTAATGGATGACTTCTCCACCTATGGAGCTACATTCGAGTAAGCCTTGGACTAACTTGAGCAGGTACTGAAGAGATTTGTAGAGACAAATCTATGGCTCAATAGCAAAAGAGCCATCTCATGGTCCAAGAAGGCATTATCCTAGGGCACCGAATCTTGCAAAAATGGATTGAGGTAGAGCCAAAAACGATAAGGGTCATCTAGGGAATAACACGCTGACTAGAAACCATTAAAGATGTCTAGTCATTCCTTGGACATACTAGTTACTACTGAAAATTTATTGAAAATTTCTCTAAGATTGCAAAATCATTGGCATAACTTACAAAGAAAGATGCACCTTTCATTTGAACCAAGGAATGTGAACATGCATTCTAACAATTAAAAGAGAAACTTGTAGAAACACAAATCTTATGAGCACCAAATTGGTCCAAACCATTCCATATCATAACAGATACATCTAAGTATGCTTTGGGAGTGGTGCTCATGCAATTGGATGATAAGAAACATCCATATTATATCCATTGTGTGAGTAGAAGCATTGTGGGGGCACAGTTGAATTACACTACCATGGAGAAAGAATTAATGGTAGTGGTATATGTACTAGGTTATAAGGTATTTGTACATATAGACCATAGTGTAATTCGCTTCATTATGAATAAGTTGATGATGAGCCTTCATGTTATATGGTGGCTTGTGATCTTTCAGGAATTTAATATTACTATGGGAGATCAGAAAGGAACTAAGAATGTGGTTGTTGACCACATTTCTTGCTTAAGATTGCATAACAAAAAGGAGGAGAGCTAGCTCTCTGATGAGTTTCCAAAAAAACTCCTCTTTACTGGAGAAATAAGTGAACAAATGCTTGAAAAAGCAATATGGTATAATGGCATCCTCACATATCCTCTCACTCAAGAGATGCCACAAGATTTGGATTTTAGGAAAAAGCAAAAATTTCTTCATCAAGACAAATACTTCATGAAAATTAATAGATACCTTTACAAGGTGTGTGCCAATGTCCTAATCCATTGGTGTGTCCCTGACAAAGATCAACTGCGCATTCTCCAAGATGCTCATGAAGGACCTTACAAAGGCCACAATGTAGGGATATGCGCGACCATAAAAATGTTGATGGTAAGATACTATTGGCCCATAATCTTTAGGGATGCCTACCAATTCATCAAATCTTGTGAATGTTGTCAATGTGACAGGGGGATGACTACTCACATGGAAGGTTCTCAATAGTGGATTCAACCACTAGAACCTTTTGAAATATGGGGCATTGACTTCATGGATTCCATCACATCCATGTCCAACTGGAAAGCATATATTATAGTAGCAATTGGCTACTGCACAAAATGGGTAGAAGCAGAGTAATTATTGATTGTACATCATCCACTATTACCAAATTTATATAAAAAAAATATCATGAATAGGTTTGGGGTGCTACGTTCACTAATTTCTAATAATGGAATTCATTTCACAGGTTTCACATTTAAAAAATTAATGCAACACTTGGGGGCAGAACATAAATTAACAACAACTTACCATCCCTAAGCCAATGGTCAAGCAGAGGTAACCAACCAAGAGATTACAAAAATACTAACACAAACCATTAGCAAATATAGGAAGGATTGGAGTACAAAACTTAAGGATACTCTCTGGGCTTATTGTTCAACTTGAAAACTTCCTATTGGATATTCTCCCTATGAGTTAGTGTACAGGAAACTTCCAACGCTTCCAATTCAATCTAAGCTCCGTACACTCTCAATGGCCTATGATTTAAACCTTAGCCTAATTTTAGCACAGAAATAAAGATTAATCAATCTGAATGTGCTAGATGAAAATTGTTTAGTGGCCCTATCCTTGAATAAGATGAACAAGGCATTCAACAAGCAACGTCATGACCTTAGAATCAGGAAAGTAAAACTTCAACTAGGAGATAAGGTTTTTTATTGGAACCCCACATATGTACCCCAATAGAAAATTCCAAAAAATTTTGAGAAGAACCTTATATAATTGATCAAACCTTTCTCTCTAGGGCCATGATAATTTACAAACCTGACAGCCAAAATAAAAAGTAGTTGGTTAATATCCAACAAGTCAAACCTTTCCTAGAACCAAGACTGGCCAATGTAACTACTACCTCAACAGATGGATAAACACACTCTATTTTCTAGATCTCCTTCCTCCAAATTATTCATGGGGGAAATGGTCATCCATGCTGACCATTATCATGGCCTGTTAGTTTTTCTACCTTTCTATTTTTTACATTTTTGATTTTACAAATTTTTTATTTTCAAATTTTTCTAATTTTACACCATTTTTAGTACCTTTTAACTTTCTTAATTATTTTACACTTTCTTATCTATTTTACTTTATTTTATTTCCTTTTGTTTAAGTGTGGTATTTTCTCATTTTTGTTAATAAATCTACTTTATTATCACAGGACACAACGCTGCTATTGTTGTTTACTAATGATGGTTTGTGCTTAATGTGTGATTGTCAATGTTTGGTCTCTATTTTTGAATTCTGATGTCTGATGACTTTGACATGGTTTATTTTTCATGGAACAGGTAGTGATTCGACTTCATCCACCCATCCAAATGAACTCTATAGTTTTCCTTATTCTAGGAATTTGAAGTCCCTTCCATTAAAAGAAATTTTTAATCAATCAGTGACCTAGGTAGTTCCAAAATTAGGAAGGATTCAAAGGTTTATAAAGGGTGTGACTTCAAGGGGACTCAATACTCTTTGTACTCTTCTTCTTGCTTGATTGCTTAAGTGTTTTTCATAGACCTCTTACCATTCCATACCACCCAACGATAGGAAGATAAATAACATCATTGCATGGTGTGGTTTCCATTCAAAATAAAAACTATGGAAATTCAAAGCACACCCCTTGGACAAATAAAAGGGCTACAAGAATTGGTTATGTAACTTGAAATACATGCACCTATGTCTGAAGGTTCCCTCTAACTAAGGCCCTCTCTCTTTCTCACTTCCTACTCCTATCTCTCCTCTTTGTGGAATAGTTGTTGTTTTGTGGAAGCACTCTTGTGTCTCAAGTGGATGGATTAGTCTTAGAGTGATGATGCGAAGTCACTAAATGTGGCTGATTTTGGTCTAGAGTGAGGATGAAACTTCTTGGGTCATTTTAACCACAAATTCCACAAGATACTTCTTATGACCTTAATTTGGAACTCCATTCCACCTTCTCTATCATCCATCCATGCTACCATAATCCACCTCACTACTAGATTCTATGTTATGCTCCATATCTTAGTCTGATGTGTTGGGACTCTTGAGTGGATTCTTTTGGGTTGGTCCTTAACTTATTGATGAGCCACGATATCGCGTACGCGATATTGCATCCTACCTCATCTTCTATAAATAATAGGCAGTGGCCTTGGATCCAAATAGTAAGACTTAGATCCTTAGGAAAACTCTTGTAGTTTTGTTATTCCAGAGTTAGAATAATTTCTATGTGCCCACAGTAGGAGTCATAGAGTGAACAGATCTTTATTCTACCAATTTGTACCTGAGCACACATTTGTGTACGGCAATAAAGATGAACTTTATTATAAACCTTGTAGCATATAGATTAAGCTAATTAGTAATTAATTATTTTTGAATGTTTAAATGCTTTTCTAGTTAATTAATATCTTTCTCAACCTTCAACCCCCTTAGTAAAATACACTCAGTACAACTGCTTCGAGCATGCATGTAGCGCTTGGTAACCCAATAACGATTAGCGTTTAGTAATCCCAGTAGCATTGCACTGGTTCAAGATGTGTACAGCAAGTGGGAATGGATACTGGTGTTAGGAACATTTAGAACTTAGTTAATGAAAAGTTAGTGTAAGTTAGTCACTTAATTCTCTCTCCTTTCCTTTATTAGCAGAAGACATAAAAAGACAAAAAGCTATAAAAATCATATACCTCAAGCTTACTTAACCATACAACCGTAACAATACAAGTAAGTTTGGGAAGACAATGATTGATTAACCCTGAGTGTTCCATTAAGGTGTGTAAGCACTTAGTCCTTGGAGTTCAACCAGATTGCGTGTGAAACACTCGTATTCATATGGTTGAGTGTAGGGGTATCTCGCCACTCATCATTGGCACCGTTGTCGAGGACTTAGTTGTTTGTGTGCTACATAGAACATAGGAACTCATTCATATCATTGGAACATTAAAATGAACCTTTAGGATTAATCAAAAGAAGACAAGACAACAATACATCGCACACCAAACAAGACAAGATGTCTTCTTCTTTGCATAAGAGCACTTCACCGCCTAGGACTAACATAAGAGGCAGTCAGTGGCATTATACACATAACAAGAATCTACCAGTTTCTCAATAGTTTCATGTGGTATATACTCATCCTGATGAGTATGTACCCAATTTCACCTTTATTCTCCTCCAAGATGAACAACTGTGTTGGAGAGACTTGGAGGGTGACATAGTGTTGCCTCTAGACTGATCAGTCCGCAACATGATCCTTCATTCTCTCTCACAAATAGGCATGCCACTTTTGTATGTGGAATATGTTGCATGTGATCATGACACAAGGGACTATCATCCCAAAGAAGCACAACGTCAAAGGGACTTGCAACAAGAGAGATACCATACATCCTTGAAGGGTAAATGGCCCCATAACGCTTCGCGTGTCTTGAGCAAAATTGAGGGTGGTGAACCTACTTCAACAAGTTCCTCAAAAAATGATGTTCCTCCTCCTAACGATGGTCAGAAGGTGGTGTATCAAAACCTTCACTTCACTATTCATAACCCTAGTTTTGATATCCATGAACACGAAGTGTTCAAACAAGGAACAGAAACACACGATAAGGGCAGACGTTCTGATTGTGATCACGATCGTGGTTGAGACCACCGAAGACAAGGTAGAAAACACCATCATGGTGATGGTTCTCCTTCTTCTTCTTCTTCATCATCACCTTCACCCTCTCCTTTAGTGTCTGGATGCAGTCATAGGGAAAACAATCGCGAGGATAAGGGAAAACAAAGTGACAAACATCAACAAGATAGTCAAGAACAAGGATGAGGGAACTCTATGGAATCAAGGCATAGAATAAGGGATGGTAGGGAACCATGTATACACCATAGATGCTATGAATGAGATGATCACGAAGAATCCCTACTTGTAATTAGAAGCATGCTAGATATAACAGAGGCCATAAGAGTTCCAACAAGGCACCAAAAGGATAGTAGGATCAAGAGGTTAGACATGAAAAACATCCCACGATTTGAAGGGAGATACAACACTAATCCTCAAAATCATTTACTAGCATTCCACGATGCATGTGCCTTGCAAAACATAGAAATCAAATGGAAAAAATTGAAGTTGTTCCCAAGGACACTAGCGAAAGAAGCTGAAAGAACCGGAATCCATTCGGAGGTGGAGTATAATGTTAGAACTGTTCAATGATAAGTACCAAACGTACTCTCAAGTGTCTAACCTATGGAAGAAAATCCAAGGATGGAAGCAAGGAAATCATGAACCCTTGGATGCTACCATGGGCCGCTATTACACACTGTTGCATCATTACCTTGGCCATGGTTATTCACAGTAGGACCAACTACGCCATCGCATGGATGGACTTAGGCATGAAACAAGAAGAACCCTTGGAACGTATGCCCAAGGAAGGTTATCAAAGCTTAGGTCTCATGAAATTAATAGATTATTAGAGCAAGTAGCCAAAGAAGAAGGTGAGCTACAAAAGAGAGAAATTATAGAAGAATAAAACTGAGATCCTTCCCTCTAAAAAAGAGGAGTGAGATTTTGTGAGAAGAAAGAAGAGTCACCACTCGAAGAGATGGTGAATAGAAAAAATTTACCTCTCCAAAAGTTAATAATAGAAGTATCAACAAAGGTAGACCAAATATGGGACTCCTTGGATAGTAGGTTTAAAACTGTTCTTAAAATTGTAGAGGAGTCTAGGAAGTGAGGTAGTAATCGCAACAAAAAGAAAAAGAGAGAAGTAGAGAATGCACATAACAAGGGTAAGGGTAAAATGGCCATCATAGAAGAGGTTGTGGATTCAAATACAAACAATGATGGTGGATGCAAGATATGCCAATATGACCATCCTAATGGATGTTTCCCAGTGATCTCACATCTACAAGAGTCTGAGGTGTATGCACTCAACCCACAACTAAATAAATGGCAAACACCCTGATGATTACCTTATCCCCAAGGTAACCCCCAAGGTAGTTCCACCAACCCTCAACATATTATCCAAGTGGAACTCCACCACAACCCATTGAGCAACATCAATAGTGGCAATACCCATAGTCATGGGGGATGCCACCACCAAGGCAACAATACCCCTACTGGCAACCTGACCCATATGGCTACTACGCGCAGCATCCAATATCTTCACGTGACTCTGTTAGTTGCGTTACACCACAACATCACTACCAAGCTCGTGAGTATTATAGAACTCCTTCTCCAAGTGGAGATAACCAACAAACATACCATCCTTTAAATCCATTCGCAACTCTCACACTGATAGCTCCATTACCACCCACTCCAGCAATGCAAGGGGAATTCCCTACTCAACCATAGCAACACAATTCCATAAGCGCAACAAATACACAACCCATTGTTGGTTCTAACAACTATATGAAGAAAAGACCTTTCTTTAGAGCCAATAGTCCAACCAGGCCCTTACAACCACAAGCGGTTGAAGCTCTGAATGCCTCCCCATCAAATAAGGCTTCAGATCTCCCTTCAAACCAAACACTGAGCTCAACGCATATGGTTATGTTAACACATGTCGTAACTGAATTGATTAAGGTTGGCCACCTTCCCAATAAATTCTCTGATCCTGGAAGCCCCCTAATCTATCTCCAAATCACTGGGAATGAGCCATGTAAAGCTCTTATGGACTCAGGTTCCGGAGTCAACCTAATATCATAAGAGATGTACAAAGCTTGGAACCTGCTTTCATTAAGGAAGAGAAATATTCACCTACAGCTGGCCAACTAGTCCACCATTGTTCCTTTGAGACTAGTTAAGGACATCATTACCACTATGTGTGGGTGGTCAAACCCAGTTGATTTCCTAGTGATACAAGTGAATAACTATAAAGGGGACTTCCCAATAATAATGGAAAGGGCATGGCTAAGTACTGTAGATGCACATCTAGGAATCCGCAATCTTTCCCTAGAAATATCTAAGGAGAACACTTTTAGAAAGATCAAGAAGAAGAAGGTTCCATGCATCGTATACATTCATACAAGGTGCAATTGCGTGTAGAGATCATGGGTTGTGCAAAATTTAGCATTGCCTACATGCAACCGATGTGCACAAGACATTAATATACAAAAGTGCCTATCTGCAATAGCCACATGACAAGGAGACACCCAGTGGCTAATAGCTAATCAAGAGAGCAACTCACTAACGTGCATGGAACTAACTAAGCCCTCAATTCCTTTTTAATTTTTTTTTTACACATTTTTGTTTTACAAATTTCTTTAACTTTTCTTATTTTTGTTTTGCAACATCGTTTATACTTTTTCATTTCTTTGTGTGACTATTTGTTTTGTTTTTTTTTTGTTTTTTTTTTGTTAGATTTGTCACCTAATAAGTGCTCCTGATGATGGTATGAACTGTATTCTATGGATTGCTAATGTTTGGTTTTTACCTTTGAGTTATAATGTTGATACTAAGGTATGGTTCTTTTGATATAACAAGCAATGAGTCCACATCATCCATGCATCCATGAATTTCTATGGTCTTTCCTAGCTTGGAACTATATAGTCTCTTTCTTTAATGATAAAACTATTAATAAATTGGTGATTGGGAACTTCTCAAACTAAGGAAGGACTCAAGGACTCAAAAGGGTGTGACTTGAAGGGGATTTGATGCATTTGTGTTGGCTATTCTCTTGGGTGCTTGGATGTTTTTCTTCTTGAGTTTTCCTTACCATTCCAGCATTGCTCCATTATCGGGAAGCTAAGGTAATAAAAAAATAATAATTCTTTGCATGGTGTGGTTCTCACAAAAAAAAACAATGAGAATTCAAAGCACACCCTTAGAAAAAATAATTATTTAGGCTACAAGAACTAGTTATGGAACTAAACAAACATGTTCCCTATAACTAAGGCCCTCTCTTACTTCCTACTTTCCCCTTTCTCATTTTCTCGGAATCGTGGTGACTCTTTGGCGGAAGCATTCTTATTACTTCAAGTGGATGGATTGGCCAAGTGTATTAATGTGAAGTCACTAGATGTGGATTTTTTGAGGCTAGATTTGGAATGAGATCTACTCAGTCACATTAACCATACATACACAAGGGGATATACACCACCTTATTCTTGGGATTCCATTTCATTCTCTTCTCCTCATCATTCTTTCTGCATTTTCCACCTCATTTCCAGTTGTATCAATAATCTATATTTTGGTTGATGCATTGTTTTCTTTTTGGTGAATTATTGTGGTTAAGACTTTAACTCTTGCTTCCAAATGACATTTCTAGAGCCTATGGACTCTTTGAATGTGGGATTATTAGGGCATCAAGGACATGAGCCTGCTTTAGGAAGGACCCACTGGCATTCCTATTTGGTGCATCAGTTAACTTCTTTCCCTTAAACATTGCTGAAATTAACATTTTTTTTGTTCATTCCCATATCTGACATCCATTTTATCAATGTTGTCATTGTTTCTTTTTCTCCATCTTTCTTATTCCTTATATTTTTCCAATCTATCGCTACTAGAGGATCGCTCTTAGTCATGGGGGCCTTGGTCCAATTTTTTCAATTTTCCTAACCCCTACACCTTGGGTAGTCACCAGTGTTATATCTCTAGAATCTATATTAGCCATATCACAACTTAGCCAATGGACCTTACACTGAGGCAAGGTATCAACTGTATTGTGATTTACTTATCCTTTCTCAAATGTGACTGTGTTGTGTGTGCAGATGGCAATCATACAGCAATGGACTGGAACTGGAGAAAACACTTAGGATGCATTGGTGCTGGAACAGTTGTGCAAGGAACAAGACTAATGGCACGTTTATAGATGGACAATGAAAGGTGCAATCCTAGCATCAGTAGCAACACGTCTTCTTCTTTTCTCTCTCTCTCTCTTCTCTCTCAACTGCCAAATAAGGCTAGATGTCAATTGTGTATAGTATTCATTTTTGTAGTTATGAACACTAATATTGTCATGTATTGTAATGATTGATTCGTTCACACATCATCCCATTCACCATTAGTTGTCATTCAAGTCAATAATCCCATACCTTCCTAATATTTGGTAAGGAACTCGAGGAAGAGTTTTCATTTAGTCATGGGGGTATGATGAGCCGCGATATCGCATCCTGCCTCATCTTCTATAAATAAGAGGCGGCACCCCTAGATCCAAATAGTAAGACTTAGACCCTTAGCCAAACTCTTGTAGTTTTTTCATTCCAGAGTTAGAATAATTTCTGTGTGCCCGTAGTAGGAGTCATAGAGTGAACAAATCTTTATTCAAGCAATTTGTACTTGAGCACACATTTGTATACAGCAATAAAGATGAACTTTATGATAAACCTTGAAGCATACAGATTAAGCTAATTATTAATTAATTATTGTTGAATGTTTAAATGATTTTCTAGTTAATTAATATCTTTCTCAACCTTCAACCCCCTTAGTTAAATACACTCAGTATGACCGCTTCAAGCATGCATGTAGCACTTGGTAATCCCAGCAGCGTTGCATTGGTTTAGGATGTGTATGACAAGTGGGAACAGATACTGGTGTTAGGAAAATTTATAACTTAGTTATTGAATAGTTAGTGTAAGTTAGTCAATTAATTATCTCTCCTTTTCTTTATTAGTAGAAGACATAAAAAGACAAAAATCTATAAAAATCATATACCTCAAGCTTACTTAACCATACAACCGTGACAATACAAGTAAGTTTGGGAAGATAATGATTGATTAACCCTGAGTGTTCCATTAAGGCACGTAAGCACTTAGTCCTTAGAGTTCAACCAGATCATGCATGAAACACTCGTATTCGTATGGTTGAGTGTGGGGGTACCTCGTCACTCATCACTTATCATGATGATTAAATTGACTATGTGACACACATACCCTTTAGTTAAGGTTATGTAAGGATAAAAAGGGAATGAGCCTACTATGGGAAGGATCCACTTGCATAACTTTTTGCTACCTTTAACATCACTACAATCTTACATTTCATATTTTCCATTGTGTTAACTACTTAGTACTCCTTAATCTTTTATTGCATTCATTCATTAAATTAATTTTTCTTCATTTTTTTCAAATTTATGAACTTCAACATCCTCTTCTCATGATTTCATACCATTCTTGTTCTTCTAAGCTTTCATTTGATCCCAATTTCATAAAAACATTCCTTGCATTTTGAAAGTTTGACCAAAGTCAATGAAAGTCAATAGTGGTTAATAGCTACATCAACGAGGCCTCGTCAACATAGTTGACCACATTGACAAGGCCCTATTGATGAGGCCTCATCAACACAATGCAAAAATACTATATATACCACCAAACACTTTGACATTTTTTGCAATTTTCTCATAACACACAGGGAATTTTTGCAATTTTTCAAAGCCCAAAACCTTCTAGAGTCGATAACTTTCAAACCATTTGTCCAAATCACTCTATTTTTTTATCCTGCACTTACTCAAGGTAAGATCTTTATCATGGGGGCTGCAAACCTTAAGGTTTTCAATGAAATTTTTGAAAATTTATTCTAACTTCCCCCAAGGATTAGTAATCTTAACAACATAAAAATATCAACTCTTTCGATAATTAACCCTTCCAACAACCTCCAGGATAATTTATCAATAATAATACATAAATAAAAATAACAATTGAATTAATTAAATCAACCATAATCACAACCTAGCCAATTGTAACTATCCTCAAGAGCTAAGGTATCCAATTATTTTAAGGTTACACAATGATTGCTAACCCATGGTCTTATTTTGATTACATATAGCACCCAAACAAAAGCATTTTCAAGAAGAAGAAACCTCACAACCATGGGAAAAATGACGTAGAGCTAGAAGGGACTAGTAGGAATAAGGCCAAGAACAACAAGAGGTGACCCATGCAATAGGAATTCTTTGAGAGGAGTCAGAAGTGAAATTTTTTCAACAGATTCTAGAGGAAGAAGTGCCTACCGAACAATCCCAATGAGGAGAAGCACCTAGACCTGTGCCAAGGCTTGTGATCACTCTAACTCAAGCTTTCCTAGACATCATCAAGTCCTAAGAAATCCAAAGATCAATTCTTCAAGAGATAAAGTTTTGACCATTTTTGGAAAAATATCTAGAGGATGTTAGAACACAATTGCAAACCTCTCCCATGTGGCCAATCATCACATCCAGTGGGGAATGTGTACCGTCTGAAATCGTCGGTCTCCGACTGGAAGGAAATAGAAATCAGGAGATCTCCAGACTCGCATAGAAGACCCTACCTTCGCTTGAGGGTAAGCTGGAATCAACAAAGGCAGAGTATCTTGAGTGGTCTACACGCGGATTAGGCAAGGATTTCCCCAAACGTACACTGAGGTGCTATACGCTAGGTTATATGTGAATGGCGTAACAGATGTAAAACAAAACGTAAACAGCATAACTGGTGTAAATAGAGCGTAAACTTACGAGGGCGTAAACAGTAAACATGCAACAATTAATGAAAAAATGTAACAGATTTTAGGAAGAAAATGCAGCAATATTATTGCAAAGTGAGAGTTACAATGCACGGGTCTAACACAATTGTGGCTTTCACACAAGGCAGACGAATAGCCCCAGTGGATATAGGGATGACAGTGTGCTGGTTCAAACTGCAAGCATAGTGTAGAGGCTGTATGCTTAGCGTAGAGGGTTGAGGTCCAGCGTATAAGGTTCTTTGCTCTGGTTCTTAGCGTCTCTGTTTTTCTCTCTGGTTTGCTCAAAATTGCCCACCCCGATCTAATGAAAAATTGGGGTTTTTATATAGGTTTAGATGTTAGACTCGGGTTGGGTGACATGTGGTGCATTGACTAGGTGTGAAAGAATAAAATTTACAAGTATATAGTGTCATGTATGCCAGCATATACCACTATACGCCAGCGTAAATTGCTGTACGCTAGCATATACGGCTATACGCTAGCGTATACATGCTAGACATGTGACCTCGACATATAGACTTGATCAGAATGGAAGAAGTTGCTCGTTCTCCAGATTTGAATTCATCTGCCCTGAAGATGCTACCTGTAGATGTTCAACTCAGTTGACACTGGATGTAGACTTTGTACATGCTGGGCATATACGTTGTATCTGCTGGGCGTATACGCTATGGATGTCTACTGGGCATATACACTGGGCGTATATGCTGTGGATGCCTGCCAGGCGTATACACTGGGCGTATATGCTGTGGATGCTAGGCGTATACGCTGTGGATGCTAGGTGTTTACGTTGGACGTACAGGATGTACATATTCAGTGTATAGACTCCAGAATGCTTGATGTCAATACCGAATGATTATTCTTTTCATCTAAGTTGATGCCTTGTACCAAATTTTGCTCTGCAATGTTGTTTCCATGCCGTCTTCGGGGATTGCATGCCAGGCATATACACTGGGCGTATACGCTGGGTGTATATGCTAGGGATGTGTACGCTGGGCGTATATGCTGTGATGCAAACTTGGGCATATATACTAGACGTATACACTGAAAACATATACTTAGTGAAAACTAAGTATGTTGAGCTCCAAAGTTGCCATTTCTGATAGCATATGTTATCGTGGTCGTCAGTGGGTCCCCGGGAACTGCTCCTTGTTGATTTGACTCTGCTTGAAGCTGTCTGTGGAGCTGTCGAGCTTTAGTCATGCCAAGGAATGTCATGACTTAGCCCGATTCCTGTTGGAGAAGTACTAAGCTCGAAATTTTGTGGTGTTTCATTGGTCCCTATTTGTTGACGCTTGGAGGAATCGACCAGAGAAGCATCGACAAAGAAGTGAAAAACACCACAAGCAAACTCGATAGAGACTTTGTCCTTTGCCACCTAGCTAGACATCATCGCACCATGTTCAGTATTACATGGAATTGTAGGAAATGGAATTTGTATTTGATAGGAAAAGGGAAACTGTGGGGATTCGGGAGGAATCAAGGTTGTGCATAGTGAAAGGGGTGTTCTGGTGTGTATGCGGGTCATGCTGATCCTTGTCAATAGCCATTGTTTAGCAGACTTGAAATCAAGACATGAGATGTGCATCCTTTGGTGGAACAAGACTCTTGTTTAGTATCCGAGAGGACTTGTTGACAGAACCAAAGCCACGTGATGATGTTTTGCATTCTTTGGAGGAACAGGATCCTTGTTTAGTGTTTAAGGGGGAACCTGTCAGCGGAGAGCCAAAGCCATGCAACGGGATGTTTCTTGATTATTTTAGACATGAGCATTTTCTTTCGAGGCAACTGTCATCCCGTCTTGTGTTTTATGTGGGGAGGGACAACGTTTTCTTTTTTGATGAGCTTTGTTTTGATCCTGTACTCATGCTCAAGTGCTATTTTGTGTGTTGTGACTGCTTAAAAATGGTGCGATATGCAATGGTATGTTCGATGTTTTGGGCTGTACTAAATGTGTTCAAGATGTAACAAAGTATAAGGTGTTGAGGGATAGGCAGGATATGAAATGGAGGATGTACTAGTGAATGGTTTGATTTAGTCCTGTCACATAGGCTATGAACAACGTCTCACCTTGCTGCTTATGATGAAGTGCATTCTTGTCCGAACACCTCTGAGTGTCATCCTGCAAACACAACTCCAAGAAGACATGAAAACCATGAGCAAGTAAGCAAGCTTAGACTTAAATAGCTACTGATGAAACAAAGGCACCAGATGGGATTTTAGGCACAGTATATGGCTGGCAGTAATGTGGTTAAGATCGACCGATGGTGAGCGATGCAATGATTCTGATGAAGTTTGAATGCAGCCATAGATTGAAGAACCAGAGATGAACTTGCCATTTTATAGTCTTAGCGGACTATCATGGGTTAGTTTTTTTTCATGACCCATTGGACATTGCCCGTTTAGCGTCATGGCGGACAGTACATTGCCAGTTTCTAGTCTTGGCGGACCATGAAGAGGCAAACTAGTTTATAGT
This sequence comes from Gnetum montanum, assembly GCA_015680685.1. Lineage (NCBI taxonomy): Eukaryota > Viridiplantae > Streptophyta > Gnetopsida > Gnetales > Gnetaceae > Gnetum > Gnetum montanum. Next base: position 559,636 of record MNCI01012289.1, read on the forward strand.
CTTAGCGGACTCCGGCAAGTGGGATTGTGGCAGTTTACTGTCATACCGGACAGGTGCTAGTTTATTGTCATTACAAATACTATGTGGTATCATTTTATCATCATGATGCTAGGATGAGCTGTGGTATCAGTTTATAGTCGTGATGCCAGGAATCGGTGTGGTATCAGTTTATAGTCCTGATGCCAGGACTCACATGTACCTGAGCCTGTACTCAAATATGGAATGGTTTCAAGAACAAGTGATTGGTCAGATTTTCAAGCTCATGCCCTTCCATATCAGCTAACTTGAATGCTCTATTGTCGTATGCTTTGGTGACCAAGTAGGGCCCTTCCCAGTTGGCTGAGAATTTATCTAGGTGTTCCCGAATGGCCTTAAGTACAAGGTCACCTTCTTTTATGGGGTGCTTATGAATGTCATGTCGATGGCCCTACCATTGTTATTTTTTAGTACCATTCAATCTGATCGAGTGCACATATGCGTTCCTCCTCCACCGAGTCTAGGTTAATGATGCGCAGGTCATTATTTTGCCCTTCGTCAAGGAGTCCGAAAAGTGTGATCCTTAAAGATGGTACCTGTAATTCCAAAGGTAAAATAGCTTCTGAACCATAAACAAGGCTATATGGCATTTTACCTATTCAAGTCCAATGCGTAGTACGATAGGCCCACAGTGCGTATACCAGCTACTCGTGCCATCTTTTCTTGCTTTGGGTAAGCATCCTTTTAAGTATTGTAATGATGGTTTTGTTTGTGGCCTCTACTTGCCCATTGCTCTGAGGGTAGTAAGGGGATGAAAATGAGTTTTTGATACCTAGAATTTCATAGAAAGTTTTGGTTTCGGCACTGCTGAATTGTGGCCCGTTATCAGTGATGATGGTCATGGGGATGCCAAAACGGGTCACAATCTTTTCAAGGATGAAGTTCCATACATGTTTAGATGTGGTTTTTCGAAGGGGAACAGCTTCTACCCACTTCATAAAATGCTTTGTCGTGGTTATGATGAAACTGTACCCTGTAAAAGATGAGGGTGTTATTAGTCTGATAAGGTCCAACCCCCACTTTTGAAAGGGCCACGTGATTTGTACCGTATGCAACTCATTTGGTGGGACATGGATCAGATTACTATGTCTTTGATAGGTACTGCATGTTTTAGCCTTGGAGAGACAATCATACTTCATGTGTGGCCAATAATAGCCTAAGCACCTTATTTTCATTGCCATTGCTTTTTGTGCTATATGTCCTCCGCATAGTCTATCATGTACTTACTCAACGATGGTTTGGGCATCAGTGCTACTAACGCATGTTAGCAATATGCCTTCGTAGGATCGATGACATAATGTGTCTCCTACCAGTGCATATTGCTAAGAACACTTTCATAGCATGTCTTTTTGTGCATTTGTTAAGTATTGCAGTGTTTCACCACGTAGAAGGTACTCTTTTATGTCGTCATACCATTCTATCATGTGTGTTGTACTAACAGATGCAATTGGCAATGTATCGAGCGTATTAGTTATGGGTTTCACACAGCTGATTATGAAGCTTGTCAACGTATGGAACATGTCAAGGGATATGTTTAACACTAATGTGGCCAGTGTGTCTGCGATGGTATTGTCGTTTCTGGAGACATGTTGCACATCCATGTTTTTGAATCATTTCATTAAATGTTTGGCTAAGTCACAGTATGGTTGTAAATGTGGCGCTTTGCATGTATAAATATCTATGACTTGGTTCAAAACTAGTTGTGAATCTCCCCTAACCACAAGCTGTGTGATGTCTGAAGCTAGTGTTTCCATGAGACCTCTAAGGAGACCTTCGTACTCTGCTATGTTGTTGGTACAACGAAAGTCAAAACGATAAGCAAAGGGTCTGATCTCCCTGGAGGGATAGGTGATGACGATGGTAGCACTTCCCCCTCGAGAGGTGGATGCTTCATCAAAGTTCAAAATGGCATCGTAGTCATTGGTACTATGTCTATTGCACTTACATTTTCGTCGGGGAATTCTAGCTCTATCGTTGTTTGATCGTGCGTCGGTAACGCGGTCATTTGGTTCGCTATGGCTTGATCCTTAACTGATGATTGTGCTATGTAGTGTAGGTTAAACTCAGCTATCATGGCTTTCCAACGGGCTATTCAACTTGTCTCATAAATGTTTCCCGTGATGGCTCTGAGCACATTATCCTTGCAGATTATGTTTACTTGGTTATGGAAGAGGTAATGTCTCCATTTCTTTAAGGAAAAGGTTAGGGCTAAACATGATCTCTCCACCTCGTTATACTTCTTTTCATGGGCAACTAATGCATGGCTTAAGTAATACACAGGTACTTCGGTTCTGTCATCTCATTTTTGGCAAAGCATGGATGCAATGGACGAGTCCGAAGTGGCAAGGTAGATGTAAAATGATTTATCATTTTGAGGTGGGTAAACTATGGGTAGTTGAACTAGTGCTATTTTAATATTGTCGAATGCTTCCTAGCACTATGGAGTCCATTCAAAATGGACGTTCTTGCATAGCAAGTGGTTCATAGGTTTCAACTTGTCTGTTAGTTTTTCTATGAAACTACCTTGTAGACCTCAAAGTTCAGTAAGGTTATTAGGTGGCTTTAAGTTTGTTATTGCCTTAAATTTATCAGGGTCTACTCGTATCCCTACTTCCGAGGCTATGAATCCAAGCATTTTTCCTATTTTGACACCGAAGACACATTTCTTTGGATTAATTCTTAGCTCATATTTTAAACAACATTTTAGTACTAGGTCAATATCTTGTATATGTTGTTCTGATGTCTTTGATTTAACCACAATGTCGTCCACGTAGTCGTTGAGCGAGTGCAACATGTAATCGCTAAAAATGAATTTCATCGCCCTTTGATATGTGTCCCCAGCATTCTTGACACCGAAGGGCATCATGGTATAACAAAAGCTTCCCCATGGTGTCATAAAGGTAGTCTGGAGCTAATGCTCCAGGTTAATGCGTATCTGGTTGTATCCTGAGAAGCCATCCATAAAAGATAATAGGGCGTGCCCAGTGGTCGAGTCAACAAGTTGATCGATGTTGGGTAGGGGAAAATCATCTTTTATGGTTGCAACGTTGAGATCCCAGAAGTCAATGCACAAGTGAATACTTCTGTTCTTTTTCAGGACAATGACCATGTTAGATACCCAATCGGCATAATCGACAGCCTGAATGAAACCAACCTGATAAAGTTTGGTGATCTCATTACGAACTATGAATGCTACCTTGGGTTTAACCTTTCATGCCTTTTGTTTCACGGGTCTCAATTTTTGATCAAGGATGATGTTGTGTTGGACGATTCAAGGATCTAACCCAGGCATGTCAATGTAAGACCAAGCAAATTCCTTCATGTTGTTTCGAATCACATCTTCTATGTCTTTGGCTAGTGGAGGTTGCAATAGTGTACTTAATGTTAATATTTTGGATTCACCATTAGGCATAACAATGGGGGTTTTAGTCAACGGGTCTTCAGTGATGTTTTTGGCTTCTATGTCAAGGGGTTTTGTCATACCTTTGTAATTATCTATCGTTTTTTGTGTTGAGGCTATGAGTGTATCGTCTGTTGATGTATCTAAGCTAATGGAGTTTATGTCGATTTCTCTTGTGATTTTTCCATATGGTCCATCGATGATCAAGGGTGTGGATAAATGCTGACAGTCCATCGGGATTGCTCCTGCCAATAAACAAAGAGCCGAATGAGCTAATAGGTATTGTTCCATGTTCTCTGGTAGCGTAAGTCATGTGTACATGTATGATGGTGGTTTATCGTCGCACCAGGACACATGGCAGTTTAAGGCCTTACCGGGCTGTGAGTCGCAGTTTAAGGCCTTATTGGGCTGAACGTGGCAGTTTAAGGCCTTACCGGGCCGTCATGGGTATCTGTGGCAGTTTAAGGCCTTACCAAGCTGAATGTTCACCGTAAAATTTGCACAGGAGAGTTTACGCCAAAATGTTCAATGTCAACCTCTGAAGTTGGTTTACGAAGAAATCAGCATGTGGTAGTATTTGTTTTGTTTTATATATATTTATTTTTTATTTTTGTATTTTTGAAAAATTTTAATTAAGATAAAAGAAGTAAATAAATAAATAAATAAGCAAACAAAATGCACGGCAGCGGCGGCAACGGCGGCGGTGCGGCAGCGGCGTTATATATAGCGGAGGGGCATCAGTTGTGAGCACTGTGAACTTTGAAGAGAAAAGCGAGTGTGAGCATAAATCCTTCAGTGTAAGCATAAACCCCAAGCATAAGCATAGACCATCAAACCCCAGCGTAAACATAAACCTCAAACCCCAACGTAAACATAGAGCGTAGAGGCTTGAACTCTAGCGTAAGGTGTGAGCCTAGAGGTTCAAGCATCAACGTAGAGACTCAAACCCTGGCATAGAGACTCAGCATAGGTGTGAGTGGTTTCGATCCTCAGCGTAAACCTATCAATCTCAGCGTAGAGGACACCGAAATGGGCAAGGACAAGGAGGTAGAGGGCCAGGGGTGGAAGGGGCCTGACCTGACTTTCGTAGAGGAAAGCGAGGCCATGTTGCAGTGTCTACCTAGGCCAAGGGTTGCATCGTGGCCTAGATCATCACACGGGTAGGCTCTAATCCTACCCCTCTTAGTTATTTTCATCTGTACATGTTATTTGGCGTATATGGTTTTCGTAGCGTAGAAAGTCTTAGTAGCGTAGATAGTTTCTGCAGAGTAGAGGGTTTCGGCGTATACGCCCAGCGTAGATATTTAGCGTAGAGGACTTTAACAATATATAGCGTAGACGATTTTATCAGTATGTAGCGTAGATGATTTTCACAGCGTATACGCTGACTGTTTTCACAGCGTATACATTGACTGTTTACATAGTGTTCAGCGTGAACTGTTTGCACAATATTCAGCATGAACTGTTTGCACAGCATTCAGCGTAAACTGTTTACACAGCGTATACATTGAAGGCTTTTACGGCATATATGCTAAAGATTTTCACAGCGTATACGCTGAGCGTAAACAGTTTGTTCTTTTTTAGGCGGTGTATAGCGTAGACCTATTTTCATGACGAGAACTATTTTCACAGCGTAAACTAGTTTCACAGCGTATACGCCAAGTGCGAACAAGTGCAAACAGTTTGTTGGTAGCATGTACGCCAAGCGTAAACAGTTTTTCAACAACGTATATGCCGAGTTAGGTAACATATACGCTGAGCGTAAATAGTTTTTTGACAGCGTATACGCCGAGTTAGGCAGCATATATGTCGAGCGTAAACAGTTTTTGACAGCGTATATGCCAAGTTAGGCAGCATATACACCGAGTGTAAATAGTTAGTAATTTTTTTAAGTGTCGGCCTACAATGTGAAATTTTGTTTTTCATCTCATTTTCATGTATGGCTAATTTATTGTGGCATTTTGGTTGCTTGCAGGGACACTGAGCCTTTCCTTCTGGTAGTTTAGCTAGTCAGAGTATTGGCATGGTTTGGCCCCATTGAGGCCAATGAACCTACCCCTAATTTGACTGTTGACAATAATGGGGTATGGTTCAGGGAAGGGGCCTGTGAATTCCTCGTCTTCATGTTGGACAGATTTAAGGTGGTGGTCTGGTCACACCTGAACAAAGTGGCTCAGAGTGTGCTTGAGGCGATGTTGCCAGGAGCTTCAGAGGGCGTCGCAGTCTTCAAGGAAGACATTGATGAGGGACCACTTGTAATCGAGGACGGTCCCTCTGGCGGGCCCAGATCTACTCGCCCGTTAGTGCGCGTGTAGGACCTATTTCCACGAGGATGTGATTATTTGAACAACACCTTGTTTCCGGCTGCACGTGCGCACACGTTGTTTCAGAACCCTCCTGGCACAGTATACCGGGTAGAGAGGTAATATTTTTTAGCTTGTCGTTTTTGGTTTTATGGTTCGACGTTTGCTTCTGTTTTGACGACCGTTCTTTTGTAGGCCCCAAGTTAACTAAGATGGGACATGCATTGATGATGATGGGCTTGCCTTGGCTCATACTGCTCTAGAGACCTTTATGGTGGGTCCCACCCTTCGTGGAGCTGTGTTAGCTCAAACCAAAGGTGATATTGTGCATTTTCATAAACGTTTTTCTAGAGCGTTCGCACAATGCACAGCTCGTGGGTGGTTGCATGGAGATTGGTCGCATAAGGGACCAATTTTCCCTCGTGACTCTGACTTGGGTAGCACCTCTAAGTCCACTACTGAAGGTAAGTGACCATATTTTCTAAATGTGTTAATGTGTTTGTTCAACTGCCGGGGGTTATACTGATGTGATGGTTTTGAATTGTATTTACAGTTGATGTCCCTCCTGGTGGAGACCCTATCACAATAGGATGAACTGAGAGTACCCTCTCGATGAAGTTTGGGGAGATCAGTAAGGCACAGAAATGGTTGCGCACCTGTGCCCTGCCATCCATCGTCCGTTGTTTAGATGATGCCGGCCTTATGGAGCTCTTTACAACCCCTAGCCCTGATGTGTCGATAGCCGAAATGATCGGGATTGTTGATTCATTCGACAAATCCGTCTCTTACTACAGCACCCAGATTAAGGATGGTAAGATAGTCTTTCATTTGTCGGCTGAATTCTTTTCAAACCTGTTTGGTGTACCGGCGGATGGCGTAGATGTAGTTTTGAACAGGGCTCAGAAAGAGCTTCATATGATACGTGAGTTAGAGGACTGGTTGGGCGTTACTAAGGGTGCTAAGGGATTCCCTATGTAGGGGAAGTCAAAGGTTGAGGAAGTTAACAAATTATATCCCCTGTTTAGGGCACGGGTATTCCCTAAATCCATTTCCTAGGTGCGGAGTCTTGGTGTTAAAGTTGTGCATATTATGTGAACCATCCTAGAAACCGGAATGCGTTATAACTGGGCCCAATTTTTGTTGTCAGGCGTTCATAAGGAGATAGTGCGGTTGCGCTCAAATGTCGAGGTGTAGTCCCACTTTACCTTTGCATTTTTTTTGGCTATCTTCACCATTTGGCCGAGTTTCTAGTGGTTTGCGTGGATAATAAATATGTCCTACAGGATCATACTCAGTTGTCTCATCCGTGGGTCAACCATTTGTTCGAGACAGCTGAGTCTCAAGATGCTCCTGAGGGGATTGATGAGTCAGTGTCCATCACGATGGGAGGGTCATCTGGTACCTCAATCCATACACATGACAGTGTGGGGTTGGAACTAGACGACATGCCTTATACTACTAAGAGAGCTAAACGTGTCATTAAAAAGACAATTGGGAAAGCCAAGTCAAAGCTCTCGAAGCGTGAACACTCGAAGGAGGTGACCTCAAATGTAGAAGAGCCACGAGTGAAGCGCATACAGTTCAAGATGCCTATCTGAGGTAAGTAAACTTGATGCATTTATTGCATTGTCCTTTTCATCTTATTCATAATTTTTATTTTGACTGCTCACATGCCACTGATGCCTTTAAACTTGACTCGAGAAGTGAGGAGGCAAGAATTAGAGACTATCATTGAAGAGGAGGAAGCTACGATGGAATTGATGACTAAAGAGGAAGATGTGGACAAAGATCAAGCGGGAGGGATGGAAGAGTTGGGGGAAGACACCACAGAGACTAAACTGGTGGATGACCAGAGTGGTATCGATGAAATGTTCAGCAGCTTCCTTAAGGGAAGACTAGACTTAGGCGAACCCCCAAACCCAGAAGGGGACAGAGAACATGGTAGATTTCCTTTTATTTTATTGTGTTGCCCTATGAGTCATTGTTTCCATGGTGTTTTACTTTTGTTTTTTCATCCCTTCCAGATGAAGGTAGTGAAACTAGAACAATGCAGCCGGACGTGCCCATGAAAATGGTTCCCCCTGAAAGGACCGTGGAGGTTAGTTCGTCTCGTACTCGTGGACCATTTACTTGGACTGAGATGCCAAGTAAAATGGATTTTGTGGCTGGTATCGCTAAGGAGGTTGTTGAACGTATTCAGGAAGCCCACCATGAGATAGGTACAAATGTTTTGAGTCTTTTGCATCTTTAGAGTTTCACACCTTGTTTTCTCATTTTAGTGTTTGTTCTTTTCGTGTGCGTAGGTGCCAAACTGAGGTGGGATCCTTCTGAGACTGTTAGCATTGAGAGTTTTCCCACACTACCCCCAAAAGTTGAGCAGATACCAAGGCCTATTTATGATGAAGTGGCGGAAGGTCTTGTACACAACGCCAAATTGCTTTGGACTTGTAGGCGTTCCATCAAACAGTTGTTGTTGCAAGTCCAAGCAAAGGAGAAAGAAGTTTCTAAGTTGTCAATTGAGTGTGATGATCTCAAAGCTTGGTATGAGTTCACCTCTGCTAAACTAAGTGGTGATCACTCTTGGTGGACTTCCAAGGTCACGTATACTAGATACTGGAACCTACTCAATCGCCACGCGTCACTGACTCGAAACTAGCACAGCGTAAGGCCCAGGTGGATCTATTGAACCTCAAGTGCCAATATTGGAAGGCTTTTGCTTCCAAGGTGCGTAAGTGGAGTCAATATGAGAAGAACCACAAGCACCAATATAAGAAAACATTGAAAGAAGTATCTATTGAAAAGCATCAGCTTGAGATGTTTGTGGAGGGTCTGGGTCTACGCTCTGCGTTTGATACCTTTGCTTAGAACACAACTATTGAGATGGAATCGCCTACTAGGGTAATCATGACCACTTCTAGGGAGGTTTCTGTGGGTGAATTCCCTTTAAAGCATCCTACCTGGTCAGCTGTTGACAAGGGGAAGGCCTTGGTAGATGTCGACCTAGGCCTTGATGGCACCGATTGGGCGAGTGTCTCAGAGGAGGAAATCCTCCATCGACTAGAATTCGGTTTAGGGGGGGTCCCCTACAGTAAGCATTTTGTTATCATGAAATTTATTCACTGAACAATTTTTGAAGGTTTTCTCTTCTATCCTTATGTTGATTTTTTCTTTTGCATTTTATAGAATCAAGGCGATGATGATGTTCAGGAAGCTGGCCCCAGTGGAGTGGGGGCTCATGATGCCAACGGGTCTAAAGGGGATGATCCTCCTACCCTTGATGTTTGATATTTTCTTTGAAATTATTCTGACTCTGATTTATACATGAATTGTAAATAGAATGATTTGAGTTGTATTGAACGAATGAATAAAATCAGTTGACTCTTGTAATTGTACATCATTACATGTATATATACATAATTTTTACTTATATTTTTTGTTGTGGATTTTGGGTTTAAATGTAAACACGACACGGGAATATAAAATGTTTTGGTTTGTTTTTGTGGTTTAAGTGTAATGCACGGATGTAATCATAAGTAGGACTGTAATTACGAGCGAAAGATAATTGCAAAAAAGGAAAACATGGCAGTGCAAGCGTAAATTCGAACAGTGAACTGGAATCTGAAAAAACAAAAAAATGAAGTAGAAGTGGATGAACTAGTTTAAGGCCATTTCAGGCCACTCGCACTAGTTTAAGGCCATTTTAGGCCACTCATGAACAAGGGAAGTTTCAAAGAGCATGGGTGGATTTCTCTTGGTAGACCGACCATTTCTGATTGTGGCTAGTTTTATGTCATTGCAGACATGATAGTTTAACGTCATTCTGGACTAGGAATGTAGTTTAATGTCTTTTCGGACTTTTTGTAGTTTAACGTCATTTCGGACAATTTGTTGTTTATTGTTTTAGTAATTTTTTATTTTTCTCATTTTGACGTTAGGAGATGGGTTAGCAGGTATGATTCTATATTCAGCATCCCCTTCGCTGATCACGTTGAATGGTAATTCAGCCCAAGGGACATCTAATGGAATTTTTCCCGCGTTAGTGTTTTCTTGCGCTTCTGCATGTATTGTGGTTTCTGTGTCAGTTGCAGTTCCTAGGTGAGGCTGCATATGTACAATGTTAGGCTCGAGTATTTCTGTTTTGGGTGGATTTTCTTTTGTGTTTAAAGGATTATCGCCTACCGGTAGTTGTTCATTTATGTCGTGTTGTCTAGGCTCTTCGAGCTTAACCTCTAAGCCTTGGTCTGTGTCTGTGTACGATGAGATGATGGGTGTAGCAGCCTCCCCATGTATAACAATTTCGCCACCTTCATAAGGCAAGTGAATTTCTTGGTGTATAAGGGAAGAGACTGCTTTCAGTTGGGCTAGCTAGGGCCTTCCCAAGATTAGGTTAAACCCTGGCATTTCATCAATTACCACAAAGTCGACAGATGTGGGGAATTTATCCCCTACTATGAAGTCTAAAGTCACAGTGCCTTTGACTATCACGCATGACCCACTAAACGATTTCAAGCATGTGGTGGCAGTTGGTCTGATTAGCTCTGTGAGCCCCAGTTGTTTGACAATGGGATATGGCACTACGTTTGTGGCAGCTCCATCATCTACATGGATCCTATGTATCTTGAATTGGTTTATTTGTATTGTTATGAACATAGGGGCTGTTGTTACCTCTCCCGTTTTCTCATCCAACTTGATATTGTCGTTGTGGAAACTTAGTGGCTTGGAAGTTGACCCTTGAGGCAAGTACATTACTACATGAATTGAAGGTTCATTTGGAGGCAAGTCCTCGCTCACTGGGATGGATGTTAACATCCACACTAAAGCTTCGTGATGGGTTTGTGATGTTAACACTAGGTCATATAAGCTCAGTGAAGTGTTCTTTTGTTTAAGCGCCTGTGTGACCTATGTTAGAGCCGTGGCTAGATCTCTACTGTTGGGCGTGTGTTTATTAGCAATGACTTGGTCCATTGGGCCCAACAGTTTTATCTCATGTATAGTTGGTTTGTCAGTTTTACCTGGAATCGTTGATTCAGGCATATCATGTTTTCTGGATGATTCACCCTCATGGCTTGTGTTTGGTTTATCGTTAGGTTGTGTCATGGGTACTATGTTTAGTGGGGTAGGTTTAGGAGGTCCTAAGGCTAGCCGATGACGCTCCCTCTCCAAGCATTCGTGTGTAAGCTTATCCGCTAGGAATTCTCATGTGTGACACGGGGGTGTGGTTGGTTTCAGAGCCTCAGGTTGCCTTGGGATTCATACTACGTATGGAGAAGGGTGGGGTTGTGGTTGGACGGTCGCATGCGGTTGAGTGCCAGACTGGCTAGGCATCTTGATGACATAGGGGCTTGGTTTATTTTGTGCTTGGGAAGTGGAGGATTGGTAATCACTAGGACGTTCGGATGTCCTAACGACATATGGAGTTGGCCTAGCTAGAGGTTGTACCTCCACTGTTGCGACTGTGGGTGGTACTCGGACTACGTAAGGGGCTGGCCGAATAGGAGGGGTTGGTGAGTTTGTGGTAGCAGGGACGAGAGGTGCACGCACCACATATGATTTTTCGTGGGTCGGGGTGTTAGGAGTTGCCATGGTGGGGGGTACTCAGACGACATAAGGCTTTTGTGGGGAGTGTGATGGTTGAGGTACGAGTGTTTGTACAGTGGGCGGAATACGCACTACAAATGGTTTATTAGGTGTTTTCTGCTCATGGTCGGAATAGATAGTGTTAATGCTAGGTGTTTCAAGTTTGTTATCAAGGTAGATTATATTAATCACGTAAGGTGCCTCTTTGGTATTTAGCAGATCTTTATACAAACCCATGGCTTGGTTTTTCAGTTGGACCGGGTTGGCCTCATCAAAAGTGATTTGACCTCCGTCGATCATTCATTGGATATCTTATTTTAGGGTGAAACAGTAATCCGTGCCATGCCCATTACGTTGGTGATAGTCACAGAAACGGTCCATCCTAAAGCCTTTTGGTACTAGGGGCTCATCGGGCGTTGCTAGGCTTGGGTTCTGAACCAGTTGACAGAACCGATCGTGCCTCTGGATCGCTGCAGGGGACAACTATTTATGTTTCATTAATCCAGCCTTTAGTAATTGCTCAAACAACTACAATGGTTTCATGGGTAGTGGTGTGTATTGAGAGGGGTCCTTCCTCTTGAAGTTTCTCGTACAATTCGTTGTTGGGTTTTGTGATGAGGATGACTCTGGTGCAGTCGCGGGAGTGGGTTTAGCGTAATTAGTAGGGGTAACAGGCGGTTTTCTTTACTATCCCACGTTTTCTTGTTGTGTTTCTGCTAATGCTACTATAGTTGTTTTAACCTTTTCTTTATCTTTCTTACTGTGTTGACTCTTAAAGGCTAAATATGCAGGATCATGACTATTTTGCGCTACCTCCTCTATGCTCTTGATTTGTACAAACGCTTGACTCAGATTACGTGCATTAAGATAATACAGTTTGGATTTGACGAAGTCGTTGATAGCCCCTTTTAGGATTGTGAGGAGATACGTCTCTAGAATCAACTCGTGAAGTTCGTTGAGAGCAGCACTCCACCACTGGATGAATTTCTGGATAGGTTCAAGGGGTGCTTGTTTGACCTATATGAGGTTGTCTAGCGTGGCTTCAGGCTTCAAGTTATACTTGAACCTGGTGATGAATTGGTGCACCAAATCTTCCAGAGAAGATACTGAGTTTCGTGGCAAGGCCCAATACCAATCAAGCACTCTTTCTACAAGGGACATGGGGAACACTCGCAGAATGGCATGTGGCCATGCCTGAAGTAGTATGCACTCTAGTCTGAATGTTATGAGGTGAGCGTTGGGGTCTGTCTCCCCATTGTATTTAGTTAGCATTAGCAAATATACACCCTTGGGTAAGGTTAGGGGCAGAATGGAAGAGCTGATAGGGTCATCGTGATAGAAGTCCACTACCTTCAACTCTCCGTCGGGGGCTGTTTTAAGACGTTTAACCTCATCAGTTAGCTCCTACATTAGCTTTTTACTTTTGGCCCAATCTTGGGAGCTAGGTGAGATGGCAGGTTGGGGATGTTGTATGGTGTATAGATTAGATTGTTGGACAGTGGGTTGGAAGGCGGAAAGTTGGCCGGGAGCTGCACTAGCGGGATATTCGTAGCAGGTGGTGCGAAGGGCAGCACATTGTAGGCAAAGGGTGGTTGTTTTTTTTGCGGTTGTGCTTGAGAAATATTAGCTAGTAAGATTGTGTGAGGTGGTATGTTATAATGAGGGGGTTGATGTGATTGAGTACCAATCGCTATCCATTGCCCGATCATGTTTGGTGTAGGAATCGCCTAAACTTGTTGGGTTGCAGTTGCAAAGGATGCTCCTTGGGTCGGGATCCACGGTATATAGTGAGCGGATGTAGAAGCTGGTATTACGTGCAGCATCCCAATCACTCAGGGTGGGAAAGTTGCTCCTAGATCATTTTGAGGAGGTTGTGTTTGCGATAATGGAGGTATTGTTGCAACAAGGGGAATGGCAAGAGGAAGCGTATTGAGTTGCGGGTCAGTTGCAGGAGGAATATGAACAAGTGCAGATGATTCTGGTTGAGGTATTTGTGCTTGGGTGAATCTAAAAGGTTGAAGGGACGTAATTTCCCCTGTGGCTGGATGAAACAACGGGTTGACATAGGTTTGTGGACTAAGCGTATGGTACAAATCTTCATGCTCGAATTGGGCTGCGAACTCATCATCCTCTTCCGGTTAAGGATTTACTATAGGCTGATCTAGAGACTGGCTCCTTTGTAGGAGGAGTTGTGTGATGAGCTCAGAGTAAGGCTCTGGAAGAGGGATGATATCGTACGAGGAAGGAATGAATTCTTGTCCTCCCCTATAGAAAAGTTTGTATTGCCTCTTAACCTCCATTTCGGCTCGGTCCACAGCTAGGCCGGCTTGTATTTTCACGCATATGAAATTGTATTGATCCTGAGTTATGATGTTAGACGATGGGTTCCTCCCTTGCAATCTAAGAGATCGGTGAGGCCTGACTATGGGTTGTACCACGAGCTGTTGAACAACCATGATACCTACAAGGTCTGTGACCTGGGTGGTTGTGGCGTTGGAGTTCACAGTGTTCATGATGAATAGTTGAGAATATGACACAGTGAAGGGATATGAAACTAGTATACCTAGTGCAGCGTAAACCTACGTTCGTGGTGTACAGCATATAAACTGGGTCTCAGCGTATAGGCTTGAACGACCAATGTATAATGATAACGTATAGGTATACAGCGTATAGTGGCAGCGTAGAGAATCTACAGCGTAGAGCATACAGCATATATGCTAAGTAGCGTAGAAAGTATCAGCGTACAGCGTAAACAGGGTTTCCAGCATACAGAGTGTAGTGTATACTGGACGGCAGCATAGATGAGTCTACAGCATAGAGCATGTAGCGTATACTGAATAGCGTAGATGCTGGGAAGTGTGCAGATAGGGTCAGTGTATGCTCAACAACGTAGACGCTGAGAAGTGCGCAGACAGGGTCAGCGTATGCTCAATAGCGTAGACGCTAGGAAGTACGTAGACAGGGTCAATGTATGCTCAACAGCATAGACACTGGGAAGTGCGCAGACAGGGTCAGTGTATGCTCAACAGCGTAGACGCTCAATAGCGTAGACGTCGGGAAGTGTGCAGACAGAGTCGGGATAAACTCAGCAGCGTAGACGCTAGGAGCTTTGAAGACAAGGTCGGCGTAAACTCGGTAGCATAGACGCTGGGAGTTCTGAAGCACAGTAAGTTTTAGGTAGTTTAGGCCCTCCTTCTAGCGCCAATTTCTGTACCATCCAAAATCATCGGTCTTCGACTGGAAGGAAATAGAAACTGGGAGATCTCCAGACTTGCACAGAAGACCCTACCTTCACTTGAGGGCAAGTTGGAATCAACAAAGGTAGAGTATCTTGAGTGGTCCGCACGCGGATCAGGCAAGGATTTCCCCAAACGTACACCGAGGTGCTATACGCTGGGTTATATGTGAACGGCGTAAAAGATGTAAAATGAAACGTAAACAGCGTAACTAGTGTAAACAGAGCGTAAACGTACGAGGGCGTAAACAGTAAACATGCAACAATTAATGAAAAATTATAACAAATTTTAGGAAGAAAATGCAGCAATATTATTGCAAAGTGAGAGTTACAATGCACCGATCTAATGCAGTTGTAGCTTTCACACAAGGCGGACGAATAACCCCAGTGAATGTAGGGATGACAGTGTGCTGGTTCAAACTGCAAGCACAGCATAGAGGCTATATGCTCAGCATACAGGTTGAGGTCCAGCGTACAAGGTTCTCTGCTCTGGTTCTTAGCATCTCTATTTTTCTCTCTGGTTTGCTCAAAATTGCCCACCCCGATCTAATGAAAAATTGGGATTTTTATACAGGTTTAGACATTAGACTCAGGCTGGGTGACATGTGGTGCATTGACCGGGTGTGAAAGAATAAAATTTACAAGTATACAGTGTGTTGTACACAAATGTATACTGCTATACGCTAGCGTAAATTACTGTATGCTAGCGTATACGGCTATACGCTAGCGTATACACGCTAGCGTATACGGCTATATGCTAGCATATACACGCTAGACATGTGACCTCGGCGTACAGACTTGATCAGAACGGAAGAAGTTGCTCGTTCGCCAGATTTGAATTCAGCTGCCCTGAAGATGCTGCCTGTAGATGTTCAACTCAGTTGACACTGGATGTAGAATTTATACATGCTGGGCATATACGCTGGGCATATATGTTGTATCTGTTGGGCGTATACGTGGGGCATATACTCTATGGATGTCTGTCGGGCGTATACGCTGGGAGTATACACTGTGGATGCCTGCCGGGCGTATACGTTGGGCGTATACACTGTGGATGCTGGGCATATATGCTGGACGTACGAGATGTACATATTCAGCGTATAGACTCCAGAATGCTTGATGTCAATACCGAATGATTGCTCTTTTCGTCTGAGTTGATGCCTTATACCAAATTTTGCTCTGCAATGCTGTTTCCATGCCATCTTCTGGGATTGCATGCCGGGTGTATACACTGGGCGTATACGCTAGGGATGTGTACGCTGGGCGTATACGCTATGATGCAAACTTGGGCATATACGCTAGGTGTATACGCTGGGCGTATACGTTGAAAACGTATACTTAGTGAAAACTAAGTATGTTTAGCTCCAAAGTTGCCATTTCTAATAGCAGATGTTATCGTGGTCATCAGTGGGTCCCTGGGAACTGCTCCTTGTTGAGTTTGACTCCGCTTAAAGCTTTCTGTGGAGTCGTCGAGCTTTAGTCATGTCGAGGAATGTCATGACTTAGCCCGATTCCTGTTGGAGAAGTACTAAGCTCAAAATTTTGTGGTGTTTCAGAATGGTACATGGGAGAGACTTCCCTGTTTTGGAGTAGCTGAAGGTTGGGGTCCATTATAAAAATCAAGGACATTCAAGTGTCCTACTTGGCAAAGGCTATTGCAAAAGCGTTGGGGTTGCCAAACGTTGAAACACAGTTGGCTAAAATATCAACAAAAGGTGATCCTAAGGCAAAAAATGGACCCAACAATGCTACAAGGTGGACTGTAAGGAGTATGGTGCACTCACACTAGTAGAGCATATTTATTTCAAGATTGTGGCCTATCACCTCAATCCAACAGTGAGGCCAAGTAAGGAGACTACTTTCTCTACCTAAGCATGCACCACTATAAGTAGGAAATTTCCCATTAACCTTCCATAGCTAATTTATTTGGATATCGAGAAGTGTTTCAAGGAGAATAAACATGGAAGAAAAACCCTACCCTTTCTATGCCTTATTAGGAAATTTTGCAAGAGAGTAGGTATTGTTAACTATTCAAATGACACTCTCAGGCATGCTCCCTTAGCCTCATGGGCGAAAATAATGAAGGATAAAACACCAACAACCACTCAAGAAGAGGAGCTACCATCACCACCACCCACTCAAGAGACAACACTGGAGGCCCATGTAGTCCTTGAGTGTTTGTGTCAAATCCAAGAATAGCTCTTGAGAAAACAAGAGAAACAAGTAGAAATAAGTGGGACAGATCCATCTATGTATTGGTCAGCAATGAGTCACCTTAATGAGGTGGCCCAAATAGTTAGCCAGATGGAGAGAGGTGGTCCTAGTTTTTCTACCCAAAGAATGCAACTACCTTCAATGTTGGATCCCAACACTTAGGAAGTGATGGTGTCACTAGTAACATACCATCTATTTCCAAAAATCTCTAGAAATGCCACCACTTTCTGAGTGAGGTTGGAGGAAGGTGAAGAGGCAATTGTCTTGGTGATGCATCACCAAGGGTAGGAGACAATGATAGAATTGATAGTTAACCATGTAGCTGAAGCACTAACTACACCTATATTATTTTTACCAGACATATCTACACTTCAAGATGTGCAAACATTTGTAGGCATGGTCAGTATGAAATTGAATACAGCGTAGCATGAATAGTTGCTGGAACAATTGGTAGGGACCAGGCAACCAATTCCAAACATCTTTGATCTTCTGGAGAACATCACTGTAACCTAGTCAAAGCTACTCAATGAAAGGGGCAAATGCATCATTTTGAAGGGGCAACTAGAAATGGCCCAAGAGAAAAATCAATGCTTGGCTACATAGGTTTCTAAACTTCATGCCTAACTTGAAAAACAAGCAATCCACAATCCAAAAATGACAAGAGATGAAGCTATCAAATAACTTCAAGAATAATTTCAAAAGGCCAAGGAGGAAGTTAAAATTCACTTAATCAAAAAGGACTTAAATTAAATGTGCCAAGAGAATGAAGCATTGACCATGCAAAATCATCACCTACGAAATGTTGATGCCCAAATAGATCAAATGCAAGAGTTCATTCATCAATAATAGGAGCAACTTACTAGGGTAAATACTAAATTGAGGAAATTGGTTGCAATGAGTTTCAATCTATCAATGGAGGAGGTACACACCTTTCTACAAAATTTCTCCATTGAGATCATCACCTAGAAGAATGAAGCTCCCAAATTTGAGACAGTGAAAAATCACTACAGGGACCAGGTTGGTTTGCAAAAGGAAATTAATGCAAAACAAATTTAGATGGCAAAGACAAAAGTAAATGAAGCCCTCTAGCAACTCCAGCAAGGAAGAGAGATGTGGTAGTCCATCCTTCATGGGATTGATTCCTACAAAAAAGCGAAGATCCACTTGAAGGAGTTGCAAATCGAAGAAATGATAAAGTATATGGAGTTGGCCAATCTCTGTTATGAAAACCTAGCAATGCTGACAACCAGACAGTCATAGTCAAAATTGGAGAAATAAGTGGCTAGTTCATATATGCTATACAAGGTTGAGTTCAAACATCACAAGGACACCAAGCAAAAGCTTGAGACTACTAACTTGAAACTCAAAGTCCTCAAAGGATGATTCACAAATCAAAAATCCATCACTAAGGAACTAGCTAGATGGATGAATGACTACTAGGAGCTAAATAACACATTGTGAGCATTCGACATTGAATGCAAACAGTTCGCTGCCTGGTTTGTCAATGTCAAGGAGTTGTTTCTAATGATCCCGTGTCCTTGGGATGTGCTTGTTCCAACCCACATTAGGGAAGCTATGTGGACCATGCATGATCTTAAGAGTAAGGAAGAGAAAATGAAAGCACTACTGGATGCTTTCTACCTCCTACATAAATTTTCTATAGTAGTAGGACAACCATAGCTACCTCAACCACTGCTAGTGCGTGAAGCCAATGAGGGTCCCGTGGAGCCTTAGCAACCATGACCACCTAAGACCATTTGATCTTCTCCAACAAGCTTCACACCATCAAGGAATGTGTTGTCCAATTTTTAAAGAGTTATATCATTGAGTTCAATTTTGTGTCCTAAACACCATAATTTTTGTAATGTGTTGATCCATACACCTAGGCACTCCTTTTTTTGTCAAAGTCAATCAATTATTTTGTTGAAGAAAATGCAATCAATAGTTCCATACATTTCCAATTTTGTAAAAGAACTCAAGGACAAGTTTTCATCTAGTCATGGGGGTATGATGAGTCATCGTTGGTTGGCTATGTCAACAAGGCCTCGTTGATACATTTTGCCTTACATTGATGAGGCCCTATTAATGCAATGTCTATCTGTCACCTATAAATACATGCCTTCTAGCCACATTTATGGCAATCTAGATTTCAATAACAGCAAAGCTCTTGCATTTTTTCCACTTGAAAGTTAGAATTTTTTCCCTAAGTTCCTGCAACATGAGTCATTAAGTGTATGAATCTTTATTCAAGCATTATTGTACCTAAGAACAATAGTGTATGCAGCAATAAAGACAAGCTTTCTAATAAACCTTGTAGCACTTTGGATAGATTAGCTATTTTATTTATGCATTCAGTGTTTTCAATTATTTGTTAATTATTATCAATTATTTCACAAATATTTTCTAGCAATTCAGTTAATGAGGTTATTAAGTTAGATAAATTAAATGCATAAGTATGATTGTTTCGAGTGTAACATGTATTTACTTGGTAATCCCAGTAGCATTATTGCTTAGTACACCCAGTAGCATAGTGCTTGGTCACCTAGTAGTGGTTACATGGGTTCAAGACATGTACAGAAAGTAGGAATGAATACTTATGTTAGGATTAGTTAAATGATTAGTTAATTAATTAATTTAGGTTAGTTAATCAAATTACCTTTATCTACATTTGAGCACTGACTTACAAAACATTAAAAAAAAAGATAAAAATTGAATGCCTCAGTTACACTTAACCATACCAACAAATGTCACAAGTGTAATTGGGAAGACAAAAATTGACCTTAAGGCTAGATTCACTTCCTAAAGGGCTAGTGCACTGGAAATGATGAAGTCCTTGGAATTCAACTAAATCATGTGTGAACACTTTGTGATTTGTATGGTTGGGCATAGGGGTACCTCACCACTCATCAGTGTAGAAAATGAAGATTAAAAAATATCAAAATTCTAAATTTCATATTGATCATTAAAATCTGTAGCAATTGAAAACGTTGATTGCTTGAAAACACTCAGAGGTCATTGATCGTGATAGTCTTAATCCCGTATCCACAAGGGCCGTGCTGGATTAAATAGAAATAGGATGCCCTGAACGGTCTACTCGATCAGACAAGGACTTAATCGGTGTCACTAAACCTTTTGCAAATGTGTAATGTGAAAACAATGTTTATAACATAAAATATTGATTATTATATGCGAAGAACGAAAATGATGTAAAATGCAATGATAAATAGGAGAAAAAAGTAAACTGGGGTTAAGAAATGCACCGCTTTCAAGGCTACGGCTTTACTTTATCAGAGTGGATACAATCAGTTGCATGATGCTGGGAAGCATAGAGATCCCGAAAGTAACCAAATACATTCAAAGCAAGCCAACTGTATGCTTGAACATGAATTCACAAGCAAATAATGCAAAGTGCTACAAAGGCAATGGAAAAGAGCTAACAAGATGCAAAATGGGAAATGCAAACTATTTTGCTAATAGGTTTTTGTTTATATGATTTGCCAACAACAAATGCCAACAATGCTAGGAATTTCCAACTATGTGCAAAACTGCTCAAAATTGCCAACCGAGCCAATTTTTGCTAACCAATGCCAAATTTGCCAACCCTTTGAGCATTTCTCTTCAAGGTATTTATAGGGACAGGAGCACATGAAAGATGTGGTTTGGATGCCACGTGTCCTAGACCTACTAGATGTTGACGTGTCCATGCTGCATGGACATGCAAAGCTAATTGACAAGCCTACCGCACTACAATTACACTATCAGAACTAGAGACGTTGGGATTAGGTGTCCCATCAATGCAGATAAGGATTTGAAGTGCACCTATGTAGCGTAGCCACCTGCAACGTTGTGCTACACTATAGAGCATAGCCATGTTAGTGTAGCGTACCTGCTTGCTACGCTATGCTACACCCAACCACCTGCTACGCTATGTTACATTGTGGAGCGTAGCGTAGCTGCTTGCTATGTTGTGCTAAGCTATGTAGCGTAGCATGCCGTAGCCACCAATTCAAGGAAGAAATCTGTTGTAGAGTTAATTCCAAGTGCTGGAAGCCTTTGAAGTGTTTTGGCTGGCTCTACATGTTTGCTATGCTATGTAGCGTAGCATAGCATAGCAACTAGCCTTAACTACGATTTGCATTGCGAACGTTTGTTTGAAAATCATGCTGACAATCTACAACCTTTGCATTTTGTGATGTGAAGCTTGCAAACTTGCTGATCCTACATCCTGAGATGCCTCTTGTTGTTCTTGCATCATTTCTACGCTATGCTACGCTACGTAGCATAGCATAGCATAGCAGCCAACATAGCCTACTTTTTTCTTGATCTACTACTTTTCTAGTAAGAGGAGCTTTGCCGAAGGACTTGAAGTTAAGCGAAGCAACTATTTTTTAAGGTCGAAAGTGCTTGCTCAGTGTAATTGGAATCACTAAGTAACATGGGTCTTCCTGCCTTGCTTTTGCTATGTTGCATAGCGTAGCATAGAGTAGCACTTCGTCCTGCAACTATCTTCTAAGGCCTGTTACACTACATAGCATAATGTAGCGTAGCAAAATTCTTGAATAGAAAACTTGCTGAACTATTTTGTGCAACCTGAGCACCTTCGACAACCCCATGCATAGCTCCTGAGTAGACTGTCAGCTGCATGAACTACCCAAGTGGGCAAGCTAGTGACTCCATTGGGCCTATCAACACTAGAAGTAGAAAATTTGCTAAACTAGACAATCTAAACTTAGAGCATCCATTTTTTTTCAAGCTGCCATGATGCTGCCTGAATTCCAAGGACTCGGTGAAGCAAGAATTCCTTGAAAATTTAGGGTGTTTTGAAACTTAGAGCAAGGACGCCCCTCTGGTATGCACCTTGCAAACATAATAGAGAGTAAACTAGAAGAAACAGCCATGATGCAAAATGAAGGCAAGGGTCTTGTTATGGATGCTATTGGAGCAACTGATGTTGTTACTAAGACATGTATCATCCAAACTAGGAAGGCCAGTAACAACCTTCACAGCATCAGTGTGGAAGAGCTAGCATCGAGGAGGCTATGAGTTGTTGTGAATGCGGATGCTCAAGAATCCCTGCCGAAGGCAAGAATTCTCAGTTCAACCATGAGATTGGCTACTCAACAGCTAAACATCTCTTGAGCTCAGATGCTGGCAAGGTCTGGAAGTTAACACTATTGTGGCCGGGCCACAATACTGCTAGAACTGCAGCAACAGGTGCTGACCAGAGAAGCTACTACCATGGCGATGAGCCATGGCAGCAGTAGGTCTAGAGGGTCAGCATGATGTCGTACGACATCTCTAGAGGATTAGCAAGATGCCAAGAGCAGTAGCATTACATATGTTCCAGAGGATGTTTTCATGGCATCGTGAACTGCATTCTAGAACTACAATGTCCTACCCCGTGTCGACACTGTGCACACTCGCTTGTTGTGTACTGGTGTAGATGCATGCTGAGGACGTGCCGTGAACCCAGTTTAAGGTTCTAGTAGACCATGGTGTGCTAGTTTAAGGTCCTAGTAGACCTCTGTGCTGGTTTAAGGTGCCAGTAAATCACATGTGCCAGTTTAACATCATAGAGGACGATCACTATACTAGTTTAAGATCCCAGCAGACTGTTGTGCTAGTTTATCATTGTAGCGGATGCTGGATGAGCTAGTTTATGGTCCTAGCAGACCATCTGTATCATTTTATAGTCATAGCGGACTGTCTGTGCTAGTTTATAGTCTTAGTGGACTATCTATGCCAGTTTTATGTCATAGTAGATGTTGGTGAAGCTTTTCCAATTTTACATCTTAGCGGACGTTTGTTTGCCAGTTTTACGTCGTAGCGAATGATTGCGTACCTTTGCCAGTTTTATGTCTTAGAGGACATTTGTTTGCCAATTTTACATCATAGTAGATGATTGCGTACCTTTTCCAGTTTTACATCTTAGCAGACGTTTGCTTATCTACTTCATGCATCAAATGTAGTATGGCTTGAGATACGAGTGATTCATCGGATTTGCAAACTCGTTGTCATCCATGTCTACCAGCTTGAAGGCCCTATTCCCAAAGGCTTTTGTGACCATGTATGGACCTACCCAGTTAGCTAAGAATTTGTTCATATGATCACGGGAAGCCTTGAGAATGAGGTCTCCCTTCTGTATTGACTATTAATGCAGATTTGCATGATGTTTTTGTCGTTGCTTATTCTAATAATGCTCTATGTGATCCAGTGTTTGTGCACGCTCCTCCTCTATTGAGTCGAGGTCAATGATCCTTGACTCATTGTTCTGGGCTTCTCTCACGACATTAGATAGGATCATCCGAAGTGATGGTACCTGCAACTCAAGAGGTAACACTGCTTCAGATCCATAAACAAGCCTATAAGGTGTCTTACCTGTTGCAATCCTGCATGTCATCCTATAAGCCCACATCACATAGAGGATTTGCTCATGCCATTGCCTCTTGCTATTGTTAAGCATTTTCTTCAGCAAGTTGATGATGGACTTATGTGTAGCCTCTACTTGTTCATTCACCTATGGGTAGTATGGTGAGGAGAATAATTTTCTAATGCCAAGATTACTGCAAAAGGTTCAGGTTTCCACACTACTAAATTGTGGCCCGTTGTCAATCAAAATAGTCATGGAAAGCCCAAACCTTTTCATGATGTTGTCCAAGATGAAGTGAAAAACCTGTTGAGATGTCATCTTTCTCAGGGGAATAGCTTCCACCCACTTAGTAAAATACTCAGTGGCGGTGATGATGAAGCTATGTCCTACAGAGGACTTAGGTGTGATAGGTCCTATGAGGTCTAGTTCCCATCGCTGGAAAGGCCATGTGATCTACATTGGATGCAGCTCTGTAGGTGAAACGTGTATGAGATTTGCATATCATTGGCACGTATCACACATCTTGACTTTGGCGAGGCAATCATTTTCCATGTGAGGCTAGTAATACCCTAGACGTCTGATTTTTGTGGCCATAGACCTAGGTGCTATGTGTCCACCACACAGTCCTTCATGTACTTCATTAATTACCTTCTGCTCTTGCACCTCATTTATGCATGCTAGCAATATCCCGTCATAGGAGTGTTTGCACAAGACATTGTCTCCCATGAGCACATATTACTGAGCATGCTTACGAATCACATCTCTTTGGGCAGATGTCAATCAACTTGGGGGCTCGCCGTGTTGCAGGTAGGCTTTAATGTTGGAGTACCACTCCTGGGTATCTGCAGTGGTAACAGAGGCTACGTGTCCCACCTGAGTGATAGGCTCCATATACTTGGTAATCGAAGTTGGCAACCTTGCGAACAAGTGCAATGGAATATTTAACGCTAGGGTGGCTAAGGCGTCTACTATGGTGTTTTCGTTGCATGGCACATGTTGCACATTCGTAGTTTCAAATTGTTTAAGAAAATTTTTTGCTAGGTCGTAGTAGGGTTGCAGGTATGTAGCCTTGCAGGGGTAGACCTCGGTGATTTGATTCACAACTAGTTGTGAATCTCTGCGAATCGCTAGGTGTTGTATGCTTAATGCTTGGGTAGCTAATAGGCCCCAGAGTAGCCCCTCATACTCTGCCACGTTGATTGTACAAGGAAATGCAAAACAATAAGCAAAGGGATGCATTTTCCCAAAGGAGAACGTAATGACAGCAGCTGCACTAACGTGTCATGTGGTCGAGGCACCGTCGAAATGCAAGGTAGCCTCAAGGGGTGATGGGATGGTGTTGATAGTGCTAACATGCTCGTCTAGGAATTTGGGGTCTATGATCTCTTGGTTGTTGATGGGTGAGGTTGTAAGTTGCATTGCTATGGCTTGACCTTTCNTTAATGCTTGGGTAGCTAATAGGCCCCAGAGTAGCCCCTCATACTCTGCCACGTTGATTGTACAAGGAAATGCAAAACAATAAGCAAAGGGATGCATTTTCCCAAAGGAGAACGTAATGACAGCAGCTGCACTAACGTGTCATGTGGTCGAGGCACCGTCGAAATGCAAGGTAGCCTCAAGATGTGATGGGATGGTGTTGATAGTGCTAACATGCTCGTCTAGGAATTTGGGGTCTATGATCTCTTGGTTGTTGATGGGTGAGGTTGTAAGTTGCATTGCTATGGCTTGACCTTTCGTCAACGATTAGCTCACATAGTGCAAATCAAATTCCATTATTATTTCTTTCCACCAGGCTATCCTACTACTTTTATATAGATTTTTTGTTATAGCCTGGAGTATGTTGCTCTTGCAAATAATGTTGATTTTGCTACAGAATAGCTAGTGTCTCCACTTTTTAAATGCAAATACTAAGGCAAGGTAGTTTCTCTCCACCTCATTGTATTTCGCTTCATACACTATTAATGCATGACTTAGGTAGTACACTGGTATCTTAGAACCGTCATCCCATTTCTGATATAACAGTGCCATGATAGATGTGTCTGAGGTGGCAAGGTAGATGAAGAAAGGCTTATCCCTCTATGGTGGGTAAGCAGTTGGGAGGTGCAAGAGGTCTTCCTTCAGATCATCAAAGGCTTGTTGGCAATGTGGTGTCCATTCAAAGTTAACCCATTTTTTCAGTAGATGTTGCATGGGGTGTAACTTGTCGGTCAATTTTTCTATAAACCTTCTGATGAACTATACTCTACCTTGTAACCCACACAATTCCTTAAGATTCGTAGGTGGTGCCAGGTTAACAATGGCCTTTACTTTGTTAGGGTCCACTCATATTCCAACCTCTGATACTACAAACCCTAAAATGCGTCTAGTTCTCACATTGAATACATACTTTTTAGGACTGAGACGTAAGTCGTGCATCTGGCAACACTTGAGGACTACACCTAGATCGTTGGGATGATGAGTGACTTTCTTAGATTTCACCGTTATGTTGTCCACGTAGTTGTTTAGAGTTTCTAAGATGTAGTCGCTAAAGATGTAAGTCATAGCTCACTGGTAGGTCGCTCCAGTGTTCTTGAGCCCAAAATCCATCATAGTGTAACAAAAGGTACCCCATGGGGTCATGAAGGTTATTGTTAATTGATGCTCTGGTTTAATGTGAATTTGGTTGTAGCTAGAGAAACCATCCATGAAGGATAACAAAGCATGACCAGCCATAGTGTCAATGAGTTGATCGATACTCAGCAATGGGAAATCATCTTTGATCGTTGCTTTGTTCAGATCCTAGAAGTCTATACAAATTTGTATTCCTCCTGTTTTCTTAGAAACTACAATGATGTTAGACACCCATTCCAAGTAATCAACTACCCGGATGAAACCAGCCTAGTATAGCCTAGTGATTTCATCCCTTACGGCTAGTGCAATTTTTGGTTTAACCTTACGAGCCTTCTGCTTAACTGCTTTCATGCACGAATCTAAGACGATGTTGTGTTTTATCAGCCTCATATCTAAACTCGGCATGTTGTTGTATGACCATGCAAATACTTCAATGTTATCTTGCAGAATTTTGGCTACATCTTTGTGCATCTACGAATCTAGAAGGGAACTAATTTTCAACGTTTTTATTTTCCCCCTAGATGTGGTCATAGGAATTTTGCTGAGAGGGTCCTCAGTTACATCCCCAACCTCTAAATCTAGGGCTTGGACCAGATGCTCAGGCCAGTCTGGGAATGCTTCTAAGGATGCTATGGTGCTAACTGTGGATGGTTCCTAGTCTATTAGCTCTGGGTTTAGTTGTCTTGCGAGTTTTCCATGTGGACCTACTAAAGCTAAAGGTGAAGAGAGATCATGATGGATTTCCATCCTCGCCCAACCTGCCAAAAAGAAATGAAAGTCCAGTCAAGAGCTACCTATTCGTAGTAACTATGCATAGTGAAGATTATCAAAGTAACAATGAAATGTGAACAATTGAGATAAATGCAAAGTGTGATAAAAAGCTTAAGGTTTGCTAGTTTAATGTCATGGCGGACTGCCTAGAAGTAAAAGTGCAAAACTGCTAATGTAAGAATGTAAAAATGCTAATGTACAAAATGCAAAAACTGCTAGTTTAATGTCTTTGTGGACTACCAACAAGTTAGAGTATTAGTTTAAGCTCGTTAAGGACCACCTAGATGTGAAAATGCAAAACCGCTAATATAAAGAATGAAAAGTTGTAAAAGAGTGCAAGAATGCTAATGTAAAAATGTGAAACTACTAGTTTAATGTCATTACGGACTGCTAACACGTATAAGGGTCGAAACTGCTAGTTTAAGCTCTTTGCAGACCACTAACTAGATTTGAACCATGCGTTAGGATTGCTAGTTTAAAGTCTTTTTGGACTACCTAGGGAGATTTTTTTTGAAGGCAAACAACTAATTTGAAGCATGTCAAGGCTCTTCACCCAAGCCCATCTATTTTAATGCGAATAGTGCTACCATGACGTAGCGAGCATGCTACACTGCATGGCATACCCCACATTAAACAGGGAGAGAGAATGACAAGTTTTCCTTTTCACCATTGTGGCTATAAATAGGGATTAACCCCTGGTAAACTCGTCATTTTCACTGTAATAGCACAGAAGCCACATTTGGAGTGCAGAGCCCACATTCGGAGCACAGAGAAATTGTAGTGATAGCGAGCAAGGTGATTTTGGCATAGCAACGAGGAAAGAGTCAGTAGGAAAAATGATGGCTCCCAAGAAAGAACGCAAGCACCCAACACTCGCTAACATCGATGAAGTGAAGGAAACCCTAGGACGCATGATGCAGGCACGTGTTGCGGTGCAAGAGGAGATGACGTTGACCTAGTAGGCTGCTATGCTTCCTCTGTTTTCTCATGCCTCTGTTATTTTTTTTTTCTTATTTTTGTTTCTATGATTTTTTTAGCTTTCTATGTTTTTTCTATCATTGTGTTATTGTTGTTTTGGCCCTTACACCACCATTGTTGTTGTTTTGGCCATGGCAGATGTACAAAAGCTGCGCTAAGGTTGCATGCAATGTTGTCTAGACCACCATCGTTGCAGCTATCATTACCGTAGAGGCTTGGACGATTTGGGCTACTTGGCATGCAAATAGTATAGCGTAGGAGCCTCAGAAGGGTTTGGCCATGTGTGATGTGATAGTATAACGCGTGTTCTATCATGACATAATGTTAATCGCTTTGTTAAGGCTAATCGCTTTGTTGCTATGCTAAGCTAATTTTGCTACGCTATTGCCTTCGTATTTTTTCTACGCTATGTGCATGAAGAGAATGATGCTATGCTATTTGCTAGAATGCTAGTTTTGCTACGCTATGTATGTATTGCACTCAAACATGATGTTAACATTTGCTATTATGTTGCACAGAGTAGCGCTAAGGAAAATTTTGATTGTCCTAGAAATTGTAGAGGTCCTGTGCTATGTGAGCAGGCCAATGGCCAACATTCCTTCCCCCCATATACGTGTGGGAGATGAGGTAGTCTGGTTCCAGGCTAGAGCACAGGAGTTCCTGAAATTCCTCCTCCAACTCTTCAGTGTGATCATTTGGTCACACTTGGCAAAGGAGGTAGCGGCCGCCATAATAGAAACCCTATTGCCTCAGGTAAATAAGGGTATTTTGAGATCTTTGACAAATGGGGCAATTAGCAATGGGCAGGGGGAAGGATCCAATCAACACCTTAGAAATATGAGTTTTTTAGCTTGGATCTAGGATATGCCTGATTATAATTGCTACCATCTCTAAAACACTTTATTTATTGCACATTATATGGGAACGTGCTTCAAAAACCCACCAGGAACCATCTACAATGCTAGCGGGTGAGTTTTGTAACCATATTCCGCTATGCTAGCTAAATGTTAACAGTGTGTTTTTGTTACTAGGTTTTACATCAATGAGAAGGGGCTTCGCGGAAATACGAATACGTTGAACCTAGCACAAATGGCACTGTGGGAGTTCTCTTCCACTGAGAATCTATGTGTAGGTGTGATAGGCCAATGTAGCGGTGAGTACCAAACCTACCCAACCTGGTATCCAAAACTCTACAATAGATGCAAGGAGTCCAGTTGGTTGGATGAGGGATGGGTACCCTTTAAACCGATCACCATTGAAGATGTCTTAGTTAACCTTCCGCCATTTCCATCACCATATAAGCCTGGTAAGCTAAACAATAGTTACTACATGTTCGAGTTTCATTGCTATTTTTTTGTGTTTTTTGTGTTTTTATGCTAACTAATTCTATGCAAACTGCTATAGGGGCAAAGAAGTCCTAGAAGGTGACAGTGATAACCACTGGGAGTGAGGAGGCAAACATCTACTTCAAGTATGGGGAGGTAGATGAGAGCCAACGTTGGATATCCAGTGTGGCCTCAGAATCCCTAATCAAGCACCTTCAAGGTGCTGGGCTCATGGATTTGTTTTTGGTCTCAAATCCAAGCATCCCTACCGCTGAGATGCTTGCCCTAGCCAACTCCTTTTCTGACAAGGTAGACCACTTCCACACACATGTACACGGCATGTGAGTGATCCTTGGGATCAATGACTAGCTATTTGTGGACCTTTTTGGTGTCCCCACTGATGGCGTCCTCATAGGGTCAAAGACCAAGAAAGAGGTGAACCATCAGAAAGAGGACATTGAGGAGTGGCTAGGGATTGCAAAAGAGTGAAAGGGGATCCCCATGGATAAGGTCAAGCTGAGACCCTCCAAAGAGGTTTATCCTATCTTCCGTGCTCGTGCATTCCCCCAACTACTTTTCCAAGGAAAGATCCTTGGGATTGAGCAAGCTTGGGTGATGTGGGAAGTCATGGAAGAGGGGGCTCACTACAATTGGACTAGTTATCTATGCAAAGGCTTGCAAACTAAAATCATCGGGCTTCATAAGAATCAGGGGTCCCATTTCAATCTGCACTACACCTTTTACATAGCCTGCTTGCCGCATTTTGCAGAGTTTTTGGTAGTCCATGAGAACAGAGCATGGGTTATGTGAAATTATAATCAGATTTCCAAACCATGGATCTGCCAAGTCCTCCAAATCACCAGAGCCCAAGATCCCCTAGAGGCTATTGGGAAGTCATTCTCTATGACGACCAATGATCGGATGGCTTGCAACTTTTGTGGCTAGGATAGCATGGGAGAGGCGCCCCCTCCTACCACCAATAGCGTATCGTAGGGGAAGCACCTCATTGCTAAAATGGTGGCCACCAAGATGTAGCGAAAGAGCCATCAACCAGCTGAGGAGACCCTCCGTATGGAAGAAGAAGAGGGATAGACACTACGGTTTAAGCTACATAGGACGCAACCCCCCATTGGTAAATGCTTTTGCCTATGTTTACTTCCTCACCTACTTTGCTAATGCCTGCTACGCTACGCAGCGTAGCATAGCGTAGCACCTACTTTAAGCTAACTTGCTTTACGCTAATGCAAATATGTTTTTGCTGCTAGTGGAAGAAGAAGAAGAAGAAAAAGGTGAGGAAGAGGTGTTAGCCTCCAAGATAGGGACGACAAATAAAGACACGGAGGCCCCAGTCTTAGAAGAAAGGGCCCTAGTCAAGAAGGAAAGAGCTCCTATCACTAAGGAAGGGGCTCTTGTTGTCAAGGAAAATCCTCCTGCTGATGAAGAGGACATTTTTAGAGATGAAGAGGAGCCTTCTATGGATAAGGAGGATGCCAGTGCCTTGAAAGGAAAGGCACCAACAAATAAAGAAGAAGCCTGCATCAACCTAGAAGGAACTTCTGCTAGAGATCCCTTTGCCAAACACAGTTCAACATCGGGAGAACGGACAAACACCAAGGATGCTGCCATGGTTTTGAGTCAGAAAGGAGGGGAACTACAATTAGATGCTAGTGAGTTTGACAATGTATTCGATAATGTGTCAATGGGCGATCCCCCCATTATAACCCCCAAGGGTTTACTGGGTAGGAGCCCTCGTATGGTCATTTGCTTTACTCACGGCCTTGTCACAATTCACCTTAGTCATTACTGACACGTTTAGTTATATGATAGACACCATTGTTAATGCTGTAGGAACCCCTCTTATTTGTGTGGAGCCATGGGTCGAGACCCCCAACAAGTTTACATTCATGCAAGGGATCATCAATGACATGATTGGCTATCTCAGAAAAGTTGATCCTGAAGTGGGTAAGTAAACTAGCTATGCTAGGCTCTTTTTGTTGCTACGCTAGAGTTCTTGAGTTTGCTAACCTTGCTACGCTAATGTGACTGATGCACTCTTTGTATGGTTACAGCCTCTAGACTCAAATGGGACCTAACACAGGTGTTCAAGGTTGGTGTCGTGCCTACATTCTTGCCCGAAGTGGCCGAGGTGCCTTGTCACATATACGATGAGGCTAGCAAATGCGCTTTGCACTCAGCACACTCCTTGTTGGAGTGTAGGTGCATTAATGAAGACCTATGGAAACAAGTCTAGAAAGCTGAGAAAGAGAAGGATGAACTAAGCACCAAAGTGGAAGACCTCAGATCGAGAAACAAATTCCTCTTAGCCCGTGATACTAATGATGGAAATTGGCACACAGCTGTGATAGATTATGCTAGATATTAGACAGTCGTGCAAAAAAATAATGAAGCCACTCAAGAAATAAGAGAACAGCGAATGCAGATGGACTTGTTGGCCCAGAAGAACCAAGATTGTAAGGACTACAGCACCATATTTTATGAGTGGGGGAAGTCCTAGAAAAACCATTAACACATGTATAAACTAGAATGTGCCACCTACCACAAACTATACAGAGATGCTTCTGTGGAGGCGTTTACTTACAAATCATTCATAAACACCATTGGTGCTTCTAAGGCCTATAACAAGTTCAAGGAGAAGGTAAGGATCAGTGAATCTCCTAAATGGGAAGTGGATCTTCCCACAGGTGAGACCGTTACCATCTCCTTTTCTCCAGGACTGTCGAGATGGATGGCTATCAAAAAGGAGAAAGCTGTTGTAGACACTGAACCAAGCAATAGCCATTGGGCTAATATCATGAAGAAGGAGGTCTGGCACCCACCTTCAGCTCGATTTGGATCGCATACCCTTCGAAATGGACGCAGGGCCACCTCGAGTTGCTCACTTTTTGCTATAGAAAAGGCTTATGCTAGCTTTAATGTGTTTCTCTAGCTGACTACTTATCTTTTACGATGCAAGTTCTAGATGAAGAAGTAGGGCTCGTAGAGGGAAAAAATGAAGAGGTAGGCGAGGGCAATGTAGAAGAAGGAGATGCGGAAGGGAACAATGCGGGCAAAGATGATGTGGATGAAGATAACCCATGATAGCATAGAAGTTTTTTTGAAATTTTGAATTTTTTTGTAAAAATTTTGCAAACATTGGAAATACCTTAATGAAAATTAGTTTTATGCTATGTTGTGTGTTTGCTTTTTGATGTTTTAGTTTTAGGCCATTTCAGGCCATCGCTAGTTTTAGGCCATTTTGGGTCATCACTAGTTTTAGGCCATTTTGGGCCATAGCATGGTAGCGTAGTTTTAGGCCATTTCAGGCCATAGCATGGTAGCATAGTTTTAGGCCATTTTGGGCCATCGAATAGTAGTGTAGTTTTAGGCCATTTCGGGCCATGGCATAGTAGCATAGTTTTAGGCCATTTCGGGCCATCACGTGGTAAGGAAGTGATATGCTAACAATTTAGAAAATGATTAATTAATACCTAGTGTAGAAAGATGGATGCAAAATAGAAAAGTGGTAAATGTACAAAGGATGTTAAGTGGGAAAGAAGCAGTGGGGTTGCTACACTAGGCGTAACTGCTTCTTGACCCATCGTGGAGTGGGCGAGGCATAAGGCTGAGATACCTTGTTTCGACCTTCATCTACATCGTTTTCCTCTGCTTGGAAAGGCAACTCAGTCCACATGCTTTCATTTTCTGAATTGGCATGCTGAGTCGGTTCTCTTGTCATACGATTAGTGTTTATAGAGACAGGTTCTTCACTCTCAAAGGTTATGACCTTTGAGCCCTTTTCCATATCCACGTTGTTGGTAGCTTGTGTTTCTACCTTGTCGTCGTGGATTTCCACCTCCCTGCCTGCATAGGGTAGATGGATCTCCTGATGGATGGGCAAAGAGACAGCCCTAAGTTGTGCTAACCATGACCATCCTAGGATCAAGTTAAACCCAGGCATCTCTTTGACCATGGTGAATGTTGCATTTGTGGGGAACTGGTCCCCCCACACGAAGTCAATATGGACCGTGCCTTTTACCATAACCCGTGCCCCATTGAACGACTTTAAGCATGATGTTGTTATGGATCTGATCTAGTCGATCAGACCCAGCTTGTCCACAATAGGGAAAGGGATGACATTAGTAGTAGCCCCATCATCAACATGTACCCTCCGGATCTTATGTTGACCAACCCAGATTGTGATGAAAAGGGGCGTTGTAATCACCTGACCCTTTTTAGGGTCTTCCCTAATGGAATCATCACAAAAATTTAGTTGGGATGGCTTTGGCTCTGTAGGCATAGAAGGAAGCATGACCGAATGGATCATCTTCTCTTCTGCTGGCATGTTCTCGTCAAAAGGAAATATCGTTAACATGCGAACCAAAGCCTCACAATGTGCTGTAGATTTCATGATCAGGTTGTATAGGCTCAATGTAGTGTTCTTCTATTTTAGAGCTTGCTTGACCTGGGATAGCGCACCCAAAAGATCTTGGCCACCTTCCGATTTACTTCCTTTCTCCTCTTCTATTCATTCTAGAAGATGAATTTCCTGAGGAAGGATAGTTTTAGGTTTGGGTTCAGGCCATTTTGGGTGAGGTGGCGAAGACTATGCACAGGTAGCAACATCATTTTTCAGCAACGAAGGCATAAATGCAAGGGGTGAGAGCGTAGGCTTGGAGGTACCTAGGCAGTATCTTCTCTTGACGTCTCACTAGTGAAGTGCACTTCTCGTTTCTTAGGATGAGAAGGCTGTAAGGATATCTTTTGTGGGGTGGGGGCTATTGAATGGCTTGGCCCCCTGATAACAAATGGAGCTAATGGTGTTAATGTGCGAGGTGGTGATGCGGTTCTACTAACAGGTCATGTAGGAGCAGATGCTCGGGGAACAGGTGGTGCAAGGGAAGATGTCCAGTGAGGGACTCTCAGGACAAAAGGTTTTCATGGACTTTGATTAGCCGCTGGTGGTGCTAGTGCGCTACGCTGAGGTACATGGATCACAAACGACCACTGGGGCAATCTAGGATTACTGTCAACATCGATGGTTTTGATAATGTAATCGACATTGTTGGTGTTGAGAGGGCTAGTGTAGACGTGCAGGGATTGATTCTTAGGACGTACTAGATTTCTTTCATCTAGCACCAATTTTCCATAATCAATCATCCTTTGGATGTCATCCTTCAATGCCATGCAGTAATTCGTATTGTGACCACACTGTTGGTGGTAGTCACAAAACTGCTCTAGCTTGAAACCCTTAGGAACTGAGGGATTATTGGGCAAAGCCAACGAGGGGTTCCTGAGGAGTTCATAGTACTGTTGATGATTCCTAGCACCATCCTTCAACATCTACTTGTGTTGGATGTACCCTGCCGCTAGTAGTTTCTTTAGAAGATCTGAAGGTTTGATGGGCAACAAGGTATTCTTTGAGCGATCTTTACGCTCAAAGTTCAATTTAGGTGGTGTGGATGTCATAGGTGTGGGTGTAGGAGGCTATGTGTGTTATCCTATTTGGGTGTGGGATTAGCTGTAGGTGTGGCCAGTTTCTTGCTATTCTTGTTACTATTGTTATTAGGT
Source organism: Gnetum montanum (assembly GCA_015680685.1). Taxonomy (NCBI): domain Eukaryota; kingdom Viridiplantae; phylum Streptophyta; class Gnetopsida; order Gnetales; family Gnetaceae; genus Gnetum; species Gnetum montanum. The sequence continues at coordinate 594,023 of MNCI01012289.1, forward strand.
CTTTATTTGGCCTCATTCGCCACAACGGCCACTATTGTTGTTGTAGCCTTACCCTTTTCCTTCTTTGTGAAGGTGTTCTTGTATGCAATGTAGGCCGAGTCTTTGCTTGCCTTAGCTACATCCTGTATGCTCTTAGTTTGGGCAAAATCCTAACTGAGAGTGTGTGGAACGAGATAATACAACTTGGACTTAATAAATTCATTTACTGTACCCTTGAAGATAGCTAGCAAATGGGCCTCCACGATGGGCTCGTGGATTTCGTTAAGGGTCACACTCTAGCGTTGGATGAACTTCTGGACTGGTTCTAGTGGGTCTTGTTTCATGCTCATCAACTGATCCAGCATGACCTCTGGTCTTAATTTGTATTTGAAGCGTGTCATGAACTAGGTCAGAAGCTCTTCTAGGGTTGATATGGAGGAGCGTGAAAGGATGCAGTACCAAACCAAGGCTTTTCCAATCAGAGATATGGTAAAGACATGAATGATCGTATGTGTCCATTGTTGCAGAAGAAGAGACTCAAACCTAAACGTAATGAGATGTGCATTGGGATCTCCCTCCCCATTGTATTTTGTGAAATGGGGGAGTGACATCCCTTGGGGTAACGTTAGTGTAGGGATTGCCGAGCTGATGGGATCGTCCTGGTAGAAGTCCATGACTTGTACCGTATCAAACCCGATAGCCTTAAGGCATTTTATTTCCTCAGTAAGGGTCTGGATAAGCTAGAACACTTGATCCAAACCTAGGGATGATGTAGATAATTGGGGAATCATAGGGGTAGCTCCCATCTATGGAGTAGTAGGGGCAGCAGCATGACCTATCGGCAGTGCCGTTGGGGTGGCCCCTGCAAACTATGTTGCTTGTGGCATCCACCAACTAGCAGGTGGTGTTGTTGTAGCAGTAGCCGAGGGTTGCGCTACGGGGTAGACTGTTTGCGTGGCTGGTAGAACAGACCATATCCCCGCACTGGGTAGTATCGTTTGTGGCACTTGGTAGGTCTAATGGCGAACATGAGACATCTATGATGGTAAGGTAGCAAGAGAGGTGAATGGGGTCCATCATGTGGATGGGCCTAGGCTCACCACTGATGATGGGATAGATGTAAATGCAAGAATAGAGGTGGAAGCTGCATGTGATTGCAAAGTAGGTATGGTATGAATGTGTGGCAGGGTAGCTATGATCGGTACGTGATGGGACGCAGGAATAGATTGATGAACAGTTTGTAGAGGAATAGTGGTTGAGAATGAAATAGAAGAATAGGGACATTGATACGTCTAGGGCATGACATGGCTACCCATTGCCAATGTAATCGTGGGTTGCAATGGCATAGGCATGATCACAAAGGGAGCAGCAATAGACAACGGGTTCATCCAAAAGGATGGGGTAGGAGGGATGGTGGCAGGGTTGGTTTGACCCCACCCCTCATCGAATTCAGAATCCAGCTCTTCCTGCACATCCTGGAAAGCCTCATCGTGATGAGATGCCATGTCCTGCAACTCCCTAGGCCTAAGGACTTGGACCAATTGATCTAAAAGCCATTGGTTCATTTGCATTAAGGGAATGGAAATGCTGAGAGTGGGAATAAATTCCTTCCCATTATAGTAGGTGAACTCAAAGAGACCAGAAAACTATAGCGACCAGAAAGGACACTAAAAGGCCCTCCTTCTAGCACCAGAAAACTATAGCGACCAAAAATGTCGGTGGCTGGAAAACACTAAGAGGTCATTGGTCATGACAGTCTTAACCCTGTATCTGTGCGAGGGCCATGCTAGATTAAATAGAAACTAGATGCCCTGAATGGTCTAGTCAATCAAACAGGAACTTAATCGGTGTCACTAAACCTTTTGCAAACATGTAATGTGAAAACAATGTTTATAATAAAATATCGATTATTATATGCGAAGAATGAAAATGATGTAAAATGCAATGATAAATAGGAGAAAAAAGTAAACTGGGATTAAGAAATGCACCGCTTTCAAGGCTACGACTTTACTTTATTAGAGCGAATACAATCGGTTGCATGACACTGGGAAGCACAAAGATCCCGAAAGTAACCAAATACGTTCAAAGCAAGCCAACTGTATGCTTGAACACGGATTCACGAGCTAACAATGCAAAGTGCTACAAAGGCAATGGAAAAGAGCTAACAGGATGAAAAATGGGAAATGCAAACTATTTTTCTAACAAGTTTTTGTTTATATGATTTTCCAACAACAAATTCCAACAATGCTAAGAATTGCCAATTGTGTGCAAAACTACTCAAAATTGCCAACTAAGCCAATTTTTTCTAACCAATGCCATATTTGCCAACCCTTTGAGCGTTGCTCGTCAGGGTACTTATAGGGCCAAGAGCACGTGAAAGATGTGACTTGGATGCCACGTGTCCTGGACCTGCCAGATGTTGACATGTCCATGATGCATGGACATGCAAAGCTGATTGACGAGCCTACTGCACTCCAATTATGCTGTCAGAATTGGAGACGTTGGGATTAGGTGTGCCATCAATGCAGATAAGGATTTGAAGCGCACCGATATAGCGTAGCTACCTGCTATGCTGTGGAGCATAGCCATGTTAGTGTAGCATAGCTGCTTGCTACGCTATGTAGTGTAGCATGGTGTAGCCACCAGTTTGAGGAAGAAATCTCTTGTAGAGTTAATTGTAAGTGCTGGAAGACTTTGAAGTGTATTTGCTAGCTCTACATGTTTTCTACGCTATTTTCTACACTATGCTACGCTACATAGCGTAGCATAGCATAGCAGCTGGCTTTAACTACGATTTGCATTGCGAACATTTGTTTGAAAATCATGCTAACAATCTACAACCTTTGCCTTTTGTGATGTGAAGCTTTTGAACTTGTTAATCCTACATCCTGATACACCTCTTGTTGTTCTTGCATCATTGCTACACTGTGCTATGCTGCGTAGCATAGCATAGCGTAGCAGCCAACATAGCCTACTTTTTGCTTGATCTGCTACTTTTCTAGTAAGAGGAGCTTTGCCGAAGGACTTGAAGCTAAGTGAAGCAACTAGTTTTGAAGGTTGGAAGTGCTTTCTCAGTGCAATTGGAATCACTAAGTAAGATGGACCTTTCTACCTTTCTTTTGCTATGTTGTGCTACACTGCGTAGCGTAGCACTTCGTCCTACAACTGTCTTCTGAGGTCTGCTACGCTACATAGCATAGCATAGCATAGCAAACTTCTTGACTAGAAATCTTGCCAAACTATTTTGCATAGCCTGAGCACCGCCAACAACCCAACGCATCGCTCCTGAGTAGACTATCAGCTGGATGAACTACCCAGGTGGGTAGGCCAGTGAGTCCATTGGGCCTATCAACACTGGAAGTAGAAAAGTTTCTAAAATGGACAGTCTAAACTCAAAGTTTCCATTTTCTACCAAACTACCATGATGCTACCTGAATTCCAAGGACCCGGTGAAGAAAGAATGCCTTGAAAATTTAGGGTGTTTCAAAAGCCAAGATTAGATCAACAATACATGCAATATGACTAGATTAGTAATACAAATCATGACAAAAGAAAAGAAGGTACAAGAAGGTAAGCTGCTTATCAAATTTAATGCAATCCAAAATGTTTTCTCTGCCTCAAGAGATTAGGTGAGATCCAAGCTTTTCCAAGCAAGAATAAGTTCAAATCTAGAAATTTCCAAGAGATCTATCAATTATAATCAATAGCACAAGATTAAAAAGAGAGAGAGAACAATGCATAATTAACATTAAGAGAGCCAACACTACCAAGTATTTATAAGCACAAAAGGTACAATTTGGACAATTCCAAGAGTAAAGAATTAATAATTTAATTTCTCAAATTTTGGTAACATGAATTTACAAGAAGGTCTAATGGTTAACCAATGGGTTAAAGTCACTAATAGAGGACTATAATGAGTCACATCTCCAAGAATGGGTTTTGAGATAAAATAAAATATTAACTAGAATAAACCTCGTATATCCTATAACATGTCTCGTAACCATATTCTTAATTTATTTTTAAACCATAGAATAAAATAAATTATAAAAATATAATTTTAAACATTAATAAAATACTAGTATTAGTCTACCACCATCCTTCCATCCTATGCAACTTAAGAACAACAAAAATTAGTAAGATAAATACAAAATAAACCTAAATAAAAACTAAAGATAAAAAATATAGAAAAATACCAAGCTATTATATGTAAGAAATGATTTAAGATTCTAAATTGATGAGCAGCAAGGTACCCCTACACCCAACCATATGAATCATAAGCATTCATGCACGATCTGGTCAAATTTCATGGACCTATAGTTCTCCCACGCACTAGTTCCTCTACAAAGTGAAATGAGCATTAAGAACGATCAGTGTCTTCTTAGTTCACTCATGAGGTACAAGTATATGGTTAAGTATAATTGAGGCATATTATTTTTATCATTTTGTATTTTATAACTTTAATCTCCTAGAGAAAAAATAAAAGGTAGAGTAATTTAATATCTAATTCATCTACTACCTACCTAGCCTAACACAAGTACCTACTCCCACTTTCCAAACACATCCTAAACACATATAATGTTGCTAGGCTACCAAACGTTAAGCATTTTTGGATTACCAAGTGTTATACATATGCTTGAAGTGGGTGTTCTTGTGTTCATTAATAATTGGAAATTAATTACTTAATTTAAGTGTATTAAAGTAAAGTGCATGAGTATTAAATGCATCAAGGAAACATTAATCTATTCTCAGTGCAACAAGGATGATCAAAAGCATTGGTTATTATTCTTGTCACACTAGTGTGCTTAGGTACATCAATGCTTGAACAAAGATTCATACACACTCAAACTCTTGTTATAGGCACTCAAAAAATATTCTAACTTTTGAGAAAACAATCTACAAGAGCTTCGCTATCTATGACAAAAACTGATATAAAACTATGTCAAAAACTAACTTCAATTGTAAGCCCAAGAATTATGTTTATAGGCTACCATATACCCTACAATATCAAATATTCAACATCGCATCATGGGCTCTAACATTGGATATCTGATATCGGAGCATGTCAAAACGTAATTCATCATAAATCTTAATATGTATAGCAATTAAGAGGTCTCAAGTTCAAATCTCAATAGCATAAAAGAAAGAGCATTAACATACATCATCAAGATACAAAATAATGTTAGATAACAAAATATAACATTATTCCTAAAGAGCAAACATAAGAATAAATAACAAAGCTAAGGTTTAATGCTCTAGAATACTAGGATGTTATACACTCCTACCCTTAAAGGAATATTCATCCTCAAAGATGAGAAAAATAATCCATCTAATGCATCGTTCTTCTTACGCTTAAGTTTTTCTTGACCCTCTAAAAGGTTGTAGATCCTTACCCTTCTTTCTATTGGCTACTAAACATTAGCAAAGACTTCAAGGGGTTTCATAGGTTCCATTTATATCTTCTTCAGTAACTTTAAACTATAAGCCCTCAAAGGTCCTAGGTCATTATAAGAATAACATGCTTTTCTCTTTTCCTAATAGCCTATCATTGGAACTTAAGAGGTAGGTTGATGACTTATTTGTTATTCCCCCTCATCCAAATGTGGCACCTTATTGCTATGACTAATAATTATGCTTGCAGGTTCTCTCTACATTCCTTCTTAGGTTTTTCAACTTGAACAACCTCTTTCTCTTGCTTTCATTCTATCCTTAAGGAATATAACCAAGCTTCTTCATAATTTTTAAAATGCAACACTACCACATGACATCTAATTAAAGGTTTTAGCCATTTATAGAGCTTTCTCACATGTGCTTGTTCATCATCCAAGATATGAGGAACAAATTCCATGAATTCATTTAACTTGATATCATACTTATGCACAAACGTGTCACCTAGCTACAACTAATAAAACTCATCTTCTTTTCTTTCTTGATAGGCCTTAATGACATACCAATCTTTAAATTCCTACTTAAAAGTACCCCAAGGAACTATCTCTATATTCCAACTTCTAACTAGTAACAAATTGTTCCACCACTTCTTTTCTACCCCTTGTATTTGATAATCAACTAGTCTTGTTCACTATGTTGGTGAACAATATCCCAAAAGCTTTTTTCATTTCTTTTAATCCCTCATTAGCCATCAATGGATGATTAGTTCTCTTAAATATTGAAGGACCAAGTTTTCTAAATTATCCTATAAGTAACACCATCCTAATGGTCACCACCATCGCCACCATTATTAATACCATTCATCATGTTGGAAAGAGTCTAAAGTAATTACTATTGTACTTGATCCCAATATGGCTCACGTAACCCACTTGCTTCATTGTTCCTCTTAGTGCTTCTTAGTACCATTTTCAAATCTTAAACAAAACTTTAATTAGTGATCTAAAGTCATGCTTAGATATCAAGCTATCACATCCTAAATTTTAACCATAGATAAATTATAAAATCACTTTAAAAACATGATATTAAGACTTAATCCCTTAACAATTCCTTAACAACTTATAAGCCCACATAAGTATAAAATTTTTATAAACTTTAAATAATTTAGAAACCACTTGAAAATTCCATATTAGCACATTTATGTCTATTCAAGCCTCATTACAACATGAATTAGAATCCAATGGAAAATCCACTTTTATAGCCAAAATACAAATTCCATTGAGTGGCCTAATTATAACATGAAAAACATAATGAAATGATATTCATCCAATGTTGATCCTTCTTCCAAATCCACTTTGACCACCTCTAAAGCTTTTTGCTAAATTTTAATGGAACACATGCAATAAGGATTAGTACATCTTCATAATAGAGGAAATGCACATAGAAGCTCCGTAGAACATGGTTAGAAGATAAGGCCCAAGCTACCAAAACACATCATTAGTATCTCTAAAACATTTATCCACATAAACATTAACTTACAGTTAATCATAAAGTGAATAACTTATACATAGATGTTCGGCTTACTCATAACAATGGTATCCCATGAGGTTTCTAGCATCAAACATTAGAATAACTATAAGGTTGATACTAACTAAAACTATCCCTCATGTAAGACAAGAAAAACTATTGGATTATCAACCCTCATGCATGTACAAAGTAACTTTTAGATTATGTTATGACTAGCATCAATCCTATAGCTATCCTAAGGTCCTAGCTCCTCACACCATCCTAAATGTCAATCCCTCAAGGCAATGTGAATAGTTAACACCCCACAATGCTTGACCAATGACAATAATTCTTAAGAGAGGAATGATACTAACTCAACTATAATCCCCAAGCCAACATGATCAATCTAACACATCAAACATGCTCATACATATCTAAAATTTCTATCAATTAATGTTTTTTGAACACACTACTTCCACCAGATGCTGAAATGAATGTGCTACATGAGAAAATGTGTGAAAAATACATAGCAACTTTCATCGTGACCTTAAGTTATGATATACAAAGATATCATTGCCACCACCACCACTAGAAGGTATTGACAAAATGTGCTGAAAACTACAATAAATATATATGAAAAAAATATTATGAAGTATGCATTGATCATCAAGAACAAGGGTTAGATCAACAATCTAGTTGCCTAGGACTTAGTAGTTCTTACACCCATTCAAATATTTTATGGTGATAGAGAAAAATTTCTACAAATTTTGTGTAAATGGCTTAGTATACTAGTGTGTTCTAAATAAGAGTCAACTAAGGGTTCTCCAAACTACGCTTGAAGGGACATGTGGAGGCCACTATGTGGGAAGGAGAACAACCATTAAAATTCTTATGATTGATTCCTTCTAGCTAATACACTTCCATGATTCATATCACTTTGCCAAATTCTACAAGTGTTGTCAATGAGATGATTGGGTAATAGCATCTTTCAAGGAACATTAATCATGGATCTAACCACTTGAACTTTTTGATTTGTGAAGAATTCACTTCTTGATTTTCATCACCCCTTCATCCCATGAAAAAAAAACATCATTATTGCTATAGACTACTATACAAAATGGATTGGATTGGTTGCAACTATTAATTGCACTACAGCAACTACTATTAAGTTCTTTGAGTAGCAATTGGTAAATAGGTTCGATGTGCCACATTCACTCATTTCAAATAATGACACATATTTTATCAAGATAACATTAAAAAAGCAATGTAATTCTTCATAGTAGAGCCTAAATTAATTACACCATATCACCCTTAATTTAATAGTCAAGCCAAATTCATAAATATAGGGATAAATTGAATCCTAACATGAATCATTCATAAATATAGAAAGGATTGCAACACCAAACTCAATGATGCTTTATGGGCTTATACAAAAATTTGCAAACTTCCTATTATAACAATTGGCATTTTTGGATGCTTAGTTTAGTATATTTACCCATGTACTTATGCCTGTTTATGTTTTAGTCATGGTGTTATGCTTTGGATATGCTTGTTGGTTAGATTTTTCTCGCTCTATATTTGACTTCATGTATATTTTAATTTAATGTATTACTTAATTATATGTTTTTTGCTAGTATGCACTAACATAGTAAATGAGATTGGCATATTCTCATGGAGGTTATGGTATGGACATGGCATGGGTATGTAACAGCATGGCTAATTTTTTTGTAAGCATATTATTTTATTTTACTAATTAAATTAATATGACATGTTATTTCCTTTACTCATGATTTTGGTAGGAGTTATTGGTTTTGTGAAGATTACATATATTAGATGAGTTTTGGGAGGTAGATTACTTTTATTATGACTTTAATTTTAGAATTTTAGAAGTTTTGCTACATTGGATTTTTTGGAGATTTTCCATAAAAACCCCATACTCCATTTAACCAAGCAATTTGGCATCCATTTTGTTGGACATGGAATTGCTATCAAATTGAAGACTTGTAATAGTGTGTGGAGCTATGATTATTTGTGTATATGCATCAAAGAGAAAGCATAGTTGAGTTCATATATTTTAGTGAATTTTTGCTTCTGTTCTTCCAAGTTAGTAATATTGACACTTTTCCCTATCTATTTTACTTCATAGGATTTCATGGGATGGGTTTTGTTAATTTTTTTTAGATTTCTTGAATTTTAGGGATTGGGTATTGTGTGTTAGCATCGCATTGATATTCCATTATGTTCATTTTATCATATTTTCCAATGGTTTTCAACCATTTTGCATAATTTCAGACTCTTATTATTTTATAAGTTTCAATGAATGTACCTACTATTTTTTTCCATTTATTTTTTTCATTATTTTATTTGTCACTTTTCCTCCATTTTTAGGTCCTTTCTTAGTCTTTGAGTCATGTTCTTAGTATCTTTGATATTCCTTGATAATTGCTCATCATTTAGTGATTTTTTCATTATATTTTCTACCTTTATCAAACTTTGGATCAGAACCATGAGACATGGTATGACTACCAATGCTAACCATGAGTCATGATTAGGTTATGATCCATATCATGAGTTATGGTAGGGTTGTGGTGAGATCGTGATTGACCTTAAGTTGTTTCATGCATTCCCTTATCTCTATTTTATGAAACTTGTTATCGCACAAATTGTTGTTATGTCTTGGTCTTTACCATTAGTTGTGGTTAAGCCTTTTGTATTATTTTCATCATTTTGATCCATTTTATGTACTTTCTTGTTAACCATTGATTATAATCAAGTCATGATATGTCTACCACATGGCATGGTCAAGTGCTTTTATCATTGTTTTTGCTAGTGATTTTCTATATAAATTAAAAATCATGGTCAAGTTATGGTCTAGATGTGATCAGCCACCATGCATTCTAATGAGGTCATGATCTCCTAAATATCCTACTCTTAAACCCATCTTACCTTTGAAGCTCAATTTGACATAGTTTCATAGACTTGGGCTATCTTGGTTTATTGGTTTTAATCATGGAGTTGATTATTAAAGTTTTTAGATCTATTGGACTTGTTAATTATTGGGTTTTTTCAAAGATTAACATTTATTTTATTTTTATTTGGTTACTGATATGAATTTTGTTTGTTAAGAGATAGCACCAAGTTATGTGGCTAGTTGGAAATGGTCTCCCTAAAGATGTTTGGTATTTGATCCCTATTGGGATGCATCAGTGTGCCTCTTACTACAGGCTCCATCCCACAAAAGAGGATTGATGAGAGTGGTTACTCTAGCAGTTTATTCTAATTATTAGAGTGGCAGTTTCTCTAAAATTAGATTGGTAGCTTCTCTAAAATTAGAGTGGCAGTTTTTCTAATTATTAGATTAGTTGCTCCCAAGCCTATAAATACAGTACCCAGGTGCACAATTTAGAGAAAGAGTCTTGGAAGGAAGTCTTTCAATGAAAGTCTTTTAGAAGTCTTTTAGGAGTCAAGTTAGAGCATTTTCCAAGTTCCCATAGTAGGAGGTCTAAGTGTGGATGGATCTTTATTCGAGCATTGTGTACCTGAGCACACCTTGTGTACGGCAATAAAGACAAGCTCTTGGATTCATCCTTGCAGCACTTGAGATTTTTTTTCTTACTCATTTCCTTCATCTTATTTTCTTCTGCATTTATTTTATTTTTTTATTTTATTTTATGCACTTTACATTTCTATTATTAGCACACACAGTACGATCACTTCGAGCATGCATGTAACACTACTAACGATTAGCATTTGGTAATCCCAGTAGTGTTGCACTGGTTCAGGATGTGTATGACAAGCGAGAATGGATACTAGTGTTAGGACTAGTTTAAAGCCTAGTTAATTAATAGCTAAGTTAAATTAGTCACTTAGTTATCTCTCTCTCTTCTCCCTTATTAGCAGCAGGACATAAAAAACATAAAAGCTATAAAAATCATATGCCTCAAGCTTACTTAACCATACAATTGTGATATACAAGTAAGTTTGGGAAGCAATCATCAACCAACCCATCCTTATTCCACAAAGGCACATCAGAACTTAGTCCTTGGAATTTGACTGGATTGTGTGTGAAATGGTTGTATTCGTATGGTTGAGCGTAGGGGTACCTTTCCGCTCATCATTAGCATCGTTTCCGGGGACTTAGTTGTTTGTGCACTAACTAGAACATAGGAAATTATTCACATTGTTGGAACAAATCCTCAGGGTTAATTAAGGAACTAATAAATGAGAATATATTACACACTAAACAAACAAGTATGTCTCCTTCTTTGTATGAAAGCGCCTCACTGCCTAGGCGTAAAATAAGAAATAATCGGCAGCATAATACACATGATGTTGATCTGACAGTCCCTCAACAAGTTCGAGTGGTATATATTCATCCCAATGAGTATATACCAGACTTCACCTTTATCCTCCATCAATATGAACAACTACATTGGTGAGACTTAGAAGGTAACATAGTATTACCTCTCGATCGTTCAGTCCCGAGCATGCTTCTTTGTGCTCTCACACAAATTGTCATGCACACTTACACGCAGAATACGTTGTGCAAAATGATGACTCGAGAGAATACCATCCCACATAGGCACAACATCAAAGGGACTTGCAACAAGAGAGACATCATAAGTCTTTGAAGGGTAAGTGGTCCTAGGAAGCCCCACATGTCTTAAGAAAAAATGAGGGTGTTGAACCTACCTCAGGCAGTCGGCCACACAATGATGTTTCTCCCCTTGACTTTGGCCAAGGGGTTGGGTATCAGGACCTTCATTCCACTATTCATAACCTAGGTTCTAATACCCATGGGCATAAAGGATCCAAAAAAGAGACAAGAACTCATGATAAAGGTGGACATTCTGATTGCAATTGCAATCGAGACTGAGCTCGCAGAAGAGAAGGTAGCAGATACCATCATGGTGACAGTTCTTATTTTTCTTTACCTTCATCATCTCCTTCATCCTCTCCTTCAATATCCAGATGTTTTCATAAAGAAAAAGACCATGGGGATAAAGGTAGGCTAATGAGTGGCGAGGTACCCCTACACTCAACCATACAAATACGAGCATTACACAGGTGATCCGGTTGACCTCCATAGACTAAGTGCCTACACACCTTATGGAACACTTAAGGTTAATCATTCGTTGTCTTCCCAGACTTACTTGTATCTGTCATGGTTGTATGGTTAAGTAAGTCTGAGGTATATGATTTTTATGTCTTTTATGTTTTTATCACCTATGCTAATGAGGTAAAGGATGAAGAGACTAAGTAACTAACTTTAACTAACTAAGTTCTAATACCTAGCATCAGTGTCCATTCCTAGTTACCATTTACATCCTGAACCAATGCAATCTTTTTGGATTACCAAATGCTATTCATTACTGGGATTACCAAGTGTAACGCACGTGCTCGAAGCGGTCGTACTGAATGCACTTAACTATGAGAGAAGGGTTGAGAGAGATTAATTAACTAATAAAGCATTTAAATGATGAACAATAAATAACAACAATTAAAGTCCTATTTAGCTTAGTCCATTCACTACAAGGTTTATCCAAAAGTTTGTCTTTATTTCCGTACACAAACTTGTGCTCAAGTACAATATTTTCTCGAATAAAGATCCGTTCACTTTGGAACTCCTACTGCAGGCACATGGAAATTATTCTATCTCTGGAAAGGTAAAATTGCCAGAGTTTCGCTAAGGGTCTAGATCTAGATTGAGAAACAAGGGAGATCCACCTCTTCTTTATAGATTTTGTGGTGAGCTGTGATATCGCAGGGGATGCGATATCGTAGGCGATGCGATATCACGTACGTGATATCGCAGCCCATGTGATATCGTGTCCCATCATACCCCCATGACTAAATAAAAACTCGTCCTCAAATTCCTTACAAAATATCGGGAAGGTATGGGATTATTGACTTGAATGGAACTAATGGTGAATGGGATGACATATGAACAGATCATCATTATAGAACATGACAAAATTGGTGTTCACAACAACAAGAGTGAACACCTTATACATTTGACATCAAGTAGTATTTGGTAGCTAAGAGAGAAGAAGTATGTTGTTGCCAATGCCAAGATTTCACCTTTCATTGTCTATCCATAAGCACGCCATCAATCTTGCTCCTTGCATAGCTGCTTCAGCATCGATCCATTCCAAGTGCTCCCTCTAGATCCAATCCGTTGTTGCATGATTACCATCTGCACACATAGCACAGTCTTTATATTAGTAAGGGTAAATGAATCACAATGTAGTTGATACCTTGCTTCGATAAAAGGTCCATTGGCTGGGTTGTGGTATGGCTGATGCAGATCTGGAGATATAATAATGGTGACTACCGAAGGTGCAGGGGCTAGGAGAAAATCAAAAAAATTGGGTCAGGACCCCCATGACTAAGAGAAAACCTCTAGTAGCCATAGAATGGAGAAAGAAAAAGAATAAGAAAGATGGAGAAAAAGAGAAAACTATAACATCGATGAAATGGATGTTAAGATGGAAATGAACAAAATAGAATGGATTGCAAAAATGTTAAGGAAAAGAATTTAACTAGCGCACCAAATAGGAATGTCAGTGGGTCCTCCCCAAAGCAGGCTCATGCCCTTAATGCCCTGACAATCCCACATTCAAAGAGTCCATAGGCTCTAGGAATGTCATTTGGAAACAAGAGTTAAAGTCTTAACCACAAGAATTTACCAACAAGAAAACAATGTGTCAACTAAAATATACACTAA
>MNCI01012289.1:621552-664173 GCA_015680685.1 Gnetum montanum
GATAGAGATTTTACCAACATCAACTAAACAAATGGTCAATGAGGACATACTAGATTTTAGAGGATGTACTTAGAAGTTGTTCTTTAAATAGTTGTAATAAAGTTCTTCTTTAACAACGATTACTCACAACAATAGTTATCAGTAATTTTGAAGCAATCACATATGAAGTGTTGTATAAAAGACCTTGTCATATATCCTTTTTGCTAGAATTCCATAAGAGAATAGATAAAAGAACCAAAAAGATATCATTGAAGAGGCTTCAAAGAAGATTAATTTTTAAAGATAGACTTGTAGCCACATAGAACAATTTCATTAAGTATTATCATCATCATCATTCAATCCTGGTTCCAATAAAATGGGATCAAATACATGAGTTCTTTTTCATGATCAAGTTTTCTTAAAATTTCACATTTGAAAGAAAATATGAGATTTGGTTGGAAAGGAAAGTCAGCACCACACTACATTTGTCCCTTTCTATTTTCATAAAGATTAGATCAATTGCATGTTAGTTTGAACTTATGCAATAGTATAGTCTATGCATGGTGTGTTTCTATGTTAACTATATATACATGAAATCTTAGTGGCAAGATGTGTAGGTCTAATCTAATGACAATGATGTAGAAGAACCAATTAAGATGATGATGTGGATGGAAAAAATGATTGAGAACCAAAACTTTTCTTTGATTAAGATTTTCTTTCGTAAAGGCATGATGCATAAGTAAATTAGAAGATGGAAAAATAATTTGTATACCTTTTACCTTGAGATTTTTCAAGATGAAACTTATTAAGGGGAGAGAGTATAACACCTTACTTCTAGATACATTTTTTAGTTGATATATCATTTGGTCTAAACCTTTGATAGTTTGTTTATTTGACCTTTACTATAACAACCTATATTTTTTGGATGTTTAGGTTAGTATGTTTACCTTGTGTTTTATGCTTCTTTATGCTTAAGATGCTATGCTATGCATTTGAGTTATGTTTATTAGTTACTTTAGATTTCCAACTTTATGTTTAATGCTCTTGTATATGGAATTTTATCCACTATTTAATTATATTTTCAATTGTTATGCACTAACCTAGTGGATACGTTTGGCAAGCTTTCATAGAGGCTATGGTATGCACATCACATAGGCATGTGATGGCATGAACAAATTTTTGTATGAGCATGTATTATTATTATTATTTAATTTATGCATGGTAGGCGCTTTTTTAAGTTTAAGTTCTTTTATTATGGCTTGTGGATTTTTTTTAGGAGTTCCATGAGTTTTGAAAGATTTGTAATAGAATTCTTTTATTGTGATTTTATTTTTAGAAATCTTGATGGTTTTGCTATGTTGATTTTTTTTAGTAGTTTTTTTAGTAGTTTTCTAGTAACTTTTTCTTGGATGTTGAAGCGTTGCAGATTTGAAGGCTTATAGCAAAATATGGAGCTTTGCTAATTCATGTGTGTGGTTGTGCAAAAGTATTAGGCTACATTCATGTGTTGCTTGAGAATTTTGCTTCTATCTTCTAGGTGGATTATCTTGGCATTCCATCTTATTTGTTTTAGTTCATAGGTTTGTGCATTGTCAATGAGGTTGGGTTTTACTGAATTTTCTTTTAGATCGTATGTAATAATGATTGGATTTGGATCTTACTTTACATGCATATAATTACTTGATTTTTATGAATAAATCATTTGGTTCTTTTTTCTAGAATTTTACTATTTTTCACTAATTTTCAGGAAAATAGAATTTGTAAGAATTATCAAATTGACTATTTTTGGGTAGGTATTACACGTTGATTTATATCTTTATGTCATTATTTTCATCATGTTATAGATTTCTTTGGGCTTTGATCATTTTGTTAGATTTTGAGTTATTATTCTTTTATGAGCTTTGGACAAATTTATCTAAGGTTTGGATCCTCTATCATGGTTTCATTTCATTTATCACGTTTTTTTCTCAATTTTCAAAGTTCATTTGTGATTCATGAGTCATGTCCTTGATGTCCCCTAAATCCCATGTCAATTTTCGATTATTTTGAGGTCATTTCATGCTATTTCTTTACTTTTTCAAGATGTGCACCAAAACAATAAGTAATCATGAAGTATAGTAAGACTTCTAGCACTAACCACAAGTCATGATTAGGTTGTGGTTTTCCACCATGAGCCATGATAAGTTCATGGTCAATCCTAAAGCTATATTTCACAATTTTGATCTCATTTTATAAAAACCTATAATCCCACGAGTCGTGATTAGGTTGTGATTAGCCACCACAAGTCATGATGAAGTTATGGTCAAGCCTTACTATTTTTTATATTTTAAGTCATTTCAAGTGGTTCCTTGTTAATCATTATATACATTATATACATGTTTATATACATTATATACATGTTTATATACATTATATACATGTTTATTTTCCAGCATCAATTTATTTCTCCCTTTAACACATTATGCCATTTGATGGATATGTATTAATTATTCTTGTTCATGCATTATGTTTGGATCATGAATATTGCTAAACATATTATACTACTAGATATTTATAATTATGCTTCAATTTCCAAATTTATATTCATTAATCTCCTTTTAGTTTAGCATTAGCTATCAATCTACTTTTATATTATTATGCTATCATATATATTTTATTTTCTTACTATTAAGATTTTTCCTTTTTTTCGATCATGACTTCATCATATTTCCTTTTGCTTCCTTGTCACTTTGTTAGCTTATTTTGATTTTTTTTCCCTTTTTCCATGAACAATCAATCATTAGAGTTTCCATATCCAACATAATTCTCTCTAACCTAAGGCAAGGGAAGAAGGGTATTACATTTATCTTGTATTCAAATCCTACCTTCTATAATGCTTTAGTGTACTTTAGTAGCGTTATATATTTGTGGGTTTATTTACATAGTTGAGCTTTATTTTTTATTACACTTTTGTACTTATATTTTCATGTGTCTTACATTTACCATTTATATATTTTTAGTTTTTTATTTTTATATTAGTTTATTTTAATTAATGAGTAATATATAGTTGAGCTATGTGCTTGGTAATTACTTTAGGAGGATGTATTTGGCACTTTAATTTATTTTTTTTTAAGATCATGTGCATTACAACATTAAGCAATGTGCTTTGTAATTACCTTTACAAGGTATATTTGATATTTTCATCTATTCTATTTTTAGCATATGTACATTAACATCTTTATTAAATTTTTAAGTAACTCAGTATCAAGTACTAGATAGGTCACTAGTACATGGGATTCTTTATTGGTATGTGGTATGCTTTGTTTGCTATGTATTTAACATTCCTTCTTTATTTGTTTTTGTTATCAATTAATTTACCTATTATTTTAATTTTAGAAAGATATTATGATATAGTATCCTAGTTAGTTAAGTTTGGATTTGTACCTTTAACTTTGATTAGTATTTAGAGATGACATAGCTAGTAAGAAGTAGCTAGGGTACCATAGTAGATGAACATTGGGGTATATATCATTTTATAAATAATGTTTATTTTAACTTTAGAAATTTTGGATTAATTTTATGTTTTTTTTTTTAGTTTTAGTTTTAGTTTTTCTATTAGTAATTATTCAATTATTTTAACCCTAACATACCCTTTTGAGTATAGATACCCAACAATCCTTCTATTAAAAGTCATCCGTTTACTTCACAGATATCTAAAAGAGTGATTAAAAAAAGTGATGAATGGAAATTCTCCACAACAATCCAACCATACAAATCACAAACATTTACACATGACTTGATTTTATTCCATGGAGTGGAATACTACAATTTCTAGATAGCCATCAAAATTTTCTCAATTTCTTTCTACTTTGGCTTTGGGTTCAACATGTGCTATGGTTAGCACTTTGGCTTTACTACAATATTCATGTATATGTGATGTTGTCATATACATGGATCAATTCTTGTAATCTCATCATAGGACCATGCAAATACTATGGGCCATTTATTTATAGCTTTCAAAAGCTTCCTTTTCCATTATCTTGTTAGCTCCACATTGATTATTGCAAATTTTTCATTTTAAAAAAAACATATTCTACTAATTCTAGTAATATTTTTAGCTCTATTGATTTAGGCATAGGTTCTTCTAGAATTTAGAACTTTTTCAAATCAGTATCTCCTTCTTGTTACACATGTGCTACCTAGGAGATTTTCTACTTCATGTCCTCCATCTAATCTAGCTTCTTAACATATGAGTTTGTGAATGCTTTTGATGGTTCCATGTACATCATAAAATTGTAGCTTCCATCTACCATCAACCTCTTGGTGTCTTCTTTCTTTGTGGCTATTTCATATAGGCATCTCTAAACACACACTTCTTGTTCACATGATCTACATGTTATGATAGTCCTCTATTTAACTATCCAAATTCTCTACATGAAGTGGCATCCTTCATCACTATATGTAATTCATGGAACTCTCTTCTTATTAATTTATCCATGCTTTTTTTCCTTAGAAATTTTCAAGGACCTCTTTCTAATCCCAAGCCTAGAGTTAATAGTATTTGACCAAGCTTTTCCCATGATAATAAAAACATTTTCCTTACAATTATTCATATGGATTGTAAGAAAATTAGTAGGATATGATCATCCACTGATGGTATTCATAATGTCCTTTAATTATTATAAGAAAATAGTGATGGAGTAGTTAGAAAAGTTCTAGGCTTTGTACATCACTTGAGAAATCAGATTCATCCTAGAACTTGAGTCCAACAAAGTCTTGCATAGTGCATTTCCTACAATCTATAAATAAATGAAGGGACTTCTAATATTAGTTCATTTCTAGAAAGATTACCTACCTTGATCTAATTAGTAAGAACATAGATCAATATAATAGTTTGTACATCATTATTTTTCTTTGAAGGAAACTCTTGAAAGATATGAAAGGTGGTTAGTATAGGATCCATGTTCACATATGCTTGTATGCATTTAAGTGGGCTAGAAAGTCTAAAGAAGGGGCCTTTTTAGCACTTATGTTCAAAACCCATTCAACTATCATTCATCTACATGTTCACTACTCTAGTAACATAACTTTACTATGGCTAGGAAGCTATCTAATCTTTCATAGATGGAGTAGGTAGAAAAGTATTAGAGCATGTGGTTCAATGTGCTAATAATGAGGGGATGAGAAGCATATGATGGAGATTCAGTTAATGAACTAACAAGTCTAAGGTAATCTAGAGGATAGTATTAATAAGCAAGAGCATGGATGATAGAGCCACTTGGAGACATAGGATATTGAACATAATATCCATAAGGATCTAGTTTTCTATAGGTGTATTGTTGCATAGGTGGTGACATCCCCATGACTATAGGTTTTGTCACTATTGTTAATAGTACTTCTAAGGTTATAGTAGAGCTCCACTAGAATAATACTATTGTTGATGATAAGAATACTAATAGTTTTCTCAAGGACAAAGCAATATAATAGGTATTTACCTTTTGATAAATTTTGTGTTTGAAGCATAAGTCCCATATTCTTAAAGATGTGACATCACTGGGTAATAGCCCTTTGGATGTTTGTATTAGTAGATGTCATAATCATCATCATCTAAATCAAATTCTACAACATCTTCACTGTAGCTACTTATCCTTTTTGCTTATAGTAACTCCTTTCTATGTCTTTCTTCTTTCTTTTGTCTTTATCTCTAGCTCTACCCCACTTCACTTTCTTCTTCATAATCTTGACTATTGATTGGAACTTTTCATTAATGGAGTCTCACATCTTATCAACCCTAGCCAAAATTTTAGTAATAGATTTTTGGATCAATAAGCTTTTCCACTAAACCACCTCTTCTAATAATGCTTCTTTATTTAGTTCATATAGATGAACCTCCTTATCTAAAGAAATGGATCCATGTTATATTCTTCTACACTCGTTTCTTCAATTCTCCTTCTTCTTTTGTCGCTTAATTAATAAGCCTTTGAATCTAATAGATTTTCATCTCTGAAAGTGTTCCTTAAACATAAACTTCAAGAGTCTTTTTAGTTTTTTTCTAATTCCATCTATGATATATCATAATATCTACTCAAGGCTATGCAAGGGATTCATGGTTATCTTATCTCCACCCTTGAATTTGCTTTCTCAAATTGAATGACCTAAAGTACATTTGATATTTATCATTGAATAGCTCCAGCATCATACAACATCATCTAATAGATTTTAGTTCCAAAGATTGGTACTAGCTTTTAGCTTCTTTAATAAGTATCTTGGAAAACAATTTCAACTTCTAGCATTCATTCTTAATGTTCTAAAAGGTGTATACATCATGGAAAGCTTATAAGTGATGCTC
The DNA here is from genome assembly GCA_015680685.1 of Gnetum montanum. NCBI lineage: Eukaryota > Viridiplantae > Streptophyta > Gnetopsida > Gnetales > Gnetaceae > Gnetum > Gnetum montanum. The sequence goes on from MNCI01012289.1 coordinate 627,860, forward strand.
TGAATTATCATTATAGTCTCTTTCATAGATAGGAATTTTATTCATTTCCAATCATTTGATCTAGCTATCCCTCTAATGCTTGATTAGTATATACACAAACTTCTAAATGTCTATCATATTCCTTGTAGCAAGCAAGGATTCATTGTAATCATCTCGTTCATCATGGTTGATACCATAACAATACCTCCTTTTGTGTTATCTACTATGTCTTCATTCATGTATGTACCTTGTCTCTATATACCTATACCTCTACCTCTACCTCTGTGATGGTCTCTTCTGTTATCTCTACTAGATCATTGATAATTTCTCCTTTTGTTATGTCCATGCTTATCCTTGAAGCTTGATGATAAAGATGAGGAAGATGATGGATAACTTGAAGAGCCATGTTGACTTACCCTTCTTCCATGACTTATAAATTCATCCTTTAATGACCTATTAAAAGACCTCGGCCTTGAGGTCCTCCTAGTATTTGGTCCAATTTTGCTAGCCAAGTCTGAGTGTATCCATGGATTTATCATCTTATCCATATTAAAGAAAGGAGAATTCTGCTAATGCAATCTACTTAATTGATATTCTGTATACTTCTTTTCTAGCTAAGATGTTAGAAGGACATTAGTCTCCTTTTCTTGGCAACTTCATGACATGCTTCCATGAAACAACATTTTATGCATTGAATTTTAGTAGCATGGTAGGGCTAAGACATTTTATCTACTAGCTTAATTCATGGTAGCAACTTCTAGTCTGGTCTTCATTAATATTTTCATGAGCATTGATAAGAATGAAAAATTAAGTGGAAACACTATGTAACCTTCCAAGTTACTCCATCTCATTTTGCCACCCTTGTGAAGTATAAAGGTGAAATCTAGATAATAAGAATCCAAATTGTGGTAGACGATTTTAAGTTGATGGGGCACATTGTCATTGCTTCTTACTATTCTATCATGTTCCCTTGTAAGGATCATCAATAGTCATGGATTCTATCATATGAAAAGAAGACATTTTTAATTATTTTATTTGTGTGTTGAAATAAAATATTACTATTTCTTAAATGATAAATCTTTAAGTCCTAATAATGATTATAAATGATTCTAATTAGATATTTACTAGCATGAACCCTTGACAACAAGACCAATGATGAGTGGCAAGTCTCCCCTACATCATATAAATTACAAGCATTCATGCATGACCTAATCATATTCTATGGACTAGACTAGTGTAATACTTAGATACCTAAGTATTTGATTATAGGTCATTATTTTACTAATTCCACTTATGAAGGATTTCAATTAATATGATTAAATGCAACAAAGGCATATGATGGATGATGTTGTGAGGCCATAAAAAATATTAGTGTTAAAATATTAAAATTAATCTAACTTATACTGAGTGTAAATATAAATCCTAGTCTAACCTAAGAATAATAAGTGTCCACTAGGTTTTTGTACACATCTTGAACACATGTATCCACTACTAGGATTACCAACTATTATGCTATTAGGTAAAACCAACCAATAGCACTACTAAAATTACTAAGTGAACATGTCTTTATATGTGAAATTGATCATGCTCATTCCATCAATTCATTAATATGAAAGGAAATGTAAATGTAAATGTAAATATTAAGCTAATTTGCATTAAAAATTAAACTAAATTTCAGGCAATGTCAAAGTGTTGTAATGTAATAAAAATATTCTTGATCTTTATTATCTTCATGCAATGTATCCAAGTACAAGGTACTCAAATAAAGATTTTAAATAACTACTTCAAACCATGTTGTTGGCACTTACTGACAAATTCTAACTTAGATAGTAAAAAAATTGCAAGAGTTTAACTAAGCTACTAATGAAATGATGTCATAAACATAGTTGGTGACACATTTATATAGGTATTTATTACCACTACATTAACATTAATGTATCAATGTAGTAGATCCTATGTTAATACTAATGCATCAACACAATTAACTAACTTACCATTCATCATAAAAAGATCCTATCAAATACAAGAGTATCCTCACACAAGCCAAGGTTATCATTTAAATTTATTAAAATGCTTTCTATTTTAGATTCCATTTTAGATCTTACCTAGATTCAATGTTTAACCTTTACCTTTGCTTAGGGTTTGGAGCTAATTTTAAGAAATTTTAGCTACATGAGTGATTCTATTAACAATGCTTTCAATACAGTAGAAAAATTTCATACACTGCTTATACATTGGATTTTTGGACCATCTTGGTTAGCATGCATTCTATTTTAATGTTAACTATTTGAAATAATGCATTTAATGCATATATTTATGAGATTTGAAATTTATGTTTGTATATTTATGAAATTTGGCTTTAGATATGTAATTTTGCTAGTATTTTAAGATTGCCTTTTCAAATTTTTTTTGGTTTAATTTGGATTCTATTTATTTCTACTAAATTTTCTAGGATGTTTTACTAAGGTTTCAATGTTTGTAACAAAAATGGTACTACCACAACAATGTTTATACTTGCTTTATTCTATTATCTATTATTACCATTGTTACCACTATTGTTACCAATTGTGGCTACTCTTACCCTTTGTTAACTATTGTTACCATTGCTACCACTATTATTACCTATTATTGTTGCTCTTACCAATTATTAAACTTGATGTTGTCACCATTACCTATCATCACTCATCAATATTTAATAATAACATATAAATCTTAGAGCTCATTAATGTTTTTAACATTTAATTATGAGACTTAGAATTCAATATCATCAATTGGTTTACATTTCTATTTTAGAAAGCAAACCATTCATTGGTAATAACATATGAGACTTAGAGCTCATCAAACATTAGATTTGAATTAAAATTAGTTACATCTTTCCACAACCTAGGATTAAAATCTGATTTATTGTTTGCTAATGTTTTTGTTTGGCTACTTATGTGTAAAGCATTGCATGATGAGTTTTAAATTTGGTTCATGAAGTTCTTCCTTAATGGAATTAGCATTGGTTATGAGACTGGAAAGCCATGTAACCCATGCCTAAAAGTGCTCCTCTAACTAATAACCAAGGTTTATAACATGAGCATTAATAATTATTTATTTATTTTAAATAATCTTCATGTATGTTTCTTAATATTTTTCTTCTTATGTGATGTTGTTTTTAACATGATGGTTAGTTGCCTCATTGTGGTGAATTCAAAATAATGTAATGTGATGTCACTATAGGAGGTAATGGACTTAATTTGAAACTATAATGGATAGGTATGTTGATCATTTTATTCATAGTTGGATGTTCACAATTAGCGAAGATTTCTATCAATGGTTTATCAATCTCAAGGATTTCCTATGATGTTATTGCAGAAGAAATTTTTTAAATAACAAATAATCTAAAGATGGAAAATTCTAGTGTATTTTAGATCATAGAGCCTATGAAAAATTTTGAAGCTATTAATTGTGTTTTACTTAATGATTTATTTGAATCTTTATTAAAGATATCACTTCATAATACATATTTCTGTAGATTATTGGATTTATTCATCCAAATAAGGATTTTACACTAGTGATTCAATCAATCCTTGAATGTTATGAAATAAATATTTTGCATGCTCATTATTTTTCCGAATCCTTTGTTCTTGTCAAATTGGCCAATTCTAAAAAGGCTAAAAAATCATTAGATACTAAATTTTTTATGGATCAATGTAATACTTTTATCACTCAGAAATGAAAAGTTGATTTTAATTACTATTCTTATGATTACTCCAAAATTCCTTGCTAAATTAAATTAGAAAATCTTCCTCTTATTTTTCAAACTATTGAAAGCAAAATTATTGGTAGCATTGAAACAATCCTAAAAACAAAGTCAAAAACATTACTAGATGATGTGTAACACACACATTATTTTGTAGAAATTGGTTTATAGTAGAGAAAAAAAGAACTAAGATCCAAGGCTTGTAATCATTATTTTTCCCAGAAAATTACATACTATAATTTGCAAATATGTTGCAATTGTTGTTGTCACAAAGGTCATGTTATTGAAATATATTCTATTCTCAATAAAAAAGTTGTTTGTGAGAAAAGAAATCATAATATTTACAAAAGGCAAATAAAGGTAGTTTTTAGCAGGCACATATGAAATCTTCCTTAACAAGTTATCAATCTTTTACTAATGTTTTTAATTCTAAAGGAGATAGTAAACTCTTGATATTTAAAGAGAATATAAAAAAACAAAGAAATTTTTAGCAAAGACTAGCAACAGAAATACTGATGTAGATGGATTTCACCTAGTGCAGCATAAAAAGAAGAGGCCTACAGATACTACTTTTTCAATTTAAAAACTTGAAAGTCATCTCCTTCTCTCTTTAATTTTACTACTATTTTAAATATTTTTTATCATAGAATGCTTTTCACTTATTAGTAACATGAATTGTAAGATAAATACTAAGCTTGAAAAATCAAGGATGGGGACCTTCTTCTAACATCTCAATCATAGTTTTATCATGGAATGTTTGGGGTCTTTCTGATAAGTCCAAAGCAAAGATTATCAAGGAGTATCTCTTAAACTAGCATTTACCTCCAATTTTTCTTTTCTTGTAAGAAATTAAGATTTTGGTATATGATATTAGTTTTGTTATTACATGCATTTTCAAAAACTGTATTATTTTTTCTACTACTCATGAAGTTAATAAATAAGGTGTTGTTATTTTTGTATATAATTGTGTTCAATAAATATCAAAGTGATTATCATACATATGATGAAAATAAAAACTTGTGTTGTCATGATGAAATATAGAGAAAATATTTGTAATTTTATATTTTTTAATTTTTATGAATTTTATGATTCTAGGAAATAAAATAATAATAAATATACATGCATTGCAACCCTACACTGAAGTAGGCACAATACTTGTGTTGCAATCCTTCTTAAGGATAGGCATAGTACCGCACTCAAAATGCAATAAAATAGCTCCTAGTCACAACCATGATGGCTTCACATCATGTTGTATAATTATGACCTCCTTGGATAAGGAAAAAATTATCACAACTTGATCAAATGAAAATTAAATAAATATTTTTATTATTTTTATGTTTAAGGCATCAATAGTACAAGGAAAAATCATAAGCTTGATTCACCATGCAAACATTAGACTTTGCATCAACTAAATGGTCCTAGGATAAGCAGCACTTTGACAAAGTCTAGTCACAATTGTGAAAGTGATAGCTCAAAATACACAAGATAAATAATGAAGAACTTAACTTACCTAAGGAAGGAAAAGCTCTTTACACAAAATCAGATGCCAAAAGTCAAATAGAGATGCTATCAATAAAATAGTTCTATGTAAGAGTTCATCCTAGGTATTTATAGTTTTTGCAACATAACAGTAAAGATTTGCAAGCACCCAAGTATCAACAAAGGTTTGTTAGTATAGCCTAGGTAACTCAGAAGCACACCAAAATTAAAAACGCTAAGCTAGACCTACTAGATGGATGCATTAGTGCCCCTATGTTGACATAAGAGGTGCACTAACATAGGGTAGTTAGCATACCCCTCTGATGAGTGACGAGGTGCCCCATGCCCAACCATATGAATCACTAAGGCATTTACGCACAATCTGGTCGAATTCTATGGACCTATAGTTTTCTAGTACACTAGTTCTTCTAGGAAGTCAAATGGGTATTGAGAACATTCGTTGTCTTCCTAAGTACACTTGTGAAGCTCAGGGTATAGCTTAAGTGTAATTGAGGTACATGATTTTTCTTATTTTATGTTTTATAATTTTGATCACCTACATCAAAAATGAAAGCTAAAGTAATTTAAGATCTAATTCATCTACTTCCTAGCTAGCCTAACATAAGTAACTACCCCACTATCCTGGACACATCTTGAACACATATAGTGTTGTTGGGCTACCAAACATTAAGCGTTGCTAGGTTACCAAGTACTATATGTATGCTTGAAGTGGTCATGCTTGTGTTCATTAACAATTGGAAATTAATTTCATAATTGAAATGCAATAAAGTAAAGTAAATGAAAGTGAAGTGCATTAAAAGAAACATTAATTTATTCTCAATGCTGTAAGGATTATCAAAAGAGTTCATTTTTATTCCTATCATACTACTGTGCTCAGGTACATCCATGTTTGAACAAAGAATCGTATACACTTAGACTCCTTCTATGGGCGCTCAAAAAATATTCTAACTCTAGAGAAAATAAAATACAAGAGCTTTACTACTCTAACTAGAAACTACAAATACTGATGATAAATCAAGATCCCAGGCACTATATTTATAGGCCAACATATATCCCCTAACATCGCATCTGGGCTCTAACATCAGAGCCTCAACATTGAGGCTTCAACATTGGATACCTAATGTTAGAGAAAACAAAAACAATGTGATTCATCATACCCCCATAACTAAATGAAAACTCATCCTCAAGTGAAGAAGGAAAAGAACAAGTTCTTAACAAAATATTGGGTAGGTATGGGATTATTGACTGACATACAAATTGAGTCAAATGGAACAACAGACAAACTGACTCAAATGGAACAATAGACTCTGAGTGTCCAAATGTATAGAGATACAACTTTTTACAAAATTGGATGTTCATGATAAGAGAAGTGAACATCTTGGATAACGCTGACATCCAACACCTCTTGGTAGCTGAAGAGTGAGAGAGAAGATCCAGCAATCATGAACGGTCAGCATTATGTGGTACTACTGCATTATCCTCTATGAAGATAGTCCCGCTTCCAATCCATGATTCCCACTACAATCACAACAGAACCATGAATTAGTATGCAATGTATAACACATAGTTGTTAAATGCATCATCTTGTTGGTGGTTACACTCAGCTAGGTTGTGATTATGGTAGATTGATTCCTTTAGTGTTAGTGGGAAGGCTAACAAATAGAGTAAAATAGATAAGTAGTCCATTGAAAAAAAATTTCAACACAACAAAAATATTTAAAGAGGATGTAAGAATTCACAACAATAAAAAGGAAAGTTCACTAAAAATTGTTGTGAATATGTACACAATTAGATGTCATTGATGGAATAAACAAAAATTATTTAATCGTAAGAGTGTCTAAGGGTAAAGAACTTAACTAACCCAACCAAAAGATATGTAAGTGGATCCTCCACAAAGCAGGCACAAGCCTTTTATGCCCTTGCATAACTTCAAACCAAAGATTCCATGGGCTCCATGGATGATTAATGGTTATAGAAGGTTATGTATAAAAACCCAAAAAAAAAACTAACTAAGAATTCTAACACATCAAACTAGGAGATCAAATAAGAACATGAAACTGGTAGTGAGGTGAAACATGGAAAGCATAGATGGATGAGAGAGTGTGTGAAATGGAGTTTCTAATTAAGGTCACATGAAGTCCCTTGTGGATTTTGTGGTTAAATGACTTGATAGGATCCATCCTTAGTCCAAACCAAAACCAACCATGTTCAGTGACTTCACATCATCATTCTAAGACTAGTCCCTTCCCTGAGACACAAGAGTGCTCCCATAGAATAACCACCATTCCTTATTAGAGAAGAAAAGAGAAGTAGAAAGTGAGGAAGGGCCTTAGTTAGAGGGGACTAGTTCCATAACCAGTGCTTGTAGCCCATTTATTTTTTCTAAGGGATGTGCTTTGAATTTCCATCATTTTTTTTCTGATGAGAACAACACCATGCAAAGATGTATGCATTTATTCTGTTTAAGGGATGTGCTTTGAATTCCCATCATTTTTTTTCTTCTAATGAGAACCACACCATGCAGAGACTTATTCAACTTCCTTTTATTGGTTGACATGCAATGGTAAGAAATCCATGAAAACACACATGCAACCAGGCAAACAAAAAGGCACAAAGAACATTGAATCCCCTTGAAGCCACACCCCATTTAAACCTTTGAATCCTTCCCAATTTCAAAAACTACCAAAGTCACAAATTTGTTAAAGTTTTATTAATGAAAAAGGGACTACACGTTTTCATAACAAGGAAAATCATAGAGTTTGTGGATGGGTGGATGTCGTGGACTCATTGCCCGTTGCATGAAAAAGAAACCATGTCCTAATTATTCATAACAAAATTCAAAGCCAAAAACTAGACACCAAAAATCAAATAACAAAAAAATTACATACCACCATCAAGCAATGAATTACCATTGTACTTGGCACTTATTAATAAAAAGTTAGAAAATCACACCAAAATAAAATAAAAGAAACTATAAAAGAAAGTGTAAAATATCCAAGAAATAGAAAATGTACTAATGATGATGTAAAACAAAAATTAGAAAAGATTAATAACATGAAAATAAGAAGATGTAAAATAAAAAATGTATAAAACAAAAAAAATTGAAAATTGAGGAGCTACTTATATGGTTAGCATGGGTGGCCATCATCCCCATGACTAAGTTGAAAGGAAGAGATTCAAAATATAGAGTATGATTGTCCATCCAATGAGGGTCTTATTGTATTAGCTAGCTTATGCTCATGGAAAGGTTTGATTTATTGGATGTTGACCAGCTATTTCTTGTCTAGGCTTTCAAGTTTGTAGATCATCATGGCCCTAGAAGGAAAAGTTTCATAAATGATGTAAGGTCCTTCCCAAAACATTTGGAACTTAGTTCATTGAGGTACATTTGTGGTGTTCCAGTAGAGAACCTTATCTCCTGGTTGAAATTTGAATTTTTTGATTTTAAGATCATGATGCTTTTTGTTGTAGGTCTTGTACAACTTGTTGGATGATAAGGCTACCAATTAGTTTTCATCTAGTAGGTTGAGACTCATTAGTCTTTCTTTTTATGCTAGACTTAAGTCAAGGTCAAGGTCACAAGTTGTTGAAAGTGTACAAAGCTTGAGTTAAATAGAAAGTATTGGTAATTTTCTATACACAAGCTCATAGGGAAAGTAACCTATAGGAAGTTTCTATGTTGAGCGGTAGGCCTAAAGGGCATCATTGAGTTTTGTGCTTCAATATTTCCTATATTTGCTAATAGTTCTTGTCAAAATCCTTATGATTTCCCTATTGGTAACCTGATCTTGACCATTAGCTTGGGGGTGGTAGGATGTTGTAAATCTATGTTCAACCCCCAAGCATTACATGAGCTTCCAAAAAGTAGTTCCTGTAAAGTGAGTCACATTATCAGAAATTAATGCACATGGCACACCAAGCCTATTTACAACATTTTGTTGTACAAACCAAGTAGCAATAGAAGATGTATAGTTGATGATAGTTGCTACTTCTACCCATTTCATACAATAGTCAACAGTGACTATGATGTACACCTTTCCATTTGACATGGGCGTGATGGAACCCATGAAATCAATGCCCCAAATGTCAAAGGGTTCCAATGGTTGAATCCATTATTGAAGTCCCTCCATTTGAGCAATCATTCCATCATCTTGTTGGCATCATTCACAAGAGCAGACATAATGGTAAGCATCCCTAAATATTTTTGGCCAATAGTACCTTGCCATTAGGATTTTAATGACCATGTGTCTCCTAGCATAGTGTCCTCCACAAGGACCTTCATAGGCATCTTAGAGAACACACAGTTGATCGACATCAAGGATACACCAATGATCCAAGCCATCAGTGCACACCTTGTAGAGGTCTTCATTGATCTCCATGAAGTGTTTTACTTGGTAAAGAAATTATTGTTTCTTCTGGTGGTCCAATCCTTGTGGCATCTCCCAAGTGAGAAGATAGATGAGAATGTTATTATACCATTTAGGCTCATCAAGCAATTACTTAGTTATAGCCCTAGCAAAGAGGATTTCATCATGAAACATACTGGACAATGGATTTTCTTCCTCTTTCTTGTCCCATCACAATCGAGAAAAGTAATCAGTGACCACATTCTCAATGTCCTTTCAATCTACCATCATAAGATTGAATTCCTGCAAGATCACCATCCATCGTATAACATGGGGACTCACCATTGGCTTATTCATCAGGAAGCAAATGGCACTATGGTCCATGTGCACAAACATCTTCTATCCAAGCATGTAATGACTAAATTTTTCTAGAGTAAACACCACCATCATCAACTTTTTTTTCTGGTGGTGTAGTTTAGTTGTGCACCCACAATGCTTTAGCTAGTGGAGTGGATCTAGTATGAAAGTTTCTTGTCATCTAACTTCATAAGCATATCTCCCAAGGCATAATTTGATGCATATGTCATGATATGAAATGGTCTAGACTAGTCAAGTGCTTGTAGGATTGGAGTTTTTACAAGTTTCTCTTTCAGCTATTGGAATGCTTATTCACATTCTACAGTCCAGACAAAGGAAGCATCTTTCTCTGTTAGCTCCACCAAGGGTTTTGTGATCTTAGAGAAATTCTCTATGGATCGTTAGTAGTAGACAGTATGTCCAAGGAATGATTGAAAATATTTAACAGTTTTTGGTTGGTGTGTTATTCCTTGGATGACCCTTATTTTCTCAAGGTCTACCTCAATTCCTCCTTGTGAAAGTCTATGCCCCAATACAATGCCCTCCTAGACCATTAACCAACTTTTTTGCCAATTGAGCTGCAAGTTGGTTTCAACACATCATTTTAGCACTTACTCAAGGTAGTCTAGGGCTTGCTCAAATGTAGCTCCATAAGTGGAGAAGTCATCCATGAAGACTTTCACACCACTTCCAATTTGCTATTGAAAAATGCTCAAAACTAGGCATTGGAATGAAGCAGGAGCATTGCATAAACCAAATGTCATCTTGTGATATGCAAAAATCTTCCAAGAACTCATGAATGTTGTCTTCTCTTGGTGTTCTAGTGTAATTTGAATTTGGTTATAGCCACTATAGCCATCTAGAAAACTATAGTAGCAGTGCCTAGATATTGTGTTTAGCACCTAATCAACAAATGGCAATGGAAAATGATCCTTGAATGTTACCATATTCAGTAGCCAAAAATTGATATAGATCTACCACTTGTCACCTTTCTTTAGCACAATTATGAGTGAACTAACCCACTCACTATCCGCAATGAGATAAATGAACCCTACCTTGAAGAGTTGTTTGATTTCCTCCTTGAAAATCTACTTTAGTTTGGGGCTCAATCACCTCTAAGGCTATCTTTTTGGCTTCATGGATCAGTGTACATATGATGCTAACACATCCTAGGATCAATCTCTATGAGTTTAGGATATGACCAAGCAAAAGCTGCTACTCATTTTTCAACTACCTTCAACAACATCTTTTTTTGCCCTAGAGCAAGACTTGCATTAATTATGACCAGCTTCCCATTTTTTAAAAACACATATTCAATTCCAACTAGTATTGTTGGCAGTTCAAGGGGCTCTTTCTTAAAAATTTTAGGAATTTCCAACTCTCCCCAGTAGGTATCATCATTTGTATCATTAGAGAGTTGGTGATGAACGTGCTCNCGCTATATGTGATGCATGGAACTCTCTTCTTCTTGATCTTTTTGAATGAATTTTCTTTGGATATTTCCAAGGAAAGATCTTTTATAACCATTTTGGCATCAACGATGCCCAACCATGTCCTTCCCATGATGATTGGGAAATACCCTTTATGGTTCTCCACCTTGATCACTAGGAAATTAGTAGGATAAGAACACCCATAGATAATGGTCACAATGTCTTCTACTAGTCTTAATGGAATAGTGATGGACTAGTCTACCAATTCTAATCTTATGTTATTCTTCTTGAGAGGAGGTAGGTTCCATGCAGTGTACATCTTATGAGAAGTTAAATTGACACCAGAACCTGAGTCAAGAAGAGCTTTGCATAGTTCATTCCCAGCATTCTACAAATAAATGAAAAGACTTCTAGGATCAGCTAATTTCCTAAGAAGGTTTTCAACATGGATCCAATCAGATACAGTATGAGTAAGCATGACGATATGGATCCTAGGCAAATTTTGGTTTAAAGGGAACTTGAAGGTGTTTGATAAAAATGAAGATGAAAGAATAAGGTTGTCAATTGTGGGTGTAATCGAGGGCTTAGGTGGACTATGGGGTTGAAGGAAAGGTCTTTTCTTTGATTGAGTATTTGACCCATCCAATTGATGAACCAATTGCAGATTAATGGCCCTATAACATTACATCATTGCAGTTGAGCTAGTAGCTCACCCTGCATAGGTGATGCAGGTGGTAGCTATGCAGGTGGACGAGGAACATGTGCAGGGACATGAGGGGGATAAGGGTAAGAGGTGGTATCCCTTCTTTCATGTGGAGAATGAGTTTGATAATAATCAAAAGAGTGGTAGTGAGATTGGAAAGTAGAAATGTGACTGGAGGAGTCACATGGAGATAGTGGTTACTAAACATAGTAACCATATGGATCAAGTTGTCAATAAGGGTAATGATGCCTTAGTGGCACTAGCGCCCATGATTGTGGTTACTGCCACTGCTGATACTGCTCATATGGTTGTGGTGGAATTCCACTTAGATAATATTGCTATTGTTGGTGAAACTGCCTAAAATTACCTTGAGGAGAAGATAATATTCTATATGTTTTCCTTTGTGTTAGTCATGGATTTAAAGCATACATCCCAAACTCCTATAAATGTGACTCTATGGGGCAACATCCCTTAGGATCTACATATTAGTAGATGTCACACCCACCATCATTGTTTGATTCACTTTCTGCAACTTCTTCTACTGTGGCAATCTTGCCCTTACCTTTTTGATAAGCACATTCAACTTCCTTGTGCCTCCTATGCTCATGATCACTATCTTATTCTTTGGAATTTTTAGCAATTTTTAGTACAACTTGAAATCTGCTATCCATCGAATCCCATAATTGATCAACCTTCGCCATAATTTTAGATTGAAATTTTTGGAGTGGTAAGGTTTTCCTATTCACCACCACATCAAATGCAGATTCATCCTCACTATCACAAAATCGAACCTCCCTCTTGCGAATGAAATAATCATAGTTAAATTCTTCTACACTTTCTCTTTTTCTTAATTTGCCCTTTTCTTTAGCTACCTACTCTATTAGTCTTTGTATCTGATAGGCACTTAATTCTGATAGTTGCCCCTAGGCATAGATACCAAGGGTTCTCCTAGTTTTTGATTAAAGCCTATCTACAATGTGACGAAGTTGATCTAGTTGAGAATAACCATAGTTAGGATATTTGTGCATTAAGGAATAGTATTAATTAATGGTAGCATCCAAGGGTTCATGTGTTCCTTGTTTCCATCCTTAGATTTTCCTTCTCAGGTTGGAGACTCTAGAGTATGTTTGATATTTTATCATTAAACAATTTAAGCATGGTACTCCATTGTCTAATAGATTTCAGCTCTAAGGACTAATACCAATTCTCTACTTCTTTGATGAGTATCCTTGGGAACAACTTAAGTTTTTTCCACTCATTCTCTATGTTTTGCAAGGCACATGCATCTTGAAAAGCTTAGAGATGGTTCTGTAGATCAAAGTTATATCCCCCTTAGAACCAAGGAATATTATTCATGTCTAGCCTTTTGATCCAACTATCCTTCACATACCTTGTTGGAATTCATACTACCTTTATGATATTAAGCATACTTTAGGTAGGAAGCAATGGCTCATCAAGGCCTTAATCATGGTAACTATGATGCCCTCCACTGCCCCTTCATTCATGGCGATGTGCCTTTCTTGAATGTTCGCATCCTTGATCTTGCCTTTCCCAATAATCTCTTCAATCATTTCAGTCCCATCAGTCATTTCATTCATTTTGGTCACCTTCGTCATGGTCTTTCCTCCTATGGTCATGGTTAGAGCCAAAAGAAGATGATGATGATGATGAAGGGGAAGAGGAAGGAGGACTAGCACCATCATAGTGCCTACTACTACCTCTTCGGCAATTGTGACCACGATCACGATCTTGTTTCTTGTCCACATTCCTACCTTGATATGCCCCTCTAGATACTTCTTTGTCATTAGATCCATTCCTAGCAGAACCAAGATTGTGAATTGTAGACTACAAGTTCTAGTTTTGACCTCCTTCACTGAAGTTAAAGAGAGTAACTTCACTAAATGAGAAACCTCGAAAGAAGGGTTCCCCAACATCTTTTTGGTATAGCTTGAATAGAGAATTATTAAGTCCTTTTCCCCTCACAAATTCATAGAATTTTTTTAGCTGTTGATCCCATAGACATTGTGCTTGAGTGGGATGATAATCCCTAGCATCAATATCTTGCACAATATACTCAACATGATATTCTTGGAGACCTTGTCATATAATCATTTGTTGGAGCATTGCAGGAATAGATCGATCGGGCAGTAACACAATGTTTCCCTCCATCTCATGCCACCATAAATATTCATCCTAATGTAGGATGAAGTTGAAATTCAATACATATTCATTAGGATGAGCATATATGATTTGATACTATTGAGGCATTGGCTGATAAGGTTTATCAAACTTGGGTGGAGAATTACTCCTGTGAGAAGAAGATATTTTAGGTTAGAAAAATAAAAATCATAGTGTGCTTCTAAATATTGTTGTAGTAATCTTAAGATGTGATGTAACTCTAAGGTTCATTCCAATAATTTAAATAGTTTTCACTAGGTCTTAGATAGTGCACAAAGCAACCAAAATGTCCTCTACAATAGTGCCAATGATAAGTGGCAAGGTACCCCTACGCCCAACCATACGAATCACTAAGATGTTTACATGCAATCCAGTTGCATTTTGTAGATCTATAGTTCTCTAGTATAGTAGTTCTTCTAGGAAGCGAAATGAGCATTGAGAACATTTTTTGTCTTCCCAACTATACTTGTGAAGCTCAAGGGTATGGTTTAAGTGTAATTGAGGTACATGATTTTTCTTATTTTATGTTTTATAATTTTGATCACCTATAACAAGAATGAAAGGTAAAGTAATTTAAGATCTAATTCATCTACTACCTAGCTAGCCTAATGCAAGTAATTGTTTCACTTTCTTGAACACATATAGTGCTACTAAACCACTAAATGTTAAGTGTTTCTAGGTTACCAAGTGCTATATGTATGCTTGAAGTGGTCATACTTGTGTTCATTAACAACTAGAAATTAATTGCTTAATTGAAATGCAATAAAGTAAAGTTCATGAAAGTGAAGTGCATTAAAAGAAACATTAATCTATTCTTAGTGCTACAAGGATTTTCAAAAGAGTTCATTTTCATTCCCATCACACTACTACGCTCAGGTACATCAGTGTTTGAACAAAGAACCATATACACTTAGACTCCTTCTACGAGCATTCAAAAAATATTCTAACTCTAGAAAAAATAAACTGTTATAGCTTCACTACTCTAACTAGAAACTACAAAAATTGATGATAAATCGAGATCCCAAGCACTATATTTATAGGCCAACGTATACACCCTGACGTTAGATACCTAATGTTGCATCTAGGCTCCAATGTCGAATACTTAATGTTAAGGCTCCAACGTTAGATATTCAATGTTGGAGCAAACAAAAATAATGTGATTCATCACCCTCCTAACACACTTTGCTTACCAAATCTAGATAAAAGTTAGAATTCCAAGGAACATATCAAAAGACACTTAAGATGTTTAAATAAATCCAAAAACTTCCTATGAAGCCCAAAACATGTAAAAAATCTAGAAGTATATATAAGGCTAGGATGAAAACCTAGAAGGTAGAAAGCTTAATCATATATGTGAAAACTACAAACATAGGGTGTGAAATACTTTTCAAGTATAGGGCTTACAATCAACTTTAAAAATATCATTTAATGACTCATCATATCCCCACAACTAAGTAAAGTAAGTTCCATACCTTTAACACCTAAGACACAAAACTAGGATCAAACACATAACATGATTAATGCAAAGGAATACAANATGATGGTTCTCATGGAAGCCACTGTCGAAACACCCATGATGAAGGAGATCACTGAGATAACAATGATTGTGAAGGCCACCAAAACCAAAGGGGTGGCCGAAACCTTGGAATCCAACTTTAGAGATTTTACATGTTCATACCTAGCTATTTAGACTTTTATTTGTATAAGATAGATACATCAAGGGGTTTCTTAATTTAGTCATTACCTCATGGAACTTCTTAATGAGGTGGCTTATATTATGTTATAATCATGGTTTGNAATCCTTAATGTCATCTTGATTTAGTAGGAACAAGGGATTGGTGTGGTTCCCATTTAAAAAAAAACACACAATTGGAATTCAAACCACACCCCTTGGACAAATAAATTGGGCTACAAGCTCTGGTTATGGAACTTGAACAACATGCACCTATGCCTAAAGGTCCCCTCTAACTAAATCCCACTCTCTCACTTTCTACTTATTTTTTCCTCTTTTTTTGGAACAATGGTTATTTTGTGGAAGCATTCTTATGTCCCAAGTGGATGGATCGATCTTAAAGTGGCAATGTGATGTCACTAAAAGTGGCTAGTTTTGGTCTGGACTAAGGATGGAACTTCTAGGGTTATTTTAACCACAAATTCCACAAGGGACTTCTTATGACCTCAATTTGGAACTCCATTCCACCTTCTCTATCATCCATCCATGCTACCATAATTTACCTCACTATCATGTTCTATGTTATGCTCTATTTCTTAGTCTAATGTGTTGGGATTCTTGAGTAGATTCTTTCAGGTTGATTCTTAACTTATCATGATCATTAAATCAACTATGGGGCCCACAAACTCCTTAGTTGAGGTTATGCAAGTGCAAAAAGGGCATAAGCCTACTATGGGGAGGACCCACTTGCATAGCTCTTGGCTTGATTAGTTAAGGTTCCTTACCTTTGACATCACTACAATCCTATCTTTTGCATTTTCCATTGAGTAAATCACTCAATGCTCCTTAATCTTTCATTTCATTCATCCACTAAATTAATTTTTCTCCTTTTTCCAAAATTTATGAGCTTAAACATCCTCTTCTCATGTTTTCATACTACTCTTACTCTTTTAAGCTTTCATTTGATCCCAATTTTGTCCAAAAATTCCTTGTATTTCAAAGTTTGACAAAAGTCAACAAAAGTCCACGGTGATCGTTTTCTACATCAACGAGGCCTTATTAACTAGGCCTCATTGATGCAGCACAAAAACCCTATATATACTACCAAACACTTTGCAATTTTTTGCCATTTTTTCATAACACAAGGGGAGTTTTTGAAATTTTTTAGAGCCCAAAACCTTCCAAAGCTCATAACTTCCCAACCGTTTGTCCAAAACACTCCTTTTTCTTTTGACCCTACACTTACTAGAGCTAAGATCTTTATCATGGGGGCCACAAACCTTAAGGTTTCCAATGAAAATTTTTGAAAATTTTTTCTAACTCCCCAAAGAATTAATAACTATAATAACATAGAAACATTAAATTTTTTCAAAGATTAACCCTTCCAATAACCTCCATGATTGTTTATTAATGATAACACATACATAAATGATAATTGGATTAATTAAATCAGCCATAATCACAACTTAGCCAAGTGTAACTATCCTTAATAGATAAGATATCCCAATTATTTTAAGATTACACAATGATCTCTAATCCATGCTTTCATTATGATTACAAATGTCACAGAAATAGAAGCGCATGTAGGAAAAAAAAACCTCACAACCATGGGAGAAGTGGCCTAGAGCTAGAAGGGACCAACAAGAACAAGGCTAGGAATTATTGGAGGCAACTCATACAATAGGACCTCTTTGTGAGACGCCCAAAGTAGAATCTGTCCAATAGATTTTGGAAGAAGAAGTGTTGATAGAACAATCCCAAAGAAGAGAAGTGCCTAGACCTGCACTAAGGCTTAATATCACTTTACCTCAAGCCTACCTAGACATCATCAGGTCCCAAGAGATCCAAAAATTAGTTCTTCAAGAGATCAACTTTGGACCATTTTTGGAGAAAGCTCCAGAGGATGTCAAGACACAACTACAAACATCTTCCATGTGGTCAATAATCACGTCTAGTGGGGAATGGTACATGGAAGAGACATATCTCTTCTGGAGGAGCTAAAGGCTAGGGTCCATTGTCAAAATCAAGGACATTCAAGTGTCTTACTTGGTAGAAGCAATTACATGGGCACTTGGGTTGCCTAATATTGGAACACAGTTGGTTGAATTATCCACAAAAGGTAATCTTGAGGCTAAGAAGGAGTGGATCTAGAGATTCTATGGGGTTGACCATAAGAAGTATGGTGTGCTCACACTGGCAAAGCAAATTTACTTTAAGATCATGGCCTATCACCTCAATCCAATAGTGAGGCAAAGCAAGGTAGCCACCTTCTCTACCCAAGCACGTGCTGCTCTAAGCAGGAAATTCCCCATTAACCTTCCATAGCTAATCTACTTAGAGATCAAGAAGTGCTTCAAAGAGAATGAATGTAGAAAGAAGACCCTACACTTTCCATGCCTCATTGGGAAACTTTGTAAAAGGGAAGGCATTATTTGCTATTCCAACAATACCCTCAAGCATGCTCCTTTGGCCTCATGGTTAGAAATCATGAAAGACAAAACACCAACAAAAACTCAAGAAGAGGAGTAGCTACCACCACCACCCACTCAAAAAACAACACCAAAGGCCAACACAACCATTGAGCATCTACACAAAATCCAAGAATATCTAAGTGAACAAGAGTAACAAGCAAGAATTAGTGGGGTAGATCCATCTATATACCAACCCGTGATGAGTCACCTTAATGAGATGGCTCAAATAGTTAGCCAGATGAAGAGGGATGGTCCAATATTTGCTTCCCAATGAGCACAGCTACCTTTGAGGTTAGATCCCAATGCTTGAGAGGTGACGGTGTCACTAACAACACATCATCTATTCCCAAAAATATTTGGAAATGTCGCCACTTTCTTAGTGTAGTTAGAGAAAGGTGAAGAGGCAATTGTCTTGGTGATGTAACACCAAGGGTAATAGACAACAGAAAAAGTAGTGGTTGATCATGTTGTAGAAGCATCAAATGCACCTGTGATGTCTGTGCCAAACATATCTACACTTCAAAATGTGCAAACGTTTGTAGGCACAATTAGTAGAAAATTAAACATAGCTCAACATGAAAAATTGTTAGAATGACTAGCAGGAACCGAGCAACCAACTCTAGACATTTTTGATCTTCTGAATAACATCACCACAACCCAATCAAACTTATTGAATGCAAGGGGTAGATGCATTATTTTGGAGGGGCAACAAGAAATGGCCCAAGAGCAAAATCAATACTTGGCCATGGAGGTTGCCAAACTTCATGACCGACTTGTAAATCAAGAAATCCTTAACCTAGTAGTGATAAGGGATGAAGCTATTAAGCAACTTCAAGAACGATTTCAGAAGGCTAAGGAGGAGGTAGTGATGGCCATCTTTAAACAATCCATAGTAGAAGCTAAAACATACTCAATCCAAAAGGACTTGAATCAGATGCACCAGGAGAATGAAACATTAACCACACAGAATGATTGCCTAGGAAATGTTGATGCTCAAAAAGATCAAATGCAAGAATGCATTCATCAACAATAGGAGTACCTAGCTAGGTTAAACACTAAATTGAGGAGATTAACCATAGAAAATCACAATCTGTCATGGAGAAAGTATATGCCTTGCACCAGAAATCAGCCATCAAAATCACCACCTAGAAGAATGAGGCCCTCAAATTTGAAAAAAGTAAAAAATCACTAAAGGGACTAGGTTGGCCTACAAAAGGAAGTGAATGAAAAACAAATTTAGATGATGAAGGCAAAATTGAATGAAGCCCTTCAGCAACTCCAACAAGGAAGAGAGATGTGGCAACCCATCATTGATGGGATTGGTGCCTACAAACAAGCAAAGATCTGCTTATAGGATTTGCAAATCAAGGAGATGACAAAGTATATGGAGTTGACCAATCTCTATTATGCAAACCTGGCAATGCTAATAGCCTAACAACCATAGTCAGAATTAGAACAATAAGTGGCTAGCACATACCTATTATATGAGTTGGAGTTCAAGCATCACAAGGACATCAAGCAAAATCTTGAGACTACAAATGTTAAACTTGAAGTTCTCAAGGGATGATTCAGAGATCAATGATCTATCACTGAGAACCTAGCCAAATGGATCAATGACTACAAAGAGCTAAAAGACACAGTCAAGCCATTTGACATCAAATGCAAATAGTTGACTACCTGGTTCATCAATGTGAAGGAGTTATCTCTAGCAATCCCATGTCCCTGGGATGTGTCCATTCCAACCCACATTGGGAAAGCTACGTGGATAGTGCATGATCCCCAGAGTAAGGAGGAAAAAATGAAAGCAATACTAGATGCTTTTTTCCTCCTACCTAAAGTCGTAGTAGTAGCAAAATCACCACAACCACCTCAACCATCCATGCATGAAGTCGATGAAGGTTCCTCAGAGCCTCAAGAACCACCATCACCTAGGACCATTTGATCTTCTCCATTAGCTTCACACCATCAAGTAATGTGCTATCCAATTTTGAAGATTTGAGTCATGGTGTCCACTTTTGTGTCCTGAACACCTTCATTTTTTGTAATGAGTTGATCTGTACATTCCATTTTTTGTCAAGTGAGTTAGTTTATTTTGTCTGAAAAAAAGTCCATACCTTCCCAATTTTGTAAAAGACCTCGAGGACAAGTTTTCATTCAGTCGTGGAGGTATAATGAGTCGTGTTTTTTCAGCTACATCAACGAGACCTCATCGACATGGCCTCATCAACTAGGCCTCATCAACGAGGTCGAGTCAATGCATCGTACCATGCATCGACAAGGCCCCATCAACATAGTGTCAATTTTCTTGATTTTTGGCTATAAATATGCACTTGCAACTACATTTATGGCAAGTAGAAATAGTAGTTGCAATAGAGCTCTTACATTTTTTCCATTTGAAGGTTAGAAGTTTCTCCCAAGTGCCTGTAGTAGGAGTCATTGAGTATATAGATCTTTATTCAAGCATTGTTGTACCTGAGCACAATAGTGTGTGCCACAATAAAGCTGAGCTTTCTAATAAACCTTGTATCACTTGGATAAATTAGCTATTTTATTTATGCATTTAATGTTCTTAATTATTTATTAAATGTTTTCTATTAGTTATTAAATATTTTTTAGTTGTTACATTAATGAAGCAATTAAGCAAGATAGATTACACACATAAGTACAACTACTTCGAGCATAACATGTATTTGCTTGGTAATCCCAGTAGCGTTATTGCTTGGTACACCCAATAGCGTAGTGCTTGGTTGCCCAGCAACAAATACATGGGTTCAGGATGTATACAAAAACTAGGATCAGATGCTTATGTTAGGAATAGTTAAACACTAGTTAATTAGTTAACTTGGTTTAGTTAATTAAATTCCTTTTGTCCACATTTTGAGCACCAAACTATAAAACACAAAATGATAAAAATTGGATGTATCGATTACACTTACCCATACCAACAAACATCACAAGTGTAATTGGGAAGACAACGATTAGTCTTAAGGATAGATTCACTTCCTAAAGGACTAGTGCACTGAAAATAATAAAGTTCATATAATTTGACCAAATCACATATGAATGGTTTGTGATTCATATGGCTAGGTGTAGGGGTACCTCACCGCTCATCAGAAAGCCTCAAGAACTAGAGTTCAAAACTTGAGAAGACGTCTCCAAGAAATAATAGACATCTCTACCAAGAAGAAAGAAATCACAGGAAGACATCTCTAAGAAACAACAGATGTCTCCATCTAAAAGAAGATGTCTCCCTAGAGACATCTCTATAGAGACATCCCACTTTAGAATAACACATCTCTTCAAAATTGAGGCAGATCTCATGTAAACATTCCAACTTCAAAGGAGATGTCTACACTAGTCATTGGGTAATCGTTGCATGAATTCCAAGGCATTTTTTAAAACTTCAAAGTTATAAGAAGACATCAAATTCTTAAGAATTGTGCAATTTTTACCAACATCAAAGTAATCATTTTTATATCTATCCTCTTGTACTCTTGTCCTTCATTGTCATATCATTTTCTTGGTTGTATGTTAATTGTATGTTAAATTCAGCTTCAACAAAAATGACTTGTAATTGTAGTTACCTTCTTTCCTTGTATCACTTATTTTTCTTATTGCCTTGTGGGGTTGATGTGCTTCTTATAAGAAGGCATACATATTGATCTTGTTGGAATCCTATGGGATTGAGTGTTTTTGTAGAATCAAAAAAGTCCTTAGCATAGCTCAATTTTTTAAAGGTTGTGGGATCCTTGAAACCACATTCTGATCTTGTTGGGACCTTATAGGGTTCAGTGTTTGTGCAGCATCAAAAAACTCTAAAGTATAGCTTAGAGCTCATACATGGTTTGGTGTTCTTGAAATCACATTTTTGAAGAAACAAAGTTTAGAGGTATGCAAGGATTCTATCCTCTGAATGTGGATGTACCCAAGTTGAGGAACCACATAAAAGTTGATGTGCATTTTGTGTTTGAAGAAAATTTTAATTGGGAACTTATTCAACCCTCTTCTAAGTTCTCAATCATTAATAGCCTCATCATCCATGATGGCTCCCATCATGTCTAAAAACTTTTTATCAAGACCTAGATATCCCTTGATGTGACTTATGGCAAGCCTACCCCTCATCTTCAATATGCATAACTGGTCAAAAACTATCACTAGGATGGAATTCCTTGCTTTTTGTAATGCTAAAACTAAAAATTTTGGAGATGAATCCATTAGGACATCACATGTATGTATGTTGATAATTTTGAAACACATATGGTGCTCTCATTTGATACATTTGAAGTTAGTCTAAAGGATAACTGCATACTGTATTAGTGAAAGGCATCTCATCTTCTAAATCAATTACTACCTCAACAATCTCTGAACATTACCTTGAGGACATCACCATTACATTTTCATAGTCCCTCATTTTTGCTATTGTGAAATTTCTTCCCACATGGTTGATTATGCCTACAAATTCATAGAGCTTTCTGATTAATCCTAAAAAGGCATAAACCTCCCTCTTGTACCAAGCCAAATCTTCAATGTTTTGGATCAAGGCCTTGTAGAGGAAGTATGAAATGTTAATGATGAACTTCATCCTCATCATCACTATAATTGTAGTCCCCCAATCAAAGATGCCCAATGGTTTTTTAGTGGACAAAAATTTATGTGTGACAGTTTTGTACATAGTATTATAAATCAAGGGAAGTTCAGACATCTTCACCTCTACTTTTTCTATGTCAAAGGCCTTGAATAAAACTTTTGATATAAGCCTAGGCTTAGTCTTTTGGATCTATGACCACCAATTATTGGTTGACTCATTTGAAAATCTTATGATCCTAAAGATTACCCATGTGGAAATGGACACATGAATCCCATCAACAAAGATCATGGTATTGCTTGTTGCTAGGCTTTGTTAGAACTCTTCTCCCTCATGCCAGTACTAGACAAATGATTATATTACATACTTGTAAAAACCTATTGGCTATAGTGACTCTTTAAGCTCATGGGAACTAATCTTAAAGAACTTATGGTAATTTTTCTCTTCATGGATTAGTCAATGTCAAATGTCATGTGCACGCATACCTTCTTAGACATCACTTGGTTCATCATCATTATCATCTACTAGCTCTTTTGGTATTTTTTTTGGCCACCAGTGGCTACACATGTGCTTGATCCAAAGATCAAGATGGTAACTACCTACCTCCTAATCTTCTTCTAGGAAGATGTTTTTCTAGAGCAAGTTATACAAGTTCTAAATTAGGAGATCTAAGCTCTTCTTCATTCTTTTTCTTAGGAATCAATGGTTCATGCATGGGTTTGCAAATGAAGGCTTGAGATTGTTCAACCTCTACTCTCCTTAGTTTATGGATATTTAACCACAACAATGCTAACATGGTGAGTTGTGAAGACTATTACAAATGAAGTAAGTTCCCTATACATTATACTACCATTGCAAAAATCACATGTGAAAATAATAATAAGCATAACCCCA
Organism: Gnetum montanum; assembly: GCA_015680685.1. Lineage (NCBI taxonomy): Eukaryota > Viridiplantae > Streptophyta > Gnetopsida > Gnetales > Gnetaceae > Gnetum > Gnetum montanum. The sequence goes on from MNCI01012289.1 coordinate 651,720, forward strand.
AGGAATACTTAAGAAACATCATTAAAACTATAAATCATGGTTGTTGGAATGAGTGCAATGGATTGAATGAGGAGGAATGAAAGCTTTCGGATTAAAATTGAGAAATACTTTTGAGATTGTGAAGTCTTGTGAGATCATGAGAAATGTACTATGAAATAACTGAGAAATTAAGAAATTAAATTGTAAAATCAAATTATTGGAAAATTCATTGTGAAATAACAAGACTGAAAAAAATTTATAAATATGAGAACTACTAACTTCTTCCATTATTTTAGAAAAATCATTACATTAAGCTCTTCCCACACTAAGGTAGCTCTTCTACTCCTTCTATAAGGAAAGAAAAAATCAACTCAACTTGGAGTTCAACTCAACATGACTAAGTTAAACTAATCATGATCCGAGATGTTCTTCATCCTAGATTTTTTAATCTATAAGTGAATATATTCCTACATCTTTTCTTACTCCATGATTAATGCTACTATCTCCTTGGCTTCCTTATCATGAAATTTAATGGATAAACCAAACTGGAAAAAAATGGTAGATCATTAATGTGCTCATATTCTTCTATGAGCTTCAATATATCAAGTGTCAAGATATAGCCTAGCTCTCATTTGTCCTAGGCTATTTTATAGTCTTTTAGGCTCATTCCTCCTAAAGATCCTTAATTTCTTCTCAAATCCATCAACTTCTAGATCCTAGAGGAGCTTAAAGTAGATGACAGTGTCATAGTAGCAGTTATAGAAATGATATGACTTTACAAGACTATTACTAGTGCACTAGTTTATTTCTATAAATAGGTTCACATTTGAAATAGAAGGTGAGAAGTTTTAGTTTCAAATATAATGTTAAAATCATAGAGATCAATATGACATCAATTTTTTACATAACACATCAATAGTTGATGAAGAGAAATAAAGCAACTACATTAGAGTTGTAAAAAATCAACTTGGTGTTTCTATTTCAATGTAACATGTCAGTAGCACTTGGAAAAAGTATAGAAGCTACAAAATATAAAAACATAAGTAGAGAGCATATGCTCAAAACAACATTTAGTTTCGTAGAGATCCTTCTTCTAGCACCAAAAAGATGTTGCAGTAGGAATCATCGTAATACTGAGATGTAACACAACCTAATATGAAACTGAGTCAGGAAATCTTGTAGTCATCAAATGGTCTAGAACAACTAATTTTTTAACTAATTTTCCTCAAATAAAAATAGGACTTACAAATTATTGGAAAAATATGATAATCTAAGCTAAATGTTAACACATTAAAAGTATAAGAAAAACATTTATGCGTAGAATAACTACTAGAAAATAAGCAAAAGTGCATATAATGTAGATCTAAAGAAAATATGGTGTGTGGCTAGCAAGAAGTAATTGATGAGAGAGAACAAAATGAAATAGATCTAATTTGTTAAAGCATTATATCAAATAAGAAAATTTGAAAAATAAAAAATTATGTATAATAGATCTAGATAATAGCAGAGATAGGGAACTAAAATAGGCAAGATCCAAATTATAAGAGAAATAAAAAATAGAAACTTGCTAGAAATGTTTAAGAAGATGTACTAGGGATCATAGGTATCTAACAAGAAGTTGTGTTATCTCATTCTTTTTCCAATGCATGCACCTAATGTAGATCTAGCAAGAATACTACAAATTTAGAAGTAAAGAGCAAAGGAATGGATCAGATTGGTGTGTGGACCTAATTTCAAGTAATTCTCTATATGTCAAGAGAAAAACGTAAAGGGAACATAATGCATCAACAAGAAGAAGAGGAAAGAAATCACAGGAGCTAATTATCTTCAAAGAAATAGTAGTTATTTGATAGAAAGGTAGAGTCTTTGAAAGAAGAAAATTATGCTTAGTAGAGATAGTTACCAAATGCTAACTAAATGTTGGTTGTTTCCAAAAATCAAATACAAAAAATTGCCAAGCAAACAAAAAATCTAACCAAACCCTTTTCATTTAGGAATATCCTCCTATTTATATGTTGACAATACCTAGTAGATCATGAAAACATGATGCATTATGACCCATAGAATATTTCAAAAGGTTTTAGAAGGTTCTGGATAGGAGAGTCAACGTGTAGTTAATTACTATGAAAATTAACATCAAGCATGAAATGTAGGATTGACATTGGACATTAAATATTGAAAGAAAAATCAACACTAGAATTGACACTAGATGTCAAATCTGAGAGCCATAGAGGATAAACCAAAAATGACACTATTGATGACATGAAATGTCACTTTTGGGAAGAGCTAAAGATGGAGACTAGAAGCTAAGTCATAGATGATTTAGGATGTTAAATCTAGACTGCTAAATATGTCTTTAATTCTAAAAATCCATAGAATGCACCTAGGACTCTAATTTATGCATAAAAAGCCAAAGTGAGTACAACATAGGTGACTTCTTGAATTAGTGTTCTTTCTACAAAGGGTTTCTACTTTGATCTAATCAATTATAATATGGATCAAAATCATAATTTACATAGTGTTGTTTTGGTTTGAAGATGGCTCTTAAGAGGTATGGCAGAATGTGGGTATGGGAACCACAACCACTTATGCTTATGTAACTTTAGATAGACTAATATATTTAAAGAAAGGATATTTTGGGGGCTTGTAGTTACAATTGCTAGAACTATCATCCATCTATAAATTAATAGCTTAAGTAACATTTCTTTGTTATTACTAAGGAGGAATATCACCTTACATAGGTGGAGTATGTGACAAAGCAATCATAGTATGAGATTGGATATGCTAAGGAGAATAAGCATATGACGCAACTTTGATCTATGGAGTGACAAGTCTATGGAACTCTGCAAGATAGTAGTGATAAGTAGTAGCATGGATGATAGAGCCAGTTGGAGACACATGATATTGAACATAGTATCCATATGAATCTAGTTACTTATAGTAATATTATTTCCTAGCCAATAGCATCTCCCACATTTGTGGGGTTTATCATTATAATTGATAGCCAATACTCTTGAAGTTACAGTAACGTCCCACTAGGATAATACTATTATTGGTAATAGGATTATCAATATTTACCTTGTGAATAAAAAAATCTCCTATGTATTTACCTTTTAACAAATTTTGGGTTCAAGGCATAGATCCCACACTCTTTAGGATGTGACATAACTGGGTATGAACCCTTTGGATGTTCTTATAAGCATACATCAAAGTTATCATCATTGGATTCAAAGTTTGTAGCCTCTTTAACTATAGCTATTTTTTGCTTCTGCTGATAGTAGTCTCCTCATGTGTTCTCTTTCTTCCTTTTATTTTTCTTTGGCTCTTACCTTCCTAGTTTTCTTCTCCACAATTTTCAATGTTGATTGAAATATTTCATCTATGCAATCTCTCATTTTTGTCAACCTTAGCCAAAATTTTTGTATAAATTTTTGGATTAGCTAGGTTTTCAAGTTAGATCACCTCTTCTAATGGTATTTCCTCTTTTGCTCCATAGATATGAACCTCCTATTTATGGAGAGATGGATCTCTATTGTACTCTTATACACTTTCCCATTTCTTGAGTTCTCCTTCTTCTTTTACTACCTAATCAATAAGCTTGTGAATATGATGGGCTTTCATCTTTAATAATCTTCATTAAACATAAACCCCAAGGGTTTATTTGATTTTTTTTCTAGAGTCCATCTATGATATGCCTTAAACGTTCCTATTAAGAAAATTCATGGCCTAGACATCAATGAAATATATATTAATAGCTACTCAAAGCTGCATCAAGGGATTCATGATTCTCATGTTACCATCCCTAGATTTACTTTATCAAAATAAATACTTGGAAGTACATTTAATATTTTCCATTAAATAGTTCTAGTATTGTACTCCATCCATTTATTTTTTGAAAAAAAACCTTACATGAGAGAAAAAATTTTAATAATCAAAAAAATTTACTAACCCAAACAGCTTTTTAAAAAATTTTATTCAAAGAAGGAGAAAATAATTTCTACTCTACACAATACTTAACATTCTCTCATATAGTATTGAAATTGGTTTGATGCTAACTAAATTAGAAACTCACAGATCTTTCTTCTTATCATCTACTTTGCACATATCAATCATGTTCAAAAAATAGTCAATTCGATAAGCCTACAATGGTTTAGTTAGTAAATCAGGTAATTGATCACTGCTTTGAATATGTGTGGGCTTAATTATGCCCTTCTTCACTTCATGCTTGATAAAGTAATATTTTATGTCAATGTGCTTTCTCTTCTTATGAATTATATGCTCCTTGGACAAATAAAGGGTTATTGTATTTATTCACCAACATGGAAAATAGAAGCTCAACTTCAAAACACAACTAAGAAGATAACTTTTTTAACCAAAAAACATGCTGAAAACATTCAACCATAGCAATAAATTCTACCTCACATCATGAGAGACTCATATTAGTTTGTTTCTTCATCTTCTAATAAATAGGATTAGAACCATAAAAATAAAGTAACCAAAAGTTGACTTACAATCATATACATCTCCTCCCTAATCAATATCAAAAAAACATAAAAATTTCTATATTCATTAATAAATTTAATGCTAAAATCAACTATTGCTTTAACATTCCTCAAAAGATGCTTCAATGCATTAAGATATGATTGCCTTGGCTCTTGCATAAACCTGATAAAAATTACTTGCATATTCTAAATCAAGCTTGCTATGACACAAAAATCTTAATGAACCAATCATACTTCTATACAATGAAGGATCAACCAATAGAGTATCATCTTTCCTTGAAAGCTTCATATTTTGGACAAGTGGAGTTGTAGTAATCTTGGCTTTCTCTATTCCATACTTTTTAAAGATGGCCTATGCCTACTTTGACCGATGCATCTTCAAAAAATATTCTTCTTAAATAATTTAGATTCCTAAAAAAATATTTTATGACTCCCATGTCCTTCATCACAAACTTACCTTTTATATCATGCCTGAATTGCTCATTTAATTTTTTAGACATAGCCATAAAAACCAAGTCATCAACATAGAGTGCAATAATGATGAAATCAAAATCTTAATGTTTAAAGTACATGGTAGGCTCAAACATACAACTCCTATAACCATTCTTAAGACAAAATTCATTAATTCTGTAAAACCAAGCTCTTGGACCTTGGTTTAGGCCATACAAAGCTTTATTCAACTTGCGCACCTTGTTTTCTTGTCCTTGAACCTCAAAACCTTTATGTTGATAAATATAAACCTCCACTTCTAATTTACCATTAAGAAATGTATAATTAACATCCATTTGATAAAGTTTCATATCTTTATAAGTAACAAGGGAAACAATAAGATTAATAGTCTCAAATCTAGCAACAGGAGCAAAAATCTCATCATAATCAACATGCTTCTTTTGAAAAAAACCTCTTACTATAAGTCTAGCCTTGTTTGCAATCATTTTACCAACTTCATTGTATTTAGTTTAATGACTTTCTTCTCTTTTAGCCTGTCCACCAATGTCCAAGTTTCATTTCTCTCAATAGAGCTTATTTCCTTCTTCATCGCTTTAATCTAAACCTAAGATTTGAAAGCCTCCTTGACATTTGAGGGCTGATGTACAAGAGCAACATATGCAACATGAGTAATGGCTTGAATTCTTATTATTCTTCCATTAAATTCTCTATCCAACATCTAAGAAGTGGGTAGTAATTTTCCATCCAAAGTCTTGAAGTGTACTCTTGCTTCTTACCTTGATCAAGCTTGTGAAACTTATTAAAACCTAACTTTGATTCATCAAATACAACATTTCTAAAGAAATACCACTTCCTATCAATGTGATGAAAACATTTATATCCATATGTTCTTGAATCATAACAAAAAAAAAAACATCTTTTGCCTCTATCATCCATCTTATCTATTAACTAAGTTGAAATATTGACATAACATATACAACAAAACACCTTTAGATGTGATAAATTTGGAGCCTTATCATAAAGTAACTCATAATGATTCTTCTCTCCGTTTGATGAAGTAATCAACCTATTGAGAAAATAGGTTGTTGTTTGAATTACCTCATGTTAATACTCACTCAAAATTGATACAGGTTTCAAAAAACATCTTGCCATCTCTTGTAAGATACCAATCTTCTTTTCTATCATGCCATTACTTTGGGGTGAATACCCACATGTGGTTTGTTTCTCTATTCCACATTCAACACAATAATCATTGAATTCATTTGTAACAAATTCACTACCATGATTTGACCTAATTACTTTAATCTTCAAACCAAACCAATTCTCAACAAGCTTCTAAAAATTCTTGAATGTAGAAAATACTTCATCCTTGAAATGCAAAATATATGACAAGCATACATGGAAAAATCATCAACAATTACCCAAAGATACCTTTCTCCATTTGTTTCAGCTATGGACATAGGTCCAACCATATCCATATGCAAAATTTCTAGTGGATGTGCCTTCTTCTCCATATGAGCTACATCAGGAAAGATCTTTTGCTTACCTTTAAGACATGTCACAAACTTCATTGGGAAAATTTAAGAACTTCAAATTAAAATCAGCCTTCAATTTAACTAACTTCTCAATGTTTTTATAAGAGACATGCCAAAGCCTCCAATGCAACAATCTTGCTTCTTCAATTTTGGCTATAAATGAAAACTTATCATCAACATGATTCTATATAAAATTGGCTCCAAGACAATAGATCTGATTTTTTTGTCTTGGAAGCTTGGCTATGATCCTCATTAACTTTGAAATTATACAAATGTCATCTTCAAAAACAACCTTATTTCCTATTTTCACCATCTAACCAACTGAAAGAAAATAATTAGACAATTTGGGAACATAGAAAACACCATGGATGTACACTTAACTTTCATCTTTGAGAGTAATAAGAAATTTTCCAATTTCTTCAATGTGGATTTACTCACCATCATTAGTTTTGATTGTGTCCAAGTTGTCATTGGACTTATACTCAATAAAAGCTTCCTTGTGAGAAGCCATACGGTTTAAAAAATCATTGTTAAGGATCCATGTACTTGAAGTGATATTATCAAACATGGTAAATGCTATAGGATTTTCCTCTATCTTATTTTCCTTTATATTGTGATGCAAGATTTTCTCCTTAAGTATCTTGGAATATGAGATTTTGAATACCAATATTTTGCCAACATCTTTCTTCATAATGGCCTCTCTTGCCACAAAAGGTGCACCATGGAACTAATAAAGATGGTGCATCTTGACCTCCTCTTGGCCAAAAATTTATCCTACCATCTCTAGAAACTCCTCTTCCTCTTGAAAAATTTTGAAAACCTCTAGCTCTTAGCTGAAATCCTCCTCTAAAATTTTAATATCTTATGTTATTTGATTGTCTTTCTTCTCTTCAACAATTAAATATGTCTTCCCCTCTTCTTCCTCTAGTGAATCTTACACTTTTTGAAGCTACAACATAACCATTCTCATTTAGATTTGAAATCTTCAATTTTCTAAAGCCTTTAAACTTGTAAGTAACCCATCAGTTGTATAGATGGAAAGCTCTACTTTCTAAATGATAATTTTAATAGAGGTGGAGAATCTATAATCATTATAAAGAACTTGCATCACCTTATTTATCTTCTACTACATTATGAGGTTACAACTTTACTTATCAAAACTTCTCAAAATAATGTGAAGCCTATCAAAAAAATAAAAAAGAGACTTTTCTCTTGTAATCCTAAAATTATCAAACTTAGTCTTGTATTTCATTTTCTTACATTTCTTTTTTACCTCATTACCTCTGTACTCTTCTTGCAAGGTGTCCCAACAAGCCATGGATGTGTCTTTATTAATGATTCTAACTCCAATTGCCTCCAAAACACTAGTAAAAATGATCATCTTGACAAATAAATCAATCTTCCTATCTCTTCTGAGCTTGTTCCTCTACTCTCTCTTCATTGGATCTAGAGGCACAACAAAACTATAGTCAACATACTTTCACACTTCATGATCTTGGAGGAGGGATTTCATTAGATATAACCAATAAGTAAAATCTTGAGAGCAATCAAAAATAATAGAAAACTCCAAGATGTCTTTGATTTGTTTGATAGCCCTGAGAATGGATTAAAAGCTGCAATACCAATTTTTGGAATAAGTACAGTAGATAGAAAGAGAAGGAATAAAAGCTTTGTGGTTGAAATTGAGAAATACTTGTGAAATTGTTAAATCTTATAAGACCATGTGAAATGTACTATGAAGTAACTGAGAAATTGAGAAATTAAATTGTAAAATCAAATTATTGGAAAATTCATTATGAAATAACAAGAGTGGAAAAAACTTTAGAAAAATCATTACGTCAAGCTCTTACCATGCTAAGATAGCCCTTTAACTCTTTTTATAAGGAAAGAAAAAACAAACTCAAATGGGAGTTAAACTCAACATGACTAAGTTAAGCTCATCATAACTTATCACTAACTACTAGAAAAAATTCATTTAAAAAAAAAACCTTACATGAAAGAAAAAACTTTTAATAATTAAAAAATTTACTAACCTAAAAAAAAATTAAAAAAATTTATTTGAAGTATGAGAAAACAATTTTTACACTACATAATCCTCAACAATGGCATTCATGGGCAAGTACAAATAAGATAGGAATGCTTAAATAACTATCAAATGCATTAAATACATACCCATGTTGATGCTTCTCCCCCATGATTGAGTTATAAGACACTAGCCTTAAACCATAATAAGAACATAAAGGATACCAAGGACTAAGAAGAATGCATATAAAAATATCACTAATCCAACCTTAGAGGTTAAAATTCCATTGATTTTTGCTTGTTTGTGGCCAAAGAAAGCAAAGAGAAGTGAAATACAAGAGAAATTGAGTATGGAATATGATCAAGGTTTGGGTCAAGGATGTTAACCCTTCGAACAAATAAATTTGGGATTTGGATGGAAGTAGCAATGGACATTACCAAAGTTCACTAAGAGAGAGACTTCTAAGCCTTCATGGCCATGGGTAGTGATGAGCAAGAGATTATTTTGGACTTAGGACATTTTGGAAAGTCTATTAATTAAGGAAATAGGTTGAACAAAAGAAAGGCTTGCATAGGTATTGGTTCAACCATTTCTTTTGGTTTTAATTTGAGTAATTATTCTGGAATGATAAATATACCAATTTGTGTGAAGTGATAAACTTGGAATTACATTGCTCTTCCCATTACCTCTTTTTCTCATTATTATTATTTTATTCTTATTTTTCTCTCTTTTTCTCTTTTCTTTTTATTTTCATTCTTCTTTCTTTTTCTTTGTCCTATTTCTTTTTCTTCTTCTTTTTCATTTTTTCATTCTTTTTCTCTTCTCTTTTTTTTCCTTTCATATTTTCCATTTATTTTCTTTTTCCATCATTATTTGTTTCATATGAAGAGGATTTTTGATAGAGTATGAAAATCATGGGAATGACTGGAATATCAAATCATCACCTAGAATCTTCAACTTGCACAAATGTGAAAATTCATCCCTCATTTCATAGCATGCATAAGTTCATGAGATCACAAATATTATCTGACTAGGATGGCCAAGCATGGTGGCATGTACACCTTAGACCAATCACACCACCTACACCCATCTAGTGATAATAAGGATCCTCAATGACATACCCTTTCCTTGCTAGTGATCAAAAACTCTTCTAGGATTTTGGAGCTCACATACTAAGATGTGGACCCATCACCTACCCATGGTTCTAGTAGCATTAACTTCAAGAGCTCACAATGTGAGTCCTAGCTTCCTTTTGAATTTGAGCCTACTTCATCAATGATGAATAGAGGAAAAGTAGGTGGATGAATTTTATTGTATGAACATTCCATTGATTAAGACTCCACTTTAGATCCATTTGACACTCTTCATTATCATCACATTTGTAACTCATCCATCCACCATTGGCTTATTATATGAGCATTTATAAAGCACATTAATTGGTTTTCNTTTCATTCATACATTTAATAAAGTTAGGATTTTTAGTTATAATTTTCATACTTTTTGAGCTTAAAGGATAATTCTCTATGATATTTTATTTTCTTTTATAATGCTTTTATATGTAGGTGGGAAAACCAATTAATGTGCTTTATAAATGCTCATATAATAAGCCAATGGTGGATGGATGAGTTACAAATGTGATGATAATGAAGAGTGTCAAATGGATCTAAAGTGGAGTCTTAATCAATGGAATGTTCATACAATAAAATTCATCCACCTACTTTTCCTCTATTCATCATTGATGAAGTAGGCTCAAATTCAAAAGGAAGCTAGGACTCACATTGTGAGCTCTTGAAGTTAATGCTNCACTTGAATGACACATGGGCACTACGCTATGTGACTAGGAAGGATCATAAGGTATTTTCCTATAAAGCATCGATAGTACCTTAACTAGATTTCAAGATGGAGGTCTTAGAAGACTAACCTAACATTGATAGTACCTTAACTAGATCCTCTCTATGATAATAGTAAATTTATCTCCCATATTTCTTTCTAACTTAATCATCATGAAATCTACAAGATATGACCAGTCTATAACAGTTGGTGATGAGCTGCAATATCGCATACATGATACCGCATCTGCCACGCGATATCGCATACGCGATATCACGTCCTGTCTCATCTTCTATAAATAAGAGGCAGTGCCCTTGGTTCCAGATAGTTAGACTTAGACCCTTAGCTAGATTCTTACAGTTTTGTTATTCCAAAGTTAGAATTATTTCTATGTGCCCACAGTAGGAGTCATAGAGTGAACAGATCTTTATTCGAGCAATTTATACTTGAGAAAAATTTTGTGTCTGGCAACAAAGATGAACTTTATGATAAACCTTGCAGCATACAAATTAAGCTAATTATTAATTAATGATTGTTTAATGCTTTCCTAGTTAATTAATATCTTTCTTAACCTTCAACCCCCTTAGTTAAATACACTCAGTACAACCACTTCAAGCATGCATGTAGTGCTTGGTAACCCAGTGATGATTAGCGTTGGGTAATCCCAACAGTGTGCACTGGTTCAGGATGTGTACAACAAGTGGGAATGGATACTGGTGTTAGGAACATTTAGAAACTAGTTAATTTAAGTTATCCACTTAGTTCTCTCTCCCTCTCCTTTATTAGCAGAAGACATAAAAAATACAAAAGCTATAAAAATCATATACCTCAAGCTTACTTAACCATACAACCGTGACAATACAAGTAAGTTTGGGAAGATAGTGAACTATGATCTACAAGTAACTATCTAGATACCACAACTAGTCTATCTATGGAGTTTGACCAGATCGTCCGTCAAATGCTCGTATTTGTATGGTTGAGTGTAGGGGTACCTTGCCACTCATCATTGGTGTCATTGCCGGGGACGGTGCTAGTTATCTAGATTAGTTATATCATACAAGGTCACTGTATAGGAATTAACGATATATCTTTTAGGAAGAAATAAGTACAAAAAGTCACATACAAATTCACAAACAATTTCACAATCATGCCTCTCCTACAAGACTATGATAATGCCACATCTACAGCAGTTCATTGGAGAACCAATGAATTATATGACAATGAAGATTGAAGTACGCAATCCGAGGTGGGGATTTCTTATAAACATAAATGAAGGCAACATCATCCCAATGCACAAAAGCATAACTTACTCGATGATGATGAACCCCTACTAGCCACTACAAGCCTAACGCAAATACAAGAGGCTGTTCGAATCTCCTGTAGGCATCGTAAAGAGAGCCGCCTAGCCAGGCTCAATTTAAACAACATTTTCAATTTCTCAGGAGGCTATGACTTAGATTCGCAACAACATTTACAAGCCTTCTATGATGCCTGTGCATGGAACAACATTGATAACAGTTGGCAAAAACTCAAGCTCTTTCCTATGACACTCATTGGCCAAGCAAAAGTATGGTATAGATCGTTAAAACCAAATTCAATACAACATTGGCCAACAATGGTAGAACTCTTTAATGAAAGATATCAAACCTACATAAGAGTGTTGGCCTTGAGGAAACAAATCCAAGAGTGGAAAAAATCACAACATGAACCCTTGGACATGGCCTTAGAAAGATATTATGCACTGTTAAATAACTATCCAAGCCATGAGTTCTCCAAAGAAAGGCTAATGTACCTTATCATTGATGGGCTTCATGATGAAACAAGAGAGACCCTAGGGATGTATGCCCAGGGTCAACTATGCAAACTATGAACCCATCAATTCCAAGAGCTTATTAAGTGGGTAGCAAGAGAAGAAGGAGAAATGGCTAGATGGGAGAGTGTTGAAAAACATCAATGAGACCAAATTCTCAACTTAACAAAGGTCCATAATCACAAAAAGGAGAAATCAACCCATCTCAAGGAGGAGGAACCATCTTTTCCAGTACAATAATCATTAGAGGAAGTCAAGGCAAAGATCAATAAGGTGCTGGAATGGATGCAAAAAAAGTGTGGGGAATATATCAATATTATTGGAG
>MNCI01012289.1:664844-687202 GCA_015680685.1 Gnetum montanum
CTCAGCCGTTTAGTTATGGGGGATATCCCTCATTCTAATAACAAGCAGGATTAATAAATATTTTTCATTCTCTTTAATTTTACAACTTTTTATTTTGCAACATCGTTATACTTTCTCATTTCTTTGTGTGACTATTTGTTCTTTTTTTTGTTTTTTCTTTTTGTTTTTGTCTTTTTTTGTTGTTTTTATTTTGTTAGATTCGTCACCTAACAAGTGCTCATGATGGTGGTATGAACTGTATTCTATTGATTGCTAATGTTTGGTTTTTACCTTTGAGTTATAATATTGACACTAAGGTATGGTTCTTTTGATATAACAAGTAATGACTCAAAGTCATCCATGCATCCATGAATTTCTATGGTCTCTCTTGGCTTGCAACTATGCATCCCCTCTCTAATAATAAAACTATTAACGAATTGGTGACTAGGCATTTCTCAAACTGAGGAAGAACTCAAGGACTAAAAAGGGTATGACTTCAAGGGGATTTGATGCATTTGTGTTGGACATTCTCTTGAGTGCTTGGATGTTTTCTTCTTGAGTTTTCCTTACCATTCCGATGTTGCTCCATTTTTGGGAAGCTGAGCCAATAAAAATAAGTCTTTGCATGGTGTGGTTCTCACGTACAAAAACAACACACAAAAAACAGTGAGAATTCAAAGAGCACCCCTTAGACAAAATAATCATCTAGGCTACAAGCACTAGTTATGGAACTAAACAAGCATGTTCCCTCTAACTAAGGCCCTCTCTCACTTTTGACTTTTCCCTTTCTCATTTCCTTGAAATGGTGGTGACTCTTTGGCGAAAACATTCTTGTTACTTCAAGTGGATGGATTGGCCAAGTGTATTAATGTGAAGTCACTGGATGTGGAGTGTTTGAGGCTAGATTTGGAATGAGATCTACTCAGTCACATTAACCATAAATACACAAGGGGTTGTACACCACCTTGTTCTTGGGACTCCATTCCATTCTCTTCTCCCCATCATTCTTTCTCCACTTTCCACCTCATTGTTGGTTATATCAGTAGTCTATATTTTGGTTGATGCATTGTTTTCTCTTTGGTGAATTCTTGTGGTTAAGACTTTAACTCTTGCTCCCAAATGACATTTTCAGAGCCTACGGACTCTTTGAATGTGGGTTTGTCAGGGCATAAAGGGCATGAGCCTGCTTTGGGGAGGATCCACTAGCATTCCTATTTGGTGCACTAGTTAACTTCTTTCCCTTAAACATTGCTGCAATCAACATTTTTTTTGTTCATTCCCATCTCTGACATCCATTTTATCAGCATTGCCATTTTTTCTTTTTCTCCATCTTTCTTATTCCTTATATTTTTCCATTCTATTGCTACTAGAGGATCGCTCTTAGTCATGGGGGCCCTAGTCCAATTTTTTTAATTTTCCTAACCCTTACACCTTGGGTAGTCACCAGTGTTATATCTCTAGAATCCATATTAGCCATATCACAACTCAGCCAATGGACCTTACACCGAGGCAAGGTACCAAATCTATTGTGATTTACTTATACTTGCTCATATGTGACTGTGTTGTGTGTGCAGATGGTAATCATACAGCAATGGACTGGATCTGAAGGAAACACTCAAGATGGACTGGTGCTAGAATAGTTGTGCAAGGAACAAGACTGATGGTGCGGTTATAGATGAACAATGGAAGGTGCAATCTTGGCATTAGCAGCAACATGTCTCTCTCTCTTCTCTCTCAGCTGCCAAATAAGGCTGGATGTCAATTGTGTATAGTATTCATTCTTGTAGTCATGAACACTAATATTGTCATGTATTGTAATGATTTATCTATTCACACGTCATCCCATTCACCATTAGTTATCATTCAAGTCAATAATCCCATACCTTCGCAATATTTTGTAAGGAACTCGAGGACAAGTTTTCATTCAGCCATGGGGGTATGATGAGCCGCGATATCGTGTACGCGATATCGCATCCTTCACACAATATTGCATATGCAATATCGCATCCTACCTCATCTTCTATAAATAAGAGGCAACACCCTTGGTTCCAGATAGTTAGACTTAGACCCTTAGCCAGATTCTTGCAGTTTTGTTATTCCAGAGTTAGAATTATTTCTGTGTGCCCGCAGTAGGAGTCATAGAGTGAACAGATCTTTATTCGAGCAATTTGTACTTGAGCACAATTTTGTGTATAGAAATAAAGACGAACTTTATGATAAACCTTGCAGCATACAAATTAAGCTAATTAGTAATTAATGATTCTTTAATGCTTTCCTAGTTAATTAATATCTTTCTCAACCTTCAACCCCCTTAGTTAAATACACTCAGTACGACCACTTTGAGCATGCGTGTAGCGTTGGGTAACCTAGTGACGATTAGCGTTGGGTAATCCCAACAGTGTGCACTGGTTCAGGATGTGTACAGCAAGTGGGAATGGATACTAGTGTTAGGAACATTTAGAAACTAGTTAATGAATAGTTAATGTAAGTTAGCCACTTAGTTCTCTCTCCCTCTCCTTTATTAGAAAAAGACATAAAAAATACAAAAGCTATAAAAATCATATACCTCAAGCTTACTTAACCAAACAACCATGACAATACAAGTAAGTTTGGGAAGATAGTGAACTGCAATCTACGAGTAACTATCTAGATACCACAACTAGTCCATCTGTGGAATTCGACCGGATCATGCGTGAAATGCTCGTATTTGTATGGTTGAGTGTAGGGGTACCTTGCCACTCATCAGTTGGTATGATATCACTTACCTATTCTATAGTAAAATGTGTAAGATTGGTCTGCTAGCTCTAATTAAATGTTAGTACTCTTGAGAAGACGAAGCCCCCAATCAAGGTACTACTACAATGAGATGATATTGACTTCAAAACCAAAGTCACAAAGAACTGGGCAATGATCCTTTTCACTAATTTGAATTTCCACCATGGGACTACTAGGATCTGATCATTTTTTGGACAAATATTCTTCTTTCACTGCTCATGTAGCCACTAGAAACATGAAAATGGTGATAACATTATCATCATTAGGTGTCATCTTGTTACCTCTACTAGACATGATTATGGAACTTGTCCCTAAAATAGGTGTTATACTTTGATCGCATTCAAGGAACATCACCGAGACCTCCTACTTATGGACTTTCATCTAGCATGCATGATTATCCTCTCCACTAGATAAAGAGGATGATGTGAATCCAATCCCACAATTCTTACATTTGCACTTATCATAAAATTTCTTACTATAGGATTTCAAACTTCCCTAGATAACTAAATTAATAAGATATTGATACTATTTTCACATAGCATGCATGAAAGTAGGATAAGTGAAATAGGAAATATTACAAGATTTATCTTTCCTTGATCATGGTTAACTAAGTATCTCACCTTGCATAAGATAAAGAAGTAGAAACTACTATTGCTAGGAATCTTGATTAGTAAGATTTCTTACAGTAAGTAGGTATTATCAAGGTGTCATTGATGGGGATTGAGAAGCATCTACCAGTGCACCTTGAAAGTAGGAGTTGCCAAGAAGCACCATTTATTGTTGTATAAGAGTAGGAAGATTCCATGAAGTAGCACCCCAAGGATTTAGAGCTTGCCACTATTCATACTACTACATGAATTGAAAATATGCACCTCTAGGATATTATGAATGGCCAAGATATGAAGTCCTTCTTATTTTCCTTTTAACAAATTTGGCATTCAAAGACACCCCAAATCATTCCATCTCTCCAATCATGTAAGCCATTACAGGGCAGCACTACAAATCATATATGTTTACATAATATTCACAAGGACCTTGATCTTTGGAGGATTAGGAAGCCTTATTTAAATATTACTGAATGCTCTTATAATAAGAGAGCTTGTCTTTACCCTTTCCTTCATATCTCTTTTGACATTCATGTGGCAAAACTACTTTGGTTCCAACTTCAACCATCTTATCCTTAATATCCTCAAGGGTAGTGATTATTTTTTCATCTATGACATCCCAAACCTAATTCACTTTATGGACCAAGTCCGTCAAGGCCTTGTTTATTCAGACTTGATCTAGCATTAGAACCTTAACTACAATGGGAGGTTCAGTGGTACTCTTTAATGTTTTTAACCTTCCTTTTATGCATTGGGTTATGATTGTACTTCTAGGTGAACTATTGCTTTTACCACTCATCCTCCATGTTTTCTATGCTATTCAAGAGCACTTTGATTTGGGCCATAGATTTCTTATGTACCTAGTCCATTGCATACATGTCCATGCACTCTCTCGTTTCCTACTTTAGGCCTTCTACAATGTGCATTAACTAGTTCCTTTGGCTAAAGCCATGATTTGGACAATGATAAGTAATTTTCATATACCTCTCCATGGTGATGAGTAGTTGTAGTATAGTGATGGATATTTATACTTTTTGTAACATAATGGTAGAGATTCCCTAATGCCTAAGCGTTAACAAAGGTTTGTTAACATAGCCTAACTAACCCAAAAGTACATCAAAAGCAAAGGAGCTAAACTAGACCTACCAAGGATGTGCATTAGCACCTCTAAATTGACACAAAGTTGCACTAACATAGGGTAGTCAATGTTGCTTCTTCTAGCACACTTTGCTTACCAACTTCAAATGAAAGCTGAAATACTAGGGAACATGTTGGAAGGTTCCTAGGGCATCCAAATGAAGCCAAAAATATCCTATGAAGCCCAAAATATGCATAAAACTCAGAAGTGTGATATTGAAGGCTAGGATGCAAACCTAAAAGGTAAAAACCTTAATAATATGTGTAAAAACCACAAACATAAGGTGTGAAATACTTACTGAGTCTAGGGCTTATAATCAACTTACAAAATTTCATTAGACAACTCAGCATTTCTTTTGAAAGTACAAGTACATATAGATACTACTTTATCATATCATTTTCCTATTAGTACTTTTCTCTCTAGAATTAATTTTTCCTCCTTCTAAAAGTATGAAATTATTATATATATATCTTTCATGTTTTCTAATAAGAAATTAAAAAGTTTCTCTTAATAAAAATATTAATAAATGTGTAATTTGTATTTTTTCTAAGAATGGAGATCTTTAACATATTAGTAATTGGAGACCTATTACTCTTCTTAACAATACATGTCAAATCTTGGCTAAATGCATGGCTTGTTGAATTCAAAAGGTTACTAAAGATATCATCAAACCTAAGTATACTATTTTTGTTAAAGGTCAACATATCTTAAATATGTTATTATAGCTTAGGAAGGAATGCAATGAACTTCTAATATTAACCAAGACATTACTTTTATTAAGTTAGTTATGTTAAATCTTATGATAGGATTGAATGGAATTTCATTAATTTTTTATCTTTATGAATTAGGATTTGGGAATTATTTTATTTCTCTTATCCATACTCTACTTACTAATGCTAATGCTCAAGTTGCTACTAATTTTGGAATAAGTTCCTCATTTTCTCTTCAATGGTCAATTCATTGAGATTGTCCTCCAGCTCCTTATCATTTTATTATTGTTGCAAATTCTCTTTTACATAATCTACATTATGATCTATAAAGGAATATCATTATGAAAATTTCAATTGGTAATCAAGGTATGCAATTGCTTAATATATACTTTCCAAATGATTCTTTTTTATGATCAACAATTCTCTGCAACATATCAACATTGTTTTAGTTAGAGTGAAGGATTATTGTATGTTATCTAGTTCTCAGATCAACTAAAAAAGTTGTTAATTTTTTATAATGAAAATATTAATGAGTGGATTACTCTTGGACCTTGGAAAAATCTTTAAAAAACATACTATTTTCAAAATTCTAGGAATACCTTTTTCTTTTAAGTCTAATCTTACTATTATGTGGAATTATATGATTGATAAAATTGAAAAGAAGCTTGATAAATAGAAAGAAAAAAAGGTCACTCTTATTGGCAAATTTTTAGTTATTAAGTAAATGCTTAAATCAAATTATGTTTATTACTCTAATTGTTGCAATTCTTCTAAAATTTCTTATGATAGAATTAATCATATTATTCATTGATTTCTTTGGTCTACTAAGTAAAATAGAAAATATTTTTCTAGAGTTACCTGGGATATTTTCACTAGGGGACCATCATTTGAAGTAATGGTAAGATGCTCATTTCTCAAAATAAATACCTAGGTTTGAGCCTAGGCATAGCCACTTGAAGAGGTTAGGCATTCACTTATCTACCAACCCTATTGGGATCCCAATTAGCAAGATGAACACTATGGCAATGGGTGATGATCCTTTAGTAAGAAAGATGAAGGAATTGGCCTCATTAATTATAATAACTATGGTATTTCTCTTGATTGAATGCTCCTTTGAAGAAACAAACTTATGCAAGGAAAACCTAAGAATGATAATGGTTGGTCTTCTAATAACTTTCTTCATTGTCTTCTTTTTTCCTTAGGCCATTTCTATTTCTAGTTTTTCAATTCTTAAAAATATTTGAAAGACATGATACAACCCTAGTAAATATTGAAATTATCATAATATTATAGTTTTAGAAGATATTCTTAAGAAAATTAGTCCATGGTGGCTTCCTTTTAATGAAAAAGCTTGGGTTACTAATGCATCTAGATTGTGTACCACTTGGAGCAAATTTAGTATCATCATAGTTTCTTGTATACATATGCATGATAGATGGATTACTTAGAATGAAGCTTCTAGCCTCTATGATTTAAATTAAAAGAGGACAAAATTTTTAAAAAGTTAACTTCTAATCTTAAGAATTTATTTAAAGTTGACAACAGTTTGCATCAAGATTTTCTATATATCTTTTGAAATGATGGTAGATCTATTTTTCCTTTTAATTTGAAATTTTCTTACGAGATTATTACAAAGAATGATTTTAATCATAACAAATTAAATAAGGCCTAGAAAATGCAATTAACTTCATATTTTTGAATGAGAAAAATGAAAGATACTATAAAAGCTCCTACATTTTCTAAGATTCGTATTTTTTATGGTGTATTATTCATTAAGGTCTTACTATTGGCACTCATCTTAAACATATAACAAACATTTCTCCTTAGTGTCCTCTTTGTAGAAATAAAGACTTATTTCTGTATGTTTTTTTAAGTATCCTATTTTTTACAATGCTTGGAAATAAACATCTAACATTTGTAATAATTTTCAGCCAAGCATTAATGAAGTTATTCTTGGTGATCAACCTGATTTTTCTATTTCCTTTCTTTGCATTTGGAATTTTTTTCAACCCCTTATTCTCCACTCTATTTAGAAGATTTAGTATATAGTTATTTCCAAGCAACAAGAGCATATATATGATCTTTCTTTATGAGTCAAATACAAGATTCTTAAATATGTCATTTTTCAGGTACAACTTTAGGTAAAAAAGCTCCTAGTAAAAGTTGAACATTTAATTTGTTTTCTATAATATTAATTTCTTTTTCTCTTCATGGCTCAAAGATGGAAAGCTTTCAACTTTTGTTACCACTTCTTCTTTGTTTTTTATTGATATATTTTGTTATCTTTAGAGAGAGTTTTCTCCTTCTCTTTATAAAAAACTCTTTTAGTAAGAAGTAAAAACCTATGATTTTGCTTTTGAATAAAGTCAAGGCCTAATTCTTTTCCTATTCCAAAGGGGAGGTTTTTCAAGATTGGTTGTAAGGATGAAAACCTAAAAAGGCATCCCCAAACCTGTTGGACTTTTTCTTTATACTTTCTCTTCGATGATCTAATATACTGTCAATTTTTTAAATATTATTATTCATTTTTTAGAGTTTAGCAATCCCTCATCCACTTCCCCTCCCCACCATTTTAATCATACTACACATACAGGATCCATTCTAACCATGGTAAGATACCTCATGTTTCACGTTTGCAATCCCTTCTTACTCCATTTCACCTCACTGCTATGTATAGTTATGATGTTAATGGTTTTATTTAGTATAGCATAGAATCTCCAATGCAATTATTTTATGTGTATTAGAACAAGGATTACATCCACATTCAATTTTCTGGATACCCATATATACCTAGTGAGATGGTTATATGAGGGAATTTTTAGGTAAGAGCCTACTTTAGGAAGGATCCACTTTTATAAATATTGGAAATTTCATCCATAAATAATTCACACTTTTTGAGACATCATAGAGTAGCCACATTATCTTCTTGCATCATTATAAATCCAATTCTCCTCAATTTCATTCATTTTTATGATTAATTCTCTCTAAAAACATCAATTCTCCACCTCTTTTTGAATCTTCAAAAAGCATGAATGATGAGCGGTGAGGTACCCATGTGCTCAACCATACGAATAAGAGCGTTTCACACACAATCCAGTCGAATTCTAAGGAATAAGTGCTTATGCACCCTTGTGGAACAAGGACGGGTTAGTTGATTGTTGTCTTCCCAAGCTTACCTGTATGTCATGATTGTATGGTTAAGTAATCTTGAGGCATATGATTTTTATATCTTTTATGTTTTTATGTCCTACGCTTAACTACTCATTAACTAAGTTCTAACTAATCCTAACACAAGCATCTATTCCCACTTGCCGTACACATCTTGAACTAGTGCAACCTTGTTGGGATTACTAAATGCTAATCGTTACTAGGTTACCAAGCATTACATGCATGCTCGGAGTGGTCGTGCTTGTGTAATTTAATGATTTACCTAATTGATCAAAATGGATTGTTGTGCTAATAACATAAATGTAAAGTGCATAAAATAAAATAAATGCATAAGAAAATAAAATAAAAGAAATGCATAAGAAAACAAATCTCAAGTGTTGCAAGGATGAATCAAAGAGCTTGTCTTTATTACCGTACACAAGGTGTGCTCAAGTACACAATGCTCAAATCAAGATCCATCCACACTTCAACCTCCTACTATAGGCACTTGGAAAATACTCTAACATTCAAACAAACTACAAGAGTTTTGCTACTTGACTGCTAAAATAATTTTTCCCAATTGTGCACCTGGGCACTGTATTTATAGGCTTGGGAGCAACTACTCTAATAATTAAGTAACCGCTATAATAATTAAAATAACTACTAAAGTAACTGCTAGAGTAACCACTCTAATAATTAGAATAACTACTAGAGTAACCGCTAAAGTAACCACTCTAATAATTAGAGTAACTGCTAGATTAACCACTCTAATAATTAGAGTAACTACTAGAGTAACTACTAGAGCAACCACTCTAATAATTAGAATAACTACTAGAGTAACTACTCTCATCATACCCCCACGACTGAATGAAAACTCGTCCTCGAGTTCCTTACAAAATATTGGGAAGGTATGGGATTATTGACTAATTAACAACTGACGGTGGAATGGGATGACAGACTCAATGTGCCCAGTGAATGGATCAATAAGCATATTACAACATTAGTGTTCATGACCATAGTGATGAACACTCGTACATAAATGACATCCAAGCCTTTATTTGGAAACTTAAATAGAAAAAGAAAGAGAGAAAGAAGATGGAGCATGTTGCCGCCAATGCCGAGATTGCGCCTTCCATTGTTTATCCATAGCCACACCACCAAACTTGCTCCTTTCTTGAATGCTTCCTCGAAGCCTAGTCCATTGTTTATATGATCACCATCTACACACATAACACAATCACAAATGAGCAAGGATAGATAATCCACAATGCAATTGATACCTTGCTTCGATATGAAGTGCATTGGCTGAGTTGTGGTTATGGCATAAACTGGTTTGGAGATTTATCACTGGCAATTACCCAAGGTGTAGGGGTTAGGCAATTAGTAAAATGAAAAAAATTCAAAAATTTGTGCCAAGGCCTCCACGACTAAGAGCAAACCTCCGATAGCTATAAGATGGAAAAACATGAGGAACAAGAAAGATGAAAAATATCAACGGCAACGCCAATAAAATGGATTTCATGCATGGGGATGAAATAATAAATGATTGATTGCAAGAAATGTTTAAGGAAAAGAAGTTAATAATTGCACCAAAAAGAAATACTAGTGGGTCCTCCCCAAAGTAGGCTCATCCCCTTTATGCCCTGACAAACCCACAAACCAAAGAGTCCATAGGCTCTAGGAATGTCATTTGGAATCAAGAGTTAAAAACTTACCCATAAGAATTCACCAAAGAAAAACAATGCATCAACCCAGAACAGACTAATGATAAAATCGTCAATGAGGTGGAAAATGGGAAGAAAGATGGAGAGGAGAGAATGGAATGGAATCCCAAGAACAAGGTTGTGTAAAGCCCCTTGTGTATTCCATGGTTAAGATAAGTAAGTAGAACTTATCCCAAATCCAGACTCAAACCAACCATATTCAGTGACCTCGCATCAATACACTTGGCCAATCCATCCTCTTGAAGTAACATGAATGCTTCCACAAAAGTCACCACCATTCTGAAGAGAGTGAGATGGAGAAGGAGGAAGCGAGAAAGGGCCTTAGTTAAAGGGAACCTTTAGGCATGGGTAACATGTCTTTCTAGTGCCATAACCAGCGCTTGTAGCCCATATTATTTTATTATGTCTAAGGGGTGTGCTTTGAATTCTCACATTTTTCTCTTTTTTCTCTTTTTTTTTATGTTTATGCATGAGAACCACATCATGCAAAGACTTATTTTTATTCACTCAACTTCTCGATATTTGAACAATGNAATCAATATGATATAATTCAATCCACCATCATGAGCACTTATTAGATGATGAATAAAAGTAAATCAAGCAAACAAAGAAATAATAAAAACATGAACAATGGTGTAAAACAAAAATAAGAAAAGTTGAAAGAATGTGTAAAACAAAAATATGTAAAATAAAAATTCAAAAATAACTGAGGGCCTAGAATGGTTAACATAGGTGGCCATCTCCCCCATGACTAAGTTAGAAGGAGGAGAACTGAAATAGTGAGCAAGGTTGTCCACTAATAGAGGTAGCATGTTTACTAGTTGTCCTAAGCTCATGAAAAGGTTTGTTTTGTTCCACGTTGACCAACAGTTTCTTGTCTAGGCTCTCAGGTTTGTATATTTTCATGGCCCCTGAAGAAAAAGTTGCATAAATAATATAAGGTCATTTCCACAATGTTTGAAATTTAGTACATTGTGGCACGTGTGGGATTCCAGTAGAGAACCTTATCTCTTGGTTGATATTTAACTTTCCTAATCCTTAGGTCATGATGTTGCTTATTCAATGCTTTGTGCAATTCATAAAATGACAAGGCAGCTAGTCTATTTTCATCTAGCAAATTAAGCGTTACTAACCATTTTTTCTGTGCTAGGTCAAGGTCAAGGTTGAGGTCACATGTTGTGGATAGTGTGCAGAGCTCAGTTTGAATGGGAAGCATTGGTAATTTATTGTACACTAACTCATAGGGAGAGTAGCCTATAGGGAGTTTCCATGTGGAGCAGTATGCCCAAAGAGCATTGTTCAGTTTAGTGCTCCAGTCTCACCTAAACTTGCTAATAGTTCTTGTCAATATTTTTGTAATCTCCGTATTGGTAACTTCAGCTTGACCATTCGCTTGGGGGTGGTATGGTGTTGTCAGTTTGTGTTCAACCCAGAAGCATTGCATTAATTTCCAAAAAGTTGCACCTATGAAGTGCATACCATTGTCTAAAATAAGTGCACATGGCACTCCAAACCTATTTATGATTTTTTGTTGAACAAATCGTGCAGTTGTAGATGATGTACAATCCTTAACAATAGCTACTTCGGCCCATTTGGTTAGGTAATCAATAAGCTTTTCCATTGTACATTGGTGTAATCGGCCTCATAAAATCAATTCCCTAAATGTCAAAGGGTTTTAACGGTCAAACCAATTATTGTGGACCCTCCATTCTAGTAGTCATTCCCCCATCATGTTGACAGCATTCAAAAGATTGGGTGAAACGATGGGCATCTCGAAATAATGTAGGTCAATAATATCTTGCAAGCAGGATCTTGATGGTCATTCATCTCCCAGTGTAATGACCCCCACAAGGACCCTCATGAGCATCTTGGAGAATTCATAGTTGATCTATATCGGGAACATGCCATCAAACCAAGCCATCGGGACACACTTTGTAAAGTTTCCCATTGATCTTCATAAAGTACTGGGCTTAGTGAAGAAAGTGTTGTTTCTTCTTAAGGTTTAACTCTTATGGTGTTTGTTGGGTTAGGAGATAGGTAAGAATGCTACTATACCAGTTTGTCTCCATGGGTGATTGATTATTCACTATACCAGTAAAGAGGAATTCATCAGGGAAATGATCAGAAATTAGATACTCATCCACTTTGTTTTCCCATGGCAACCGAGATAAATGATCAGAACCTACATTCTCAGTGCCCTTGCAATCGATCATTGTTAAATTGAACTCTTGTAAGATTACAAGCCATCGTATGATACGAGGGCTTACCATTAGCTTATTCATGAGGAACCGGATTGCACTATGATTTGTATGTATATATACTTTATATCCCAATACATAGTGTCTAAATGTTTCTAGTACAAACACTACAGCCATTAATTCTTTCTCTGTGGTAGTGTAGTTAAGTTCTACACCAGTGATACTTCTACTTGCATAGTGGATGTAATAAGGACACTTCTGGTCATCTAACTATGTAAGTACAACTCCTAAATTATAGTTGGACATGTCAATCATGATATGGAATGGTTTGGACCAGTTAGGAGCTTGTAGAATGGGTGTTTCTACTAGCTACTGTTTCAAAGTTTGGAAAGCTAATTCGCATTCCTTGGTCCACTCAAAAGGTATGTCCTTTTTTGTTAATTCCACCAATGGTTTGGCAACCTTTGAAAAGTTCTCAATAAATCTCCTATAGTAGCCAGTATGTCCAAGGAATGATCGAATATCTTTGACAGTTTCCAGTTGATGAGTAATTCCTTAGATAACTTTGATTTTCTCAGGGTCTACCTCTATCCCTATGTGTGAGATTTTGTGCCTTAGTACTACTCCTTCTTGGACCATCAAATGGCTTTTCTGCTAGTTGAACCTCAGATTGGTTTCTACAAATCTTTTTAACACTTGCTCCAACCGCTCCAAGGCTTGATCAAAGTTTTCTCCATAAGTGGAGAAGTCATCCATAAAGACCTCCACTCCATTCCCTATTTGCTATTGGAATATGATTAGAACTAGTCGTTGAAATGTTGCAGGGGCATTGCACAAGCCAAATAGCATCTATTTGTATGCAAACGTTCCCCAAGGATTGGTGAACATAGTCTTGGCTTGGTCTTTTGGGGCTATTTGTATTTGGTTATATCTGCTATATCCATCCAGAAAACTGTAATAGTGATGCCCTGCGATGGTGTTTAAGACTTGGTCAAAAAATGGTAATGGAAAGTGATCTTTCAATGTTGCCATATTTAGTAGCTTCAAATCTATGCACACCCTCCATTTGCCTCCCTTTTTAGGCACAATAACTAAGCGGTTAACCCATTTGCTATCAACAATGGGGTATATGAACCCAGCCTTGAGAAGCTATTCAATTTCTTCCTTAACTACTTGCTTCAGCTTAGGGTTCAATTGTCTCTATGGTTGTCTTTGAGGCTTCATGGAGGGGTCAGTGTAAATTCTATGTTGGCATATCCTAGGATCTATTCCAGTTAATTTGGGATATAACCAAGTGAAGGCTTCCAACCATTTATTTATTACCTTTAGCAGTTCCTCTTTCTATTAAGAAGCAAGATTAGCGTTGATAATTACCGATTTTCCATTTTTAAGGAACGTGTATTCCATACCGGTGGGCAATGGTTTCAGCTTGAGGGACTCCTACTTAAATTTCTCAGGGATTTCCAACTTCCCCCAATTGATATTTTCAAGGTTAAGACTTGCAAGTTGGTAGTGGACTTGCTCTAATGCATCTATGCTATCGATGTAAGCACAAGCCAAACCCTCAGTTGGTTTCATGCATATGATTGAACTACTTTCATGATCAGCTGTCAGCCACTGGGTGTCTTCCTATCATGTCGCTACTTCATACAGGCATCTTTGTATGTTAATCACTTGTGCACATTGATTGCATGTAGGCAATGCTAAACTTTGCACAAATCATGACCTTTGCACGTAATTTCACCCTTTGTCACTATATGCGATGCATGGAACTTTCTTCTTTTGATCTTTTCAAATGTATTTTTCTTTGATATTTCTAGGGAAAGATTGCAGATTCCTAGGCGTGCATCGATGGTGCTTAGCCATGCTCTTCACATTATGATTGGGAAGTCCCCCTTACCATTGTTTACCTAAATCACTAGGAAGTCAACTAGGTACAACCACCCACAAATAGTGGTAATAATGTCTTCCACCAGTCCCAATGGGACAGCGATGGACTGGTCAACCAACTCTATATGGATGTTGCTCTTTTTCAATGGAGGCAAGTTCTAGGCCTTGTAAATTTCTTGAGAAATCAAATTCACACCAGAACCTAAATCCAAAAGAGCCTTGCACAATGCATTTCCAATGATTTTTAAGTATATCCAAGGACTCCTAGGAGTAGAGAATTTCCTGGGAAGGTGGCCAGCTTTGATCCAATTAGTGACAACATGTGTTAGCATGACCGTATGCGTTAAGTGTGGTGATTAGGTTGAAGAGGGCTCCAAAGTTTTGATTGATATTGAGGCATCTAAGGAATTATCCGCTTGTGATTACAAGGGCTTGGTTGGACTATTGGTTCTATAGAAAGGTCTTTTATTCATGTGGTTATTGGAACCAATAGTAGGTTGAGAGTTAATAGCCCTCGTGTCGTTACGTTGCTATGGCTAGGTAGGGATTTCACCTTGCATCGCGGGAGCAAGTGGTATGGAGCTATTGGTGGAAGAGATGCAACCAGATGAAAAGGATGATATGCTTATAGAATATTTCCTCTATAAGAGGGAGTCCCATAATACTCACAGGATTGGTAGTGAGGTTGAGAAGTCATGTGACTAGTAGAGTCACGTGGGGAGATTGGCTACTGCACGTAATATCCATACGGGAAAGGTTTCCAGTAAGGATACTATTGCCTTGGTGGTGGCATTCTCCGAGATTATGGGTGCTGCCACTATTGATATTTCTCAATCGATTGTGGTGGAGTTCCATTGGGATAATACGTTAAGGGTTGGTGGAACTGTCTTAGGTTACCTTGAGGATAACGTAACCTTTGGGGTGTTTGCCTTTTGTTTAATCGTGCGTTGAGTGCATATACCCCTGATGAGTGAAGAGGTACCCCTACACTTAACCATACGAAATGAGCGTCGCACACGTGATCCGGTCGAACTCCACGAATGGACTAGTTGTGGCACCTAGACAGTTATCCTTAGGTCGCAGTTCGCTGTCTTCCCACCTGGACTAGTATTATATTTGTCATGTATGGTTTAGTCCAGGATGAGGTGTATGATGTGTTCCTAATCTATGCTACTCCTGAAGGCAATGGAAAAGAATATTAACTAACCTAAGCTAGGAGGAAAAGGTAAGAAAATATAATCTAGCCTAAGTGCGACGAGCAACCGATTCCTTGATCAACCGTATACATCTTGGACCTCATGCATGACTATCACTGAGACTACCAAGTGTAGATCCTAGGCATGCCACTGGGAATACCAAGCACAAATCCCAGATATGCCACTGGGTTACCAAGCGTAGATCCTAGCTACGCCACTGGGCTGCCAAGCAGTCACACTTAAATACTCGTAATCAAGTTGTACTCGTTCTGCATTCTAGGAGTTTAAGGGTGAGAGAGAAAATAATAAATAACATTAAATAAATAACAAAGTGAATGTTGCAATGATGAAGTAATCTCGATCTTTATTGCCAGTCATGTGCGTGTCCAAGTACGGCACACTCAAATAAAGACACCGTACAATTACATTCACCACACTACGAGCAAACACAAGAAAAAATCTAACTCTAGAGGGATCAAACTGCCAAAGCTTCACTACTTCTAACTAGGATAAGAAACAAGGGAGAGCTGCCTCTTATTTATAGATATGGCGGCGCACTACGATATCGCGTAAGCGATATCGCAGGGGAAGACGCGATATCGCAGCCTATGCGAAACGTGTCTCATCATACCCCCATGATTGAATAAAAACTCATCCTTGAGTTAAAAAGAGAACAAGTTCCATTGATTACATAGTGGATAGGTATGGGATTATTAACTGGGAAAAGAAATNAAACAATGCCATAGTGTGGGAAGACACAACATAGAGAAAAAATATTACAACTACAAAAATGTGGAACTCATGTAGTTCTTGGTGGTGGTGGCTCCTCCATGGGTGCTTTTCCTTTATCACATGCTCCAAGATTTGAAGCTTGATGACATTGAAGAATAGCCTGGAGCTTCTCCTCTTCAGTCTAAGGGTCTTGTGTCGTCCATGCTAATGTTCCGATGTTTGACCGAGTCGACACCTCCCATGGACAGGGTAGTTGCGGAAACATCTAATTAGCCTTGACATACCATGCCGCAAACACCCATCGTTCCTCTTCCTAGGCCCTAGATTTATCTTTTTATTCATGAAGCTCAATTAGCTATCGAGCCAAATCAGTTGCAACATCTTTTTGTCCCTGGTAGCTTTCTTTTACCACCGCAAGTTCAAAATTTGTGACATCTAGTTTCTCAGCCAGCTTCTTGCGCTCTGCAAATTCTGCTTCATATTTGATGTGGGTGGAAGCTACCTGCTACTTGAGCTCTGACTTTGGACATCCTGCTATTAACATGACCAGGTTGGCATATCTAAGGTTTGCCAACTCCATGTATTCGGTCAAGTCCTGGATCTGCAGGTCTCGATTTTTAATTTCTGCTTGGTGGGAGAAGGCGTAAGTGTCCAATATGGCCCTCCAATTAGTGTGTTGAGCACTGATGTTGTTGATTTTAGCCTTGGCCATATGGATCTCCTTCTCTAGGATTTGTTTGTACATCCCCACCTAATCACAGAAATGCTCCTTCAGCTTCTCGTGTCGTTTAGCCTCATTCTGCCATGTGCTTATCTCGATGGCTGATTTTTAGCGAATAGCGCGTACCTCCTCCATTGAGAGGGTTCGATTTTCTCTAGCTAAACAGCTTACATCTTGGTTGTCCCGAATGAACTGTTCTTGTAACTAATGAAAGTGTTCATCGAGAACATTCTTTTGTTTCTCCACAAAAGTCAACCGAAGGTTATCTGCAACCAACTACTTATTCTCTTCTTCTAAGGCCTTGAGTGCCTTAATATGCGCATGAGTTTTCGCTTGTGCTGTGGAGGCATCCCAAGTGGCCATCTCCTTTTCTTTTGCCATCTTATTACTTTTTGCAATTAGCTTTATTAATTGCTCAGTTCTAAAATTTTCTAGCTGGTCTGCGGGAACAAATTGCAAAGGATCCCGTTGTGCTGCTTGTAAGGTTATGAGTTGCTCTTGTAGTTTCTGAACTTCAGCTTCAGCATGCTTGGCCCTTACTTCGGATATGACCAACTTCCCCTTTGTGGAAATGAGGTCTAATTGAATTGTTGTTACATCCTGGGGGATGTCAAATAGAGACATCAAAACTTGTCCTATTTGAAGCAATCTGTCCAATGCATCCTCATGTTCCGCAGGAGTCATTGAGGTTTTGGCAAGAGTTTGAGCAAAGGGGCTTCTAAAAGATCTGCTGGTGACACAACAGGTACATTAAAGCACTCTTTGATGTGATCAACAACCACTTCAGCAGCTCCCGCGGCATCTTCGTGTTGCATGACCACCACAGTGGCCCCTTCACCAGTCTCTAACTGCACTTGAAAAGATGTCGTGTTTCCATAGATCTGTTGTGACCATCTGCTTTCCCCTCCTCCTATTTGAATTGATAATTCACCCCTTATGTGATCTAATGAAATAGTAGGCTGGTCGACATCATCGATGATGTGCAAGATCTTTGCATCATCACGACTTTCCCAACTAACCGTCTCAGCAATGGCCCTAAGATGGCTCATTGATGGTCTGTAGTCTTGTGGTGGTGGCGGCTGATCCTGGCCTGTGCTAGGTCTTACTTCTTATTTTTGGCTAGGACCTGTGGGTGGAGGTTGACTGGGTCCTACAAGTTGAGTTGCAGGTGATCCAGTCATCTATTCTTCTTCTTCATCTGGTCCCAGCTCTTCACCAGTGCTCTTTCTTGGAGCTGGCACCTTTAATAACTTAGCATAAGAAGCATTATGGGCCTTTTGGAGGACGTTATTTGTGTATCCCTGAATACCAGCCTGTCGAAACAGTTTTCTGATAAGGCAAGGAAAAGGCAACGCCATCTTTCCTGACTTCTGTTCTTCGAATCGCCTTAGGATCTCTATCAAATATAGATGGGGAAGGTTAGCGTTAACCTTTCCCAGCAACACTGCACATCCTCTTGCCGCATATGTAGATATTCTTTTCAAACCTTTTGTGGGAAAGAGGTGATAGGTTCCAATTTTGAAATAAACCCGCTCTTCCATTGTCAGCTCACCAAAAGCTTCATCTCTGCCATAAGCCTTCTCTAACCAATCCTTTCGCACATCAGGGTCTGATCGGGTAGATAACCGAGCAACATGGGGGCCTGAATTTGGAAGGTTTAACACTTTCAAAATTGCCTGTGTAGAAAAATCTACTGTCACACCACAAATGTTAACCATGGTGCCTTGCTCTTTATTGTGCCAGAACAAGTACATTTCACCTAAGTACTAGGCACCGCACTTAGAGAGGACAGGCCATAAGGGAGATCCTTTAAGGTAATCCCTAACAGCCTCAGGAGCAAACTCTGCAAAAGGTTTGAAGTTAAGTTCCACGATCACCGCAGCAACTGTGGACTTTGTATGGATAGCCTGAACACATTTTTGGGGCAACATGAGTTCTTGTCCCGATTCAGGCCCAGCAGCAGCTCCTCTTTCTGCCTACCCGGACCATCTTGTAGGAGGTTCTTCTTGATGGATGCTAAACGATTACACCTCTTATTCTACATGTTGTCCAGCAAGGACCTGTCTTCCACCTCTCAGAGGTTGTTTTGCTTCACCTTGAATAGGACCCTCTCGCTGCGCATGTTTTGAGGTCATCTGCAATCACACGGGCCAAATGTTAGTAAGGTTGTTTTCAAAATCAAGTTATACCTTACTACATGCCTTTAATTGAAGATCTTATGTTCTCATGTGATTGTGCCCAAAAATTATGATAATAGGTCCTATGACTTAGGTGGATTTCATTTTAATCTCCTGGTGTACCTAAGGTCATATGATTTTTGGCACAATTTTTTCTAAGTGTTAGTATTAATTACCCTAATTGATGTCCTTTTCATGATGATAAATTTCAAAAAAGTTAGGCACTTTTTGGCAAGTGTCTCTCCCCCATGACTAAATTGAACACTTCGGGTTCAAGCAGGTTCAAACAAAATTAAAATCGGAGCACCAGCATGCGAGATATAAGTGAAAAAGCAAGGGTCACACAATCACAAGTCGCAGAGAAAAATTTCAAAAATTCCGCCCGCGTAAATGGCAAAATGATACTAAGTGTTGCGGAGGGGGTTCCTATTTATAAGTAAATAGGATGTGATATCGCGTACCGTACATCACGTACGCCATATCGCGTGGCACGCAATATCGCGTATGCGATATCTCATCCCAACTAATGTGAGACACATGAAAAAGACTGAATTTTTTAGGGATTTTTCTTGAAATTAAGGTTAAAATTGAGGACATTGTCAAGTATTAAGATATCCTAGGGTAATTTCATGGATTCGAGAGGCACTTTTAATGATAATGATGTGAACTTTAGCAATTATCAATTTGGCGGTTACGAAAAAAGGGAATGTAATGGGACATTGGAACATTTAAATGATAGAGGGATAATAATGGGGGAAGAAAATTATGAAAAATTAAGCTGAGGGTAAGAAATTGTGTGTTCTAGCTAGAGAATTAATGAATATTACAGCAAAATTACACAAGTGGATCCTCCCCAAAGCAGGTTTCAACCTATTATGCCCTTGTGTAATCACACTTAAAGTGTCCGTGGGCACTAGAAGGGTTAAATGTAATCTGCACTAACTCCACAAAACACACACATGTAAATATCACCGAAATGAGATGAAAATTTTATGTGACATGGGTCACGAGCTACAATTACACGAACAGTGAGATGAGACAAAGTAGAGAAGGGATCATAGAGACTGGATCATGAGGTAACTGACCTAGGGCACAATGAATCCTACGTGTAAAACTTGATTAATGTGTCATTAACCCATCATTCCAAGATCAGGACCAAGTCCATTCCTCTAATCAGTGGCATTGCATTATGTCATTCCATGATGAGCAACTATGAGAGTACCATAACAACAAGGCGTACGATCACTTGGCGTTTTATGCAAGGGAAGAGTGCTTTTTGTTTTATGGCACTTTGTTTTTCTTTTTCTTTTCTCTTTTTGAAACTGAATCCAGAGAAATCGCCAACCTTCAGGCATGGGTGCATGTCTTTCCAGTGGGACCCCCTAGAACAACATTTAATTTTCGAGTGCCCTTTTGATTACTCTTACTTCCACTTTTTATTAGATCTACAAGGATCTTAGTACAACCATATTGCATGATAACTCCCACAGAGGTCACCAAAGAGAATCCACAAGTCCCCTTGATGTCACACCCTATTCATTTCCTCTTGGTCCATCCTTCTTCATTCTGGGTACAATGAACACCATATTAATTTTAAGTTTTAGAAATTTCAAGAATATCATTGTACCCATGAACAGAACCTCTTATTTGTAAAATGGATGAGTGGATGTAGTGGGCTCACTGTTTTAAATAATTGATCACTCATGACTTAATAACATAGAACACACCTCAACCAACGATCCACATGAGTGTTTTATTCATAGATGAGATTACTTACAAAAACGGAAAAAGAAAAACACACAGACACACAAAAAGATAAAAAGATAAAAAGATAAAACAAAAAGTTGAAAAATGAAAAATTGGAAAACAAAAAGTTGTAAAATCAAAGAAAATGAAAAATATTTATTAATCCTACTTGTTATTGAAATGGGGGATATCCCCCATAACTAAACGGTTGAGTATGGTAAGGATTAATAAATGGGAAATGAGGATCCTTGCATATTGAAAATATTGAAATTGGTCCACACTTATCCCCTTGGATTTCACATACTTCATAATAAGCATAGTGGGGCACTTCATACGATGTAGTTCCCGAATAACAAGTTCACCCACTGTGATGTTTGTGACTGTTAGATGGTATGCAAGGATTAGGCTGATGCCTCCCATGGTTGTGTTCATTGGGTTGTATGGTTGTTGGAGTGTAAGTTGGTGGCCCTGATGAAGTTACATGAGGCATTGGATTCGAAGGTAAGGGTGCACCACAGTGTGGGACTTGCGCTAGGTCAGAAGACGTAGTGGCCTCAAAGTTGTGTTGTCCCTTCCTACAGCCGTGTTTAAAGAAATGACGCTTTTGATGTTGAGGAGGCTCTTCACTACTATTAGTAGCAGTAGCACAAGTGTTGTTCATGGGTTGTGATGGTACAAACACCTTAGGAACAATTGGTGGCACTGTGGAAGGAGGGAAAGGATGAGAATGTTGAAAGTTAGGAGGGATATAAGGTACACAAGGTTGTGGTTGTGTTGGAGGTATGGGTTGATAGTATTGTGGAGAATGGTATTGTAGTCAGATAGAGTATGGTGGCCCGAATGGAGAAACAGGATGTTGGACATGATAAGCATTTGGAATCGGAAAATGTAAAGGGTGCCTCTAGTCTAAGGGTGGTCTCCCCCACGACTAGGATTTTTGCCACTATGATCGAACACAGTATCTCTATACAAACTCTGCATGTAATTTATTTCCCCAATGCTCTTGTAGATGTAACAATATTGGGCATTGGCCCTTGGGGTGATCATACAGGCATATGTTGCATTCATACGTAGAATTGGCAGTTGAGTGCTTATTCCCTTTATTCTTCTTTTTCGAATGTCTACTATTTTGTCCTGCTTCTTGGGTTGTCAAAACTCTATCTCCAATGGTGTTGATATATTCTCCACACTTTTGATTCATCCATTCCAACATTTCATTGATCTTTGCCTCAACTTCTTCTAACGATTGTTGTATTGGTAAAGATGATGTTTCCACCTTGAGATTTGTTGCTTTCTCCTTGTTATGATCGAGGGCCTTTGTTAAGTTGAATTTTTTGTCCTGTTGATGTTTTTCAACACTCTCCCATCTAGCTAATTCTCCTTCTTCTTTTGCTACCTGCTTAATAAGCTCTTGGATTTGATGGGTTCGTAGGTTGTATAGTTGACCTCGGGCATACGTTCCTAAGGTCTCTCTTGTTACATTATGTAGCCCATTAATAATATGGTACATTAGCCTTTCCTCAGAAAACCCATGGGCTGGACAGTTGTTTAACAGTGAATAATATCTTTCTAAGGCCATGTCCAAGGGTTCATGTTTTTCTTGTTTCCATCCTTGGATTT
>MNCI01012289.1:687507-717266 GCA_015680685.1 Gnetum montanum
TTTTGTGCATTGTGATGACGTTGTTTTTGTTCATGCTTATAGGAAACTCCCACTTCAGGTTGTATACTCCAATCTTCATTGCCATATAGTTCATTGGTTCTCCAATAAACTTCCTCACTAAGTGTGGCATTATTATCATCTTGTAGGAGAGGCATTGTTGTGTGTGAATTTATGTGTGACTTTTTATAATTATTTCTTTGTTTAAAAGATATATCATTAAGTCCTATACAGCAACCTTGTGTGATATAACTAATCTAGATAACTAGCACCATCCCTGGCAACAGTGCCAATGATGAGTGGCGAGGTACCCCTACACTCAACCATATGAAATGAGCGTTGCACGCGCGATCCGGTCGAACTCTGCGAACGGACTAGTTGTGGCACCTAGACAGTTATCCTTAGGTCGCAGTTTGCTGTCTTCCCACTTGGACTAGTATTATATTTGTCACGTATGGTTTAGTCTAGGATGAGGTGTATGATGTGTTCCTAATCTATGCTACTCCTGAAATTAATGGAAAAGAATATTAACTAACCTAAGCTAGGAGGAAAAGGTAAGGAAATCTAATCTAGCCTAAGTGTGACAAGCAACCGATTCCTTGATCAATCGTACACATCTTGGACCTCGTGCACGACTACCACTAGGACTACCAAGCGTATATCCTAGGTACGCCACTGGGATTACCAAGCGCAAATCCTAGATACGCCACTGGGTTACCAAGCGTAGATCCTAGCTACGCCACTAGGCTACCAAGCAATCACACTTAAATGCTCGTAATCAAGTCGTAATCATTCTGTATTCTAGGAGTTTAAGGGTGAGAGAAAAAACAGTAAATAACATTAAATAAATAATAGATAAATAAATAACAAAGTGAATGCTGCAATGATGAAGTAATCTCGATCTTTATTACCGGTCATGTGCGTGTCCAAGTATGGCACACTCGAATAAAGACACTGTACAATTACATTCACCACACTACGGGCAGACACAGGAAAAAATCTAACTCTGGAGGGATCAAACTGCCAGAGCTTCGCTACTTCTAACTAGGATAAGAAACAAGGGAGAGTCGCCTCTTATTTATAGATATGGTGGCGCACTGCGATATCGCGGCCTATGCGAAACACATCTCATCAACCCCAAACTCCTGTAGATGTGAGATTATAGGGCAACATCCCTTAGGATGGTCATATTGACATATCTCACATTCACTATCATTATCTGTTTTTGAATCCACAACCTCTTCAATGATGGCAACTTTGCCCTTACCCTTGCTATGTGCATGTTCAACCTCTTTCTTTTTTCTTTTCTCACTACCTTGCTCTCTAGATTCCTTTACTATTTTAAGAATAGTTTGAAATCTATTGTCTAGTGAATCCCACATTTGGTCTACCTTTGCCGAAATTCATGATGTCATCTTTTGGATAAGCAAAGTTTTCCTATTCACCATCTCTTCGAGTGGTGACTCTTCTTCATCCTCACAAAATCTTACTTCCCTCTTCTGGAGGGAAGGATCTCAGTTATACTCTTCCACACTTTCTCTCTTTTGTAGCTCACCTTCTTCCTTAGCAACTTGCTCCAATAGTCTTTGAATTTGATGGGACCTAAGCTTGGATAGTCTCCCTTGGGCATAAGTCCCAAAGGTTCTTCTCGTTTCGTGCCTAAGCCCATCCACGAGATGGCGTAGTTGATCCCTTTGCCAATAACCATGGCCAAGATAACGATGTAATAGTGCATAGTATCAGCCCATGCTAGCATCCAAGGGTTCATCTCCTCCTTGTTTTCAGCCTTGGATTTTCTTTTGCAAGTTAGACACTCAGGAGTACATTTGGTACCTATCATTAAATAGTTCTAACATAGTACTCCACCTAGGAATGGATTCCAGTTCTAAAGAAAAGTACCAGCTTTTCACTTCTTTAACTAATATCCATGGGAACAACTTAAGTTTTTGCCATTTTTTCTCTATGTTCTATAAGGCACACGCATCATGGAATGCTTATAAATGATTCTGAGGATCAGCGTTGTATCCCCCTTCAAATCGTGGGATGTTGTTCATATCTAATCTCTTGTTCCTACTATCTTTCTGGTGCCTTGTTGGAATTCTAACAGCCTCAGTTATGTCTAACATACTTCGAGTAGCGAGTAGGGGTTCATTGTGATTGTCCCGTCTATGGTGTCTATGATGCCTACGTTGATCCCTACTCTCCTTTCTTCTATGTCGTGACTCTCTAGAGTGTCCTCATCCCCTTTCCTAGTTGTTTTGTCTATGACTTCCACTTTTCCTACCTTTATCCCTATGGTCTTTTTCCTTATGAATATGTCTAAATACTGAAGGAGAGGGTAAAGGAGATGATGAAGGTGAAGAAGAAGGAGAACCGTCACCATGACGGTGTCTGCTACCTTCTCTTCTGCAGTCATGGCCCCGATCGTGATTGTGATTAGAATGTCCACCTTTATCATGAGCTCGTATCCCTTTTTTGGATCCTTTGTGCCCATGGGTATTAGAACCTAGGTTATGAATAGTGGAATGAAGGTCCTGATACACAACCCCTTGGCTAAAGTCAAGGGGAGGAACATTGTTGTGTGGACGACTGCCTAAGGTAAGTTCACCACCCTCATTTTCACTTAAGACATGTGGGGCATCTTGGGACCACTTACCCTTTGAAGACTTATGATGTCTCTCCTGTTGCAAGTCTCTTTGACATTATGCCTCTATGAAATGGTATTCTCTCAAGTCATGATCTTGCACAACATATTCTACGTGTAAGTGCAGCATGCCAATTCGTGTGAGAACATGAAGAAGCATGCTTGGGACTGAACAATCAGGAGGTAACACTATGTTACCTTCTAAGTCTCACCAACATAGTTGTTCATCTTGATGGAGGATAAAGGTGAAGCCTGGTATATATTCATCAGGATGAATATATACCACTCGAACTTGTTGAGGGACTAGCAAATCAATGTCATGTGTATTATGTCACTGACTGTTTCCTGTTTCAGACCTAGGTGGTAAGGCACTTTCGTACAAAGAAGAAGACATACTTGTCTATTTAGTGTGCAATGTATTCTTATTTACTATTTTCTCAACCAACCCTAAGGGTTCATTCCAATGATGTGAATGATTTCCTATGTTCTAGTTAGCGCACAAAATACTAAGTCCCCAGCAACGGCGCCAATGATGAGTGGCAAGGTACCCCTA
Organism: Gnetum montanum; assembly: GCA_015680685.1. Classification (NCBI taxonomy): domain Eukaryota; kingdom Viridiplantae; phylum Streptophyta; class Gnetopsida; order Gnetales; family Gnetaceae; genus Gnetum; species Gnetum montanum. Next base: position 690,702 of record MNCI01012289.1, read on the forward strand.
CGCTCAACCATATGAATACGAGCGTTTCACACACGATCCAATTGAATTCCAAGGACTAAGTGCTTGTGCGCCCTTGTGGAACAAGGATGGGTTGGTTGATCGTTGCCTTCCCAAGCTTACCTGTATGTCACGATTGTATGGTTAAGTAAGCTTGAGGCATCTGTTTTTTATAGCTTTTATGTTTTTATGTCATGTGCTAGTAGGGAAGGAGAGAGGTAACCAAGTGACTAATTTAACTTAACTACTCATTAACTAAGTTCTAACTAATCCTAACACCAACATCCATTCCCACATTCCGTACACATCCTGAACCAGTGCAACACTGTTGGGATTACCAAATGCTAATCGTTACTAGGTTACCAAGCATTACACGCATGCTCAAAGTGGTTGTGCTTGTGTAATTTAACTATTTTCTTAATTGATCAAAATGAATTGGTGTGCTAATAACATAAATGTAAAGTGCATAAAATAAAATAAATGCATAAGAAAATAAAATAAAAGAAATGCGTAAGAAAACAAATCTCAAGTGCTGCAAGGATGAATCAAAGAGCTCATCTTTATTGCCATACACAAGGTGTGCTCAAGTACACAATGCTCAAATAAAGATCCATCCATACTTCGACCTCCTACTACAGGCACTTGAAAAATACTCTAACTTTCAAACAAACTACAAGAGTTTTACTACTTGACTCCTAAAAGACTTTTTCCCAATTGTGCGCCTGGGCACTGTATTTATAGGCTTGGGAGCAACTACTCTAATAATTAGAGTAACCACTCTAATAATTAGAATAACTACTAAAGTAACTGCTAGAGTAACCACTTTAATAATTAGAATAACTATTAGAGTAATCGCTAGAGTAACCACTCTAATAATTAGAGTAACTGCTCTCATCAATGAAATTCATCCTTTTGACATTTTTTGAAGCTTCAAAATGTTTCTCCTTAGTGTCCTCTTTGTAGAAGTAAGACTTATTTTCTTATTTTTTTTAACTATCTTGTTTCTTAGCATTAATGAAGTTATTCTTGCTTTCTTTGCATTTAGAATTGTTTTTGACCCCTTGTTCTCTACTCTATTTGGAGGCTTTGGTGTATAGTTATTTTCTATCAACAAGAGAATATCTATGATCTCTCTTTAGAAGCAAAATGCTAGATTCTCAAAGATTTCATTTTTTAGCTACAACTTTAGGCAAAAAAGTTCCTAATGAAAGTTGAACATTTAATTTGTTTTCTATACTATGAATTTCTTTTTCTTTTCATGGCTTGAAGATGGAAAGCTTTCAAATTTTGTTGCTATTTGTTCTTTATTTTTTATTGATGTATTCTTTTATCTTTAGAGAGAGTTTTCTCCTTCTCTTTTCAAAAAACTCTTTAGTAAGAGGTAAAAACTTGTGAGTGCACTTTTGAACAAAGTGAAGGCCTAATTCTTTTCCTATTCTAGAGGGGAGATTTTTTAGGATTGGTTGTAAGGATGAAAACCTAAAAAGGCATCCCCAAACCTATTGGACTTTTTATTTATACTCTCTCTTTGATGATCTAATATACTTTGAATTTTTAAAATATTAGTATTCATTTTTTTTTGGGGTTTAGCAACCTCTTGTCCACATCCCCCTCCACCATTTTATTCATACTACATACACAGGATCCATTCTAAGCATGGTAAGATACCTCATGTTTCACTTTTGCAATCCCTTCTAATTCCATTTCACCTCACTGCTATGTATAGTTATTGAAACACCGTGAAAATTGCAAGTCGGCCTCAGGCAAAGATTCACAATTCAGGCAAGGGTGCATGTCAGAATTCCAGAAGGGAGAATAAGACAGAGTAACACCAAGAGGCACGTAGCATCAAGTCCTCAACTTCTTGTGCAGACTCCTAATATTTCTATGCTTTTTCTGTTTACGCTATATCACGCGACTTAGCGTAATGGTGCTTAGCGTGATTCTGCTTAAACATAGCCTGGCATCAGAAGGATAGTTACTTCGGCATAGGGAGAAGCTTGAGCTGCGTAATATGCGACTTCTTGTGTATTTTGCTAAGTCTTTTGTTCAAGGCCAGGTTTACGCTCTATCACGCACGGCAGCGTAATAAGCTCTAAAACAGTCAAAGGCAAAGTCTAAGAAAGTGCGATTGCTCATCATACGTTCATCACGCAACGCAGCGTATCACAGCATATCGCGTCGCCAAGCTGAACATTGTTTTAAGCTTCGTTACGCTCGACTGCATAAGCAAGCGTAAAACAGCTTGAATCCATTGTTTCCATGTTACATTACGCTCATACACACAACACAGCGTGAATGAGTGTAATATAACCCAAAGACAGTTGAAACATGCCCGACGTGCACCTCTTCTTCACACGCACAATACGCGAACGAGCGTATTGTGCGTAGTCATGAAGTTTGACGCAAAAAATGGTCAAACCAACAATGCCCGAAACACTCGGGACACACGTCATTAGGGTTGCACCTTTTCCACAGAGCGTCACAGCCTATAAATACCCCAGTTGACAAAGATACAGGGGTTGGCAAATCAGAGAAGCAAAGGCATTTTTCTGAGCACGGGAGCACTTATCACTTTTGAGCAGAGATACAAAGAGCAGCGCTTTGGCAATTGTTGACAACATCACCTTACGGCAGAAACAGAGCACGGTTCGCTTTGAGCACCAGCGATATGAGCAATCGTTCTGCTAGGGAAGACTCTATTGGTCAGAAACAGTTGATCGATAGACGTTAGAGCTTGACCTTCCTTGCATCCCGGCTTTAGCCCACGAGGTAGATCGGACTTCTGTTTGGGTAGTTTTCTTGTTGTTTTGTGCTTGCTTTACACCCAGTAATCGGGGTCTCCCCAGTGTAACGAGATATACAAAATATACATTTTTCAAGTCAAAGCGTAGATCTTGAAACTACGTGTTTCTCTTATGTCAGCCTCCTCTTATCGTGTTTAACGTTATCATCGTTGCAATTCGTCTACATCGTTTTCCCCTCTTTTTTGTGATTCCTCGAATCAGATCGTTTCATGAGATATTCATCAGTTTACTGATTAGTAAGTCCCTGTCTGATCGACAAGACCGTTCAGGGCACCGCGGATTCGTTTTTCCAGCATAGCCCTCGCGCGGATCCGTGGTTAGAACTGTGTACACGGAATTTGTTCAGTATTTTCCAGCTGCCGACGTTTTCCGTTGTTACAGTTATGAATTTAATAGTTTTATTTAATATAGTGTAGGATTTCAAATGAAATTATTGTATGTGTATTGAAACAAGGATTACATCCACATTCAATTTTCTAAATACCCATATATACCTAGTGAGATGGTTATACAAGGGAATTTTTAGGTAAGAGCCTACTTTAGGGAGGATCCACTTATATAAATCTTGGAAATTTCATCCATAAATAAATTCACACTTTTTGGGACATCATAGAGTAGCCACCTTATCTTCATGCATCATTATAAATTCAATCCTCCTCACTTTCATTTATTTTTATGATTAATTCTCACCAAAAACACCAATTCTCCACCTCTTTTTGAAGCTTCAAAATGCATGAAATCCATCCTTTTGACATTTTTTGGAGTATTCTTGAGTTTCATAAGTAGTCTAAGTATCTTCTCATGCCTTAGAACTCTTCACCAAATGCAAATTTAATTTATAAAACTCCATACATCTTTAGAAAATCCAATTTTGAAAAATTACTCAATTAGCCTTCGTCAACACAACTACATCAACATAAGAGGCTTAGTCAATGTTACTTGATCAATGCAGCAATGAGGACATGCTATGAAAACTTTATATGTAACACTTGATTATTAGTAATTTTTTCATCTTTTAATTCATAGAGAATAAAGTTTTTATTGATTTTTTAAGCTCTAAGCCTTCCATAAGTGATAACTTGTGATCTAAACCTCCATTTGACCTTATTCAAAAATTTATGAGGTTTCGGAATCAAACTTTACATCATAGGAATAGCTTAAGCATAATTGGAAAACCTATGAACACTCTAATTTTTGAATACCCAAGATTACTAATAGTAAAAATAATCGAAATTAACTAGTAATTAAGATGATTTAATTATTCTAAAACTCTTGTAACATTAAATCATAGTCACCTAAGGGCTTAAATGTTCAATTTTTTCAAAATTTGATTGAAAATGTGAATACTGATAAAGGATGAAGAGCTATAAAATATTTTTAAAAATTTCTAAATGATTTTTTAATGATTGTAGATGGCATTCAAATATGTTTTGAAGGCAGGAGGTCTATAACAACGAACAAAGAAGAGATCAAGGATTGGACATGAACATGAATATGGATAGTAAGAACCACAATATCAAGAGTCCTGTGCAACTAGGTTAACAAGAGAAGAGCCTAAAGCTAAGCTTATTAGATAGATTTTAGCCACTCAAACAAGGTAACTTGTGCAAGGAGAGGCACCTCAAATATATTCAAACCTTAAGGTGACTCTCACAGGTGTAGGTTTAAAAAGAATTAGAGAGAAATAGATCTATGAAGTAGTCCTTACATAGCCCAGCTTTGGATCCTTCTTAGAGTTTTTGTTCAAAGAGGTGTGTGAGTAATTGCAAGCCTCTTCTCTTTGGCCCACCATCTCTAACAATATGGAGTGGCATTTGGACAAGACCTATCTTTTTTGGAATAATCACCAAAAATATGCTATGGTCAAAATCAAAGATATTACAATTTCTTAATCCATTAATGTTATTGCAAAAGCCTTGGGAATCCCCAAACATGGGAACTCAACTTATGAGGTGTTCGTAAAATTTGATGCATCCCAAGATAGATACACCCCCCAAAGCATCATCATCATCTTAGCCTTGTCCCAACAAAATGAAGTGGGCTATATGAGTTCTTTCTCAGCATTTGCCTCTACAAAGAGCTAGATCTTTGTTTATTTGCAATTTCTTCAAATCATCTTTGATTGTTTTTTTCCATGTCTTATTTGGTCTTCCTTTCAATGGCTTTCCTAAAATAGTGATGTAACAACTTTTAAGGTACACCCCCAAGATATATAGTTCAATTGGAACTTCAAAACTCAACATTACCCACTAAAATTTAGAACTACTACATGTTATCTAGCTCTCAGATCAGTTGGCAAAATTATGTTAATTACTGTAATGGCAATATTGATGAGTGAATTACTCTCAAGCCTTGGAAAATCTTGAAAAAGGATTATGTCTTCAAAATTTTAGGGATACCTTTTTCTTTTGAGCCTAATCTTACTATTTTGTGGAATTATATGATTGATAAAACTAAAAAGAAGCTTGATAAATGAAAAAAAAAATCTCACACTTATTAGCAAAGTTTTAGTTATTAAGAAAATGCTTCAATCAACTCATTTTTATTACTCCAATTGTTGGGCTCCTTCTAAAACTTATTATGAGAGAATTAATTTTATGATCTGTCAATTTCTTTAGTCTACTAAGTAACATAGAAAAGGTTTTTTGGAGTTGCTTGGGATATTTGCACTAGTAGCAAGAAAGATAAGGGAGTTAGCCTTATTAATTATTATAACCAAGGTTTTTCCTCAAGCCATTTCTATTCTTGGTTCTTCAATTCTTAAATAAATTTGGAAGACATGGTGCAAGCTTGATAAATATTGGAATTATAATCATATTATAGTTGCATAAGATATGCTTAAGTAAATTAGCCTGTGGTGGCTTTCTTTCAATGAAGAAGCTTAAGCTACTAATGCATCTAGATTATGTACCACTTTAAATAGATTTAGTATCACTATAGTTTCTTATTTATGTATGCATGATAGATGGATTACTTGAAATGAATCTTATAGCCTCTATGATCAAAATATAAAGAGTAAAAAGAATTTTGAAAAATTAATTTCTAATATTAACATTTTATTTAAAGTTGATAATAATTTGCATCAGCCTTTTCCAAATATTTTTTGAAAGGATGACAAATGTTTTTCCTTTTAATTCAAAAGTTACCTATGAGATTATTATAAAGAATGATTTTATTCATAACAAATTTAATAAGTTCTCAAAAATACAACTATCATTGCACTTTTGAATGAGGAAAATGAAAGATATTTAGAGAGCTTGTACATTTTTTAAAATTCATATTTTTTATGGTTTCTTATTCATCAAGATCTTCCTATTGATACTCGATGAGTGGTAAGGTACCCCTATGCCCAACCATACGAATCACAAGTGTTCACACATGATCTAGTTGAATTCCATGGACTTTGTAGTTTCTAGTGCACTAGTCTTCTAGGCAGTGAACCTTTTCCTTAAGGTCAATCATTCTCTTCCCAATTACACTTGTGATGTACACTAGTATGGTTAAGTGTAATTAAGGCATCTAGTTTTTATCATTTTATATTTTATGGTTTGGTGTTCAAAGGGAGATAAAAGTAATTGGATTAACTAATTTAATTTAACTAATTAACTAATATCTAACTAGTCCTAACATAAGCATCTAGTCCCAATCTCCGCACACATCCTGAACCCACATATCCACTGCTAGGTTACCAAGCGCTATGCTACTAGGTGTACCAAGCAATAACATTGTTGGGATTACCAAGCGAATACGTGTTACACTTGAAGTGGTCATACTTATGTGTTTAATCTATCTGGCTTATCTTATTTAACTACTTCATTAGCTTAATTATTGGAAAACATTTAATAAATAATTGAAAACATTAAATGCATAAATAAAATATTTAATCTATTCATAATGCTGCAACGTTTATCAGAAGGCTCATCTTTATTGCCACACACACTTTTGTACTTAGATACAACAATGATCAAATAAAGATCCATACACTCAATGACTCCTGCTATGGGCACTTGAGAGAAATATTCTAACTCTTAAATGAACAAACTGTAAGAGCTTTGCCACATCTGAAATTTCGATGTCATAAATGTGGTTGGTAGACATGTATTTATAGGTGAAATATAGACATTACATTGACAAGGCCTTGTCAATGCATGATATGATGCATTGATGAGACCTTGTCAATGAGGCCCAGTTGACGAGGCTACCTCGACAAGGCCTCATCAACTTAGCCAACCAAACTACAGCTCATCATACCCCCACAACTAAATGAAAACTCATCCTCAAGTTCTTTTACAAAATTGGGAAGGTATGGAATTATTGACCGATCTTTCACAAACAAAACAAACTAACTTGACAAAAAATTAAGTGCCTAAGTGTACAAATCAACACATTACAAAAATGGCAATGTTCATGATACAACATTGAACACCATGACATGACTCTTCAAAATTGGATAGCACATTCCTTAATGACATGAAGTTTTGTAGAGAAGATTAGACAATCCCAAGCAGTGGTGGCTCCTAAGGTTTTGAGGAACCTTCTCTAACTTCATGCACGTGCAGTGGTCAAGGTGACTATGGTTGTCTCGCTACTGCTACAACTTTTAGTGGGAGACGAAGAGCATCCAACAGTGCTTTCATTTTCTCCTCCTTACTTCTAGGATCATGCACCATCCACGCAGCTTCACCAATGTGGGTTAGAACAGGCACATCCCAGGGACACGAAATTGTTGAAAATAGCTCCTTTGCATTGATAAAATAGGTAGTGAATTGTTTACGTTCAATGTCAAAAGTTTTGATTGTATCCTTCAACTCCTAGTAATCATTCATCCTACTAGCTAGGTTCTCAGTAGTTGATTGTTGATCTATGAATTGTGCTCTGAGAACTTCGAGTTTAGCATTTACAGTCTCAAGCTTCTACTTGGTGTCTTGAACTCTACCTCATTTAGCAAATATGATCTAGCCATCTATTTCTCTAACTCTAGCCATGGTCATCCAGTAATTAGCATAGCCAGGTTCGCATATCATAGATTACCTAGCTCCATGTATTCTATCATTTCTTCTATCTGCAACTCCTTTAGGTGAATCTCTGCTTTATTGTAGGCACCAATCCCATCAATGATGGGCTACCAAACTTCTCTTCCTTGTTGGAGTTGCTAGAGAGCTTCACTTATCTTTGCCTTTGTCATTTGGATGTGTTTTTCATTTACTTCCTTCTATAGGCCAACCTGGTATCTATAGTGATTTTTAACCTTTTCAAAATTTAAAGCTTCATTCTTCCATGTGATAATTTTGATAGCAGATTTCTAGTGCAAGGAATAAACTTTCTTCATTGATAGATTCCAATTTTCTATGGCCAATCTCCTTAACTCAATATTTACCCTAGCAAGCTGCTCCTACTATTGATGGATAAATTCTTGCATTTGTTCCTTCTAGGCATCAACATTATGCAAATGATGATTCTATGTGGTCAGAGTCTTATTCTCCTAGCACATATGAGCCAAGTCCTTCTGAATTGAGTATGTCTTTGCTTCTACTATGGACTAGTTGAAGATGGCCATTACTACTTCCTCCTTAGCCTTCTTGAATCATTCTTGAAGCTGTTGGAAAGCTTCATCTCTAGTTGTTGTTGGGCTAAGGATTGTAGGATTAGCAAGACAGGCATGTAATTTGATAATCTCAATGGCCAAGCATTGATTTTGTACTTGATCTATTTCCAGTTGCCACTCCAAAATGATGCATTTGCCCCTTGCATCTTGTAGCTTCAACTAGATTATAGTGATGTTATCCATAAAATCAAAGATATCTAGAATTGCTTGCCCTGTCCCCACCGGTCAATCCAACAATTCTTCATGCTAGGCTACATTCAGTTTTCCATTGACTGTCCCTACATACGTCTACACATCTTGAATTGCAGATACATCTAGTACAAACACCATAGGTGCATTAAGTGCTTCGATGACATGGTCAACAACTACTTCAACCGCTGTCTCTTATCCTTGGTGCTACATCATTAAGACAGTGGCCCCTTCACCTTCCTCCAAATGTACCAAGAATGTGCCGGCATTCCCAAAGATTTTTGGGAACAAATGGAGTTGAGATAATGACACCGTCACTTCTTGACCATTGGGATCAAACCTCACGGGCAACTACATTTGTTGGGTTGAGAATATCAATCCACCCCTCTCCATATGATTGATTGTTCAAGCCACCTCATTAAGATGACTTATTGCTAGTCAATACATAGATGGATCTACACTACTCGTCCCTACATGCTACTCTTGCTCATGCAAGAGCTGCTCTCAAATTTTATGCAAGAGCTCAATGGTTGCGCAAGCCTCTAGCATTGTTTCTTGAGTAGGTGGTGGTGGTGGAAATTGCTCCTCTTGATTTGTAATCGATGTCTTTTCCTTCATGATTTCATACCATGAGGCCAAAGGAGCATGCCTAATTGTGTCATTGGCATAGCAAATGATTCTTATGCTTTTGCAAAGTTTCCAAATGAGGCACCGAAAGGGCAAGGTTTTCCTTCCATGTTTATTTTCCTTGAAACATTTTTCAATCTCCAAGTAGATGAGTTTTGGAAGGTTTACAGGAAATCTCCCACTTAGAGCGACACATGCTCAAGCGGAAAAGGTAGTCACCTTGCTGAGCCTCACATTGGATTGAGGTGATAGGCCAAAATTTTGAAATAGATGCACTCCACTAGTGTAAGCGCACCGTACTCCTTACAGTTGACCCCATAGCACTACCAAGTCCACTCCTTTTTGGCCTTAGGATTACCTTTCATTGATAGCTCTACCAACTACGTCCCAATGTCGGGCACCCCTAGTGCCTGTGCAATAGCTTTGGCTAAGTAGAACACCTGAATATCCTTGATTTTAACCATGAACCTTGACCTTTTGTTGTTCCAGAAGAGATATTTCTCTCCCATGTACCATTCCCCATTAGATGTGATGATTGGCCACATGGGAGAGGTTTGCAGTCATGTTTTGATGTTTGCTGGAGGTTTCTCTAGGAATGGCTCAAAGTTTATTTCTTGAAGAATTGATTGTTGAATCTCTCGAGGCTTGATGATGTTAAGGAAGGCTTGACCCAAAGTGACTTCAAGCCACGACATGGGTCTTGGTGCTTCTCCTCATTGTGATTGTTCTATGGGCACTTCTTCTTTTGGAATCTATCGAAAAAATTCCACTTTGGGCTCCTCATGAAGAGATCCCATTGCATGGGTTACTTCTAGTGATTCTTGGGCTTGCTCTTATTGGCCCCTTCCAACTTTAGGCCATTTCTCCCTTGGTTGAGAAGGTTCTCCTTCCTATGAGCACTTAGGTCTTGGTACCATCTATAATCACAATAAGACCATGGGTTAGCAATCATGGTGTAACATGAAGCAATTGGGATACCTTTATCTCTTTAGGATAGTTACACTTGGCTCAGTTATAATTATGGCCAATTTAATTATTTCAAGCATTATTTTATTTATGTGTTCTTATTCATAAATTATCCCAGAGGTTGTTGAAAGGATTAACTCTAAAAAAAATTAATGTTTGTATATTATTAAGGTTATTATCCCTTTAGGGAAGTTAGAAAAATTTTCAAAAAATTTCATTGAAAATCTTAAGGTTTGTGGCCCACACAATAAAGAGCTTACCTCCAATAGTTGCAAGATCAAAAAATGGAGTGATTTGGACAAATAGTTGGGAAGTTAAGGGCTTTGGAAGGTTTTGGACTCTGAAAAATGGCAAAAACTCCCCATGTGTTTTGAGGCAAATGACAAAAATTTCTAAGTCTACGGTGGTATATATAGGATTTTTGCACTGCATCGATGAGGCCTCATTGACACAGTTGTTGACCACCATAGACGATCATTGACTTTGGTCAAATGTGAAAAATATAAAAAAAAATTGAATGAAATTAGGATCAAATGAAAGCTCAAAGGGCCAAGAACAGTATGAAAATATGATAAGAGGGTGTTGGAGCTCATAAAATTGCAAAAATGGAGAAAAAATGATTCAGGGGATGAATGAAATAAAAAGGTTAAGGAGAACAAAGTGAAACACACAATGGAATATGCAAAAGATAGGATTGCAGCAATGTCTAAGGTAAGGAACCCAATTAACCAAACCAAGAGCTATGTAAGTGGGTCCTCCCCATACCAAGCTCATGCCCTTGTTACCCTTGCATAACCTCAACTAAGGAGTTCATGGGCCCCAAAATTACTTCATGATCATGAAAAGTTAAGGATCAACCAAAAAGAATCTATCCAAGAATTCAAACACATCAGACCAAGACATAGAGCATAACATAGAACCCGACTGATGAATCATCATTTGTGTCAGCCATGACATTGGGGATGCGATGTCGGGGTCACAACATCACGTACTAGATTCAACATCAGATGTCCAATGTCGGGGTATATACCTTAAGTCTATAAATACCGTGCCTAGGCTCTAGTTTTCACAAATAATTCATTAGTCAATTTTCAGTTTTCAGGCAAGGTAGCGAAGCTCTTGCTATTTCTTCTACCTAGAGTTAGAACATTTTCTGAGTGCCCACAGAAGGAGTCTAAAGTGTGTATGATTCTTTATTTGAACACTGATGTACCTGAGCACAGTAGTGTGACAGGAATAAAATGAACTCTTTTGGCAAACCTTGCAGCACTGAGAATAGCTTAATATTTTCTTTATTGCATTTTACTTTCTTGCTCTTTACTTTAATGCATGTCATTAAGCAATATATTTTTAGCAATTAATGAATACAAGCACAACAACTTCAAGCATTCATATAGTACTTGGTAACCCATCAATGCTTAACATTTGGTAGCCCAGAAGTGCTATATGTGTTTAGAATGTGTTTAGGAAAGTGGGACGGTTACTTGTGTTAGGCTAGCTAGGCAATAGACATTAGTTTCAATCTCCTCTACCCTTTATTCTTATTGTAGGTGATTACATCCATAAAACATAAAATGATAAAAATTCATATACCTCAATTACACTTAAACCATACCCTTAAGCCACACAAGTGTAGTTGGAAAGACAACAAACATTCTCAACACCATTTCACTTCCTAGAGGAACTAGTGTATGAGATAACTATAGGTCCATGGAATTTGATCGAATTATGCATAATGCCTTAGTGGTTCATATGGTTGGGTGTAGGGGTACCTCGTCGCTCATCACCTGCAATGAAGTGAGTTATGGTAGCATGGATGGATGACGAAGAAGGTGGGATGGAGTTCCGAATTGAGGTCATAAGAAGTCCCTTGTGGAATTTGCATTTAAAATGACCCAAGAAGATCCATCCTTAGCTCAGACCAAAACTAGCCACTTTTAGTGACTTTGCATCACCACTCTAAGACTGGTCCACCAACATGAGACACGAGAGTCCTACCATAAAACAACCACCATTCCATTAAGAGAAGAAAAGAGAGAAGTAGGAAGTAAGAGAGGGCCTTAGTTAGAGGGAACCTTAAGGCATGGATGCAAGTCTTTCTAATCCCATAACTAATGCTTGTAGCCCATTTAGTTGTCTAAGGGATGTGCTTTGAATTCCAATCATGTTTTTTTCTCTCTCTCTTTTTCTTTTGGATGGGAACCATACCATGCAAGATTTATTCGTTTATTATGTCTAAGGGATATGCTTTGAATTCACATTGTTTTTTTTTTTTTTTTTTTTGAATTTTGGATGAGAACAACACCATGCAAAGACATTATTTGACTTCCTATTAGTGATTGGAATGGAATAGTAAGAAGTGCAGGAAAAACACTCAAGTAGAAGAGTACAAAGAGTATTGAATCCCCTTGAATTCACACCCTTTACAAACCTTTGAATCCTTCCTAATTCTAGAATTACCAAGGTTAGCAATTGATTAAAAGTTTCTTTAATGGAAGGAACCTCAAATTCCTAGAATAAGGAAAACCATGAAAAATAAACCATGTCAAAGTCATCAGACATCAAAATTCAAAAATACAAACCAGACATCGACAATCACAACATTAAGCACAAACCATCATTAGTAAATAGCAACAATGGCATTGTGTCCTATGGCAATAAAGTAATTTTATTAACAAACGTGAGGAATTATCAAACTTGAACAAAACAAAATAAAGTAAAATATATAAGAAAGTGTAAAATAATCAAAAAGGCTTCAAAAGTCTTAACGATGGTGTAAAATTAGAAAAATATGAAAATCAAAAATTTGTAAAATAAATAATTTGTAAAAATCAAAAACATGAAAAAAAGGTAGAAAAACTGAGAAGCCATATGGATTGTTAGCACAGATGACCATCTCCCCCATGACTAAGTTGGAAGAGGGAGATCCAAAAAATGGAACGTAGTTGTCCATCCATAGAGGTGATAGTTGCACTAGCCTATCTTGGTTTGAGGAAAGGTTTTACTTGTTGGATGTTGACCAATTGCTTTTTATTTTGGCTCTCAAGTTTGTAGATTAACATGGCCCCAGAGGGAAAGGTTTGATCAATTATATAAGGTCCCTCCACAATGTTTGAAATTTTTCCTTTTAGGGTACACGTGTGGGATTCCAATAGAGAACCTTATCTTCTAGTTGAAGTTTTACTTTCCTTATTCTAAGGTCATGACATTGCTTGTTGAATGCCTTATGCACCTCATTCAAAGATAGGGCTACTAATTGATTTTCATCCAGCACATTCAAGTTGATCAATCTTTCTTTTTGTGCTAGACTTAGGTCAAGATTCAGATCATAGGCTGTTGAGAGTGTACAAAGCTTGGATCAAATCGAGAGCATTAGAAGCTTTCCCTACACTAACTCTTAGGGAGAGTAGCCAATAGGAAGTTTCCATGTTGAATGGTAAGCCTAGAGGGCATCGTTGAGTTTGGTGCTCCAATCTCTCCTATATTTGCTTATGGTTCTTGTTAAGATCTTTACGATCTCCTAGTTAGTTACCTCTACTTGACCATTGGCTTGGGGATGGTAGGATGTTATTAATTTATGTTCAATCCCTAAACATTGCATTAAATTTCTAAAAGTGACACCTGTGAAATAAGTTCCATTATCAAAAATTAGTGAACATGGCATCCCAAACTGATTTACAATATTTTGTTGTATAAATCTAGCAACAATGAATGATGTACAATTAGTAACAGCTGTTGCTTCTACCCATTTTGTGTAGGAGTTAACTACTATGATAATATATGCCTTTCCATTGGACATGGGTGTGATGGAACCCATGAAGTCAACACCCCATATGTCAAAAGGTTCCAATGGCTAAATCCACTATTGAAGACCTTCCATGCGGGTGGTCATCCCCCCATCACATTGATAACATTCACAAGATTTGACAAACTAGTGGGCATCCCTAAAGAGTATAGGCCAATAATATCCTGCCATCGAAATTTTCATGACTATGCATCTCCCTGCATAGTGGCCTCTACAAGGCCTTTTGTGAGCATCCTGGAGAATGCACAATTGATCTTCATCAAGGACACACCAATGAATTAGATCATCAATGCACACCTTGTAAAGGTGTCCGTTGATTTCCATAAAGTATTTAGCCTGATGAAGAAATTATTACTTCCTTCTAAAGTTAAGATCTTGTGGCATCTCCTAAGTGAGAGGATAGGTGAGGATGCCATTGTACCATGTTGTTTCTATGGGCATTTGTTCATTTATTGCTCCTATAAAGAGGAGTTTGTCTAGAAACTGATTAGAGAGTAGGCTCTCCTCCTATTTATTATTCCATATTAAGCGAGAGAGATGGTTAGTGACCACATTCTTGATCCCTTTTCAATCTACCATCATGAGATCGAATTCTTGCAAGATCACAAGCCACTATATGACATGAGAGCTCATCATTGGCTTATTCATGAGGAAGTGGATTGCACTATGGTCCATGCGCACAAATACTTTGTAGCCAAGCACATAGTGCCTAAACTTTTCTAGAGCATACACTATGGCCATTAGTTCTTTTTCGATGGTGGTGTAATTTAATTGTGCACCCACAATTCTTTGGCTCACATAGTGGATGTAGTATGGGCATTTCTTATCATCCATCTGCATGAGCATTGCATTCAAGGCATAGTTAGATGCATCCATCATGATGTGGAAAGGTCTGGACCAGTTTGGTGCTCATAGGATTCATGTTTCTACAAGTTTCTCCTTTAACTGTTGGAATGCATGTTCACATTCCTTACTCCAGATGAAATGTGCATCTTTCGTTGTAAGCTCTACCAACGATTTTCCAATCTTAGAGAAATTCGCTATGAATTACCAATAGTAGCGAATGTGTCCAAGGAATGATCTGACATCTTTGACTATCTCTAGTTGACATGTAATTCCTTGGATGATCCTTATCTTTTTTGGATCTACCTCAATCCTTTTTTGTGAAATTCAGTGCCCCAATACAATGTTGTCTTGGACCATGAGATGGCTCTTTTGCTATTTGAGCCACAGGTTTGTTTCAACACACCTCTTTAATACTTGCTCAAGGTAGTCTAAGGCTTACTCAAATGTAGCTCCATAGGTGGAAAAGTCATCCATAAAGACTTCACACTACTACAGATCTGTTGTTGCAAAAATACTAAGGACCAAGCATTGAAATGTTGCAGGGACATTGCACAAACCGAATGGCATCTTACAATATGCAAAAGTTTCCTAGGGACTCATGAATGTTGTCTTGGTCTAACCTTCTAGCATAATTTGGATTTGGTTATAGCCATTATAACCATCTAAAAAGCTATAATAGCAATGCCTAGATATGATGTCCAACACTTGATCCAAAAATGGCAATAGAAAATGATCTTTAAATGTTGCCATATTTAATAGCTGAAAGTCAATGCAAACCTTCCACTTGCCATCTTTCTCTGGCACAATTATGAGTGGCCTAACCCACTCACTATCCATGATCGGATATATGAACCCTACCTTGAGGAGTTGTTCAATTTTCTCCTTGATGATCTACTTCAATTTGGGGTTCAATTGCCTCTACGACTACCTTTTAGGCTTCATGGCAAGGTCAATGTAAACACGATGTGGGCATATCCTTGGCTTGATTCTTGTTAGCTCAAGATATGACCAAAAAAGGCTATTGGCCATTTGTTAACCACCTTTAATAGCTTTTATTTTTATTCATGAGCAAGTTTGGCATTAATTATGACTAGTTTACTGTTGTTTAAAAATGCATATTCCATGCCAATCAATAAAGTTCTTAGCTCTATGTGATCCTACTTGAAGTTATTAGTGATTTTCAACTCTCCCCAACAAGTATCATCATCTTCATCAGAGAGTTGGGGATGAACTTGTTCAAGTTTATCCATGCCTTCAACATAAGCACATGTTAGGCCCTTAGTTGGTTCCATGCATAAGGTGCTACTATCTAAGTTAGCTATCAGCCACTGGGTGCCCTCCTATTTTGTGATTGTTGTGTACAGACACCATTGAATATTGATTTCTTATGCACACTGATTGCACGCTTTAATGTATGTACTTTTGATGGAATAAATTTTTTGCATGCAATTGCACCCATTATCGTTGTACGCGATGCATAGAATGTGCTTCTTTTCTATCTTGCCCAATTTATTTTCTTTGGATATTTCTAGAGAGAGACTCCTTACACCTATATATGCATTGACCGTGCTTAATCAAGCTCTTCTCATAATGATGGGGAAGTCATTTTTGTAGTTTTTAACTTTGATCACTAGAAAATCAGCAGGATAGGACCACACACAAACTATGGTCACAATGTCCTCTACTAATCTTAGGGGGACAGTAATTGACTGATCTACCAATTCTAGATAGATGTTGCTCTTCTTAAGAGGTGGTAGGTTCTAAGCCTTGTACATGTCATGGGAGATGAGATTAACTCCAGAACTAGAGTTAAGAAGAGCCTTCCATGGCTCATTTCCAGCAATCTGCAAGTAAATAAGTTGACTTCCTAGGTCAAATCTTTTCATGAGAATATTGCCAACCTTGATTCAGTCAAAAATAGCATGAGTTAGCATCACAGTGTGAATCTAAGGTGGCAATTGGTTTGAAGGGCACACGAAGGTATTTGATGCAGAGGATGAGGGTATTGGAGATGTAACACGATCAACCATACTAGGTTGTGAGGGTTGGAGAGGATTGCGAGGTTGGAAGAAGGATCTTTTTCTAGATCAATTGTCCAAACCACTTGGCTAGAAAGCTGGTTGTGAATGTACAACCCTCGTAGTGTTTTGCTATTGTGACTATGAAGGAATCTCACCTTGCATGAATGGAGTAGGAAGTAACTGGGTTTAAGGTGGAGGTATGTGTGTAGATGGATGCGAAGGATGGTATGGATATGATTTTTTCCCTCGAGTAGATGGTGAATGTGTTTGATGGTACTCTGGAGGGTAATAGTGATGCTGAAATGAGGTATGACTTGCAAAACTTCTTGGAGAGATAGGTTGTTGAACATAGTACCCATATGGATCTAGCTGCCTATAAGGATACTATTGCCTTGGCAGTGGCATTCCCCATGATTATGGTTGGTATCATTATTAGTATTGTTCATAAGCTTGTGGAGGAGCTCCACCTAGGTAGTAAGCTTGTTCTTGTTGGTGGAACTACCTTGGATTGCGTTAAGGATAAGGTAATCGTCTAGGTGCTTGCCTACTTGCTAGTCAAGGATTCAATGCATACATCCCAGACCCTTGTAAGTGCAACATCATAGGGCAACAACCTTTTGGATGTTGATATTGATAAATTTCATAATTAATTTCATCCTCAGAGTTTCTCTTCACAACTTCCTCTATGGCAACAACTTTGCCCTTACCTCTTTGGTAGGCATGTTCAGCTTCTTTTTGTCTATTGTAGTTCTAATCACTATTTTTCTCTTTGGATTCTTTAGCAATTTGAAATTTTTTATCCAAAGAGTCCCATAATTTATCAACCTTTGCCAAAATATCATAAATAGATTTTTGGATGGGCAAGGTTTTTTTGTTCACCACTTCATCAAGTGGTGACTCCTCTTCATCACAAAATCGGATCTCCCATTTTGTAATGGAAGGGTTCCTATTATACTCTTCTGCACTTTCTCTTTTTCATAGCTCACCTTCTTCTTTTGCTACCTACTCAATCAACCTTTAGATCTTGATGAGCAATGAGGTACCCCCTACGCTCAACTATACAAATACAAACATGTTCGCATGATCCAACGAACTCTGCAAATGGACTAGTTATGGCACCTAGATACTTATATATTGATCACAATTATTGTCTTTCTACCTACACTAGTATTGCTTTGTCATGTATGGTTTAGTCCAGAGTGAGGCATATGATGTTGTTCCTAATATTATGCTACTCCTGATGGCGATAGAGAGATGAATTAACTAAACTAATGAATAATGAGAAACAAGGTCTAAGCTAGCCTAAGTGCAATGAGCATCCATCCCTAATCATTTGTACACATCTTGGAATTCATGTACTACTTTTGGGATTACCAAGCGCACATCACTTGAAGCACTACTCGATACGCTACTGGGCTACCACGTAGTTACACTTAAATGTTTGTGACTAAGGTGTACTCATTCCACATTAACAACAAAAATAGTAAATGATGATAAAATAAATATTAACTAAGAAAATAGCAATAAATAATAAATAATTAAAACAACTTAAAAGCTAAGTGAATGTTGCAATGATGGAGTAATCTCAATCTTTATTGCCAATTGTGTGCATGTCCAAGTACGTCACACTCGAACAAAGGTTTCATACAATTACAAGCATCACACTGTGGGCATGCACTTGGAAAGAACACTAAAACTAACTAAAGACTGATAAAAAGGACTAAATAATGATCTAACTATTATCTCCTTGTGTGCTTGAGTGCTATATTTATAGGATAACATAGGAATCACAAGATCATGTATACGATATTGTATCTAGGCTACAATATCGCATACCCAATATTAGGGCCTGGCAAACCATGATTCATCATACCCCCATCACTAATAAAAACTTGTCCTTGAGTCAAGAAAAATGAGGAACAAGTTCATTCAATTACAAATAGTGGATAGGTGTGGGATTATTCAATGACCATGGACTATTTCATGTCACAGTGTGTCACTAGACAAAACAAAATCTAGATACCAACACAAAACACAAAATTTGTAGAACTCATGTGGTTCCTGGTGGTGGTGGCTCCTCCATCGGCACCTTTCCTTTATCCTATGCTCCAAGCTTCTGAAATGGATGCGTTTGAAGAAGTTCCTAAAGTTTTTCCTTCTTTGTCCAAGGATCATGCACCATCCATGCTGATGTTCCAATGTTTGATGGAGTTGGCACTTTCCACGGACACGACAGTTGTAGGAACATTTTATTGGCCTTGACATACCATTTCACAAACAACCAATGTTCCTCCTCATAGGCTCTAGCTTTATCCTTGAGTTCTTGATAATCCATAAGCTGTCAAGCCAAATCTACTGCCACATCTTTCTAACCCTAGTAGCTAGCCTTTACCACCTCTAATTTAGAGTTTGCTACTTCTAATTTTTGTAATGTCTTCTTATGTTCCACAAGCTCTGTCTCATATTTAGGATATGTGGCAGCTACTTGCTTCTTGACCTTAGTTCTCTGGTGCCCTACTATTAACATGGCCAAGTTGGTATATCGTAGGTTTACTGACTCCATGTATTCTTTAAGATCTTGGATCTACAAGTCCCGATTTTTCAATTCTGCTTGGTGGGTGAAGGCATAAGTATCTAGTATGGCTCACTAGTCAATGTGTTGAGCACTGAAAGAATTAATGTGGGCCTTAGCCATATGAATCTCATTTTCGATGATTTCCTTGTACATTCCCACCTGGTCACTAAAGTGTTCTTTTAACTTCTCGTGCTTTTTGACCTCATTTTGCGACACACTTATTTCTATGGCCATCTTTTGTTGGATTCCGTGGACCTCCTCCATGGAGAGATTTATATTCTCCCTGGCCAAGCAATTCATGTCTTGGTTGATCCGAACTAGTTATTCTCACATTTGTTGAAAACTTTCTTTAAGAACATTCTTCTATTTCTCAACTATGGTCAACCAAAGATTCTCAACAGTAAGTAATTTATTTTCCTCTTGTAAGGCCTTGAGAGCTTTAGTATGTGCATATGTCCAAGCTTGTGCCTTTGAAGCATCCCAATTGACCTATTCCTTTTCCCTTACCACCTTTTTTTTTTCTTCCAACAATTTATTTCATTGCTTGGTTCTAAAAATGTCTAGTTGGTTAACTGCAATAAATTGGAAAGGATCTTGTCATTCAGCTTGTAGGGTGACAAGCTTTTCTTGCAATTTTTGCAACTCTCCTTCTATGTGCTTGGCCCTAACTTCAGCCATGACCAATTTTCCTTTGGTGGAAATGAGGTTTGATTGTGTTGCAGTGACATCTTGGGGAATGTCAAACAAGGACATCATAACTTGTCTTGTCTGCAGTAGGTGATCCAAAGCATCCTCATGTTTTGTAGGAGTCATTGAGGGACTGGCCAAAGCTTGAGCATCATGTGATCTTGTGAAATCTACTGGTGGCACAATAGGAATGTTAAACGATTCTTTGATGTGGTCTGCAACCACCTCTACTATGCCTACTACATCTTGATGCTACATGACCACCACTATGGCTCCTTCACCAGTTTCCAACCTGACTTGGAAAGATGCGACATTTCTAGAGATCTACTGAGACCACTGAGACTCTCCTCCTGAAATTAATGAAATATTTCCACATGTAGGATTATCCGAAATGGTGGGCTATACAACATCATCAATGACCCTAAATAAGTTTTCAGCATCACGACTTCCCCAACTGACCATCTCGGCGATTGTTCAAAGATGACTGATAGACGATCGATAGTCTTATTGCGATGGTGGCGATTGCTAGGCTTGCTGGCTTATGGGCTATGTGTTAGGCCCTACTTCCTGTTGTTGGTTGGGTCCTACTATTTAAGGTGTAGTGGGCCCAACCATTTACTCTTCCTCTTGTTCTAACTACTTGCCAACGTCTTTCCTAGGCACCGATGGTTTGAGTAGTTTAGCTTATGAAGTGTTTTAGGCTTTTCTAGGAACATCATTTGTGTAGCCCAAGATCCCGACATATCTACACAACTTCTTAATAAGACAAGGGAAAGGCAAAGAAAGCTTCCCTATCTTCCTTTCTTCAAATTACCTTAATATCTTCGTCAGATATAAATGGGATAGATTCGCATTAAATTTTTTCATCAAAATCACACTGCCCTGTGCCACATAAGTAGATAATCTATTTAAACCCTTTGTGGGGAAAAGGTGATAAGTGCCAATCTTAAAGTAGATCCTCTCCTCCAAGGTCAATTCTCCGTAAACTTTATTCTCCTTGTCGTAGGCCCATTTCAATTATAATTTCCTTGCATCTGCGTTTGAGCGAGTGAAGAAATGAGTAACTTTTGGTCCCTCATTTGGAAGATTTAAGACTTCTGCAATGGCCTTTGTAAAAAAATCAATGGAGACACCACCTACATTAGCAACAATGCCTTCCTCTTTGCCATGCTAGAATTGATACATTTCACCCAAATACCAATCACCAATCTCTGAGAGGATGGGCCATAGTGGGATGCCTTCAGTTGAGTTTTCACTAGTTCATGGGCAAACTCAGTGAAAGGCCCAAAATTGAGCTCCACTATCATAGCTGCAAAGATGGTCTTCTCATGAATGACTTGAAGAAATTCAAGGGATAGTGTAAGATGTTGCCCTTGTTCCGAGGCTCTAACTTCGCCACATTCTACATGGCCAGATTGCACTGTCGCAAGGGTTTCTTGATGGATGCTAAATGATTGTGCCTCCTACTCTACATGTTCTACTTGAGGTTCCTAGCCTCTACCTCCTCTTGAGTGTTTAGTTGCACCTTGAGAAGGTCCTCTTTGTTATCCTCTTTTAGGGGCCATCTGAAATCACACAAGGACCAATTATTAGTAAGGTTATTTAAACAAATATAGTTATCTTATACCTTCCTCATTACCTTTAACAAATGTTTAATTCTTTGCTTAGTATGATTCATGAGTTAGAAATTTTTTAAAGAAGTTTCCCTAAAAGTTTAATGTCAGACCTAATCTATTTAGGTGATTCATATAATAACTTAGATTGTCTGGGTGAAGGGAGAAAATTAATTTGGCATGAATTTTTAATAGTACTTACCCCTATGGTATCCTTCAAGCGATAGCAAATTTCAAAAAAATTATGCACAAGTTCTACAGTACCCCTCCCCCACGACTAAGTTAAACACTCCAGGTTTAAGTAGGTTCAATCATAAAAGAAATTGGAGCGTCGAAGGGTGAAATATTGAAGGTTGAATTTAGACTTGCAAATAACTGAAAATCGTGAAAAAAAAATTGAACAACTCCCCATGTCAACTATTGAAAATGACTTCTGTAGTGCACAAGGGTCCCATATATATAGTTTTTATAGACGCGATATTATGTACATGATAGCATGTACCGATACCGGCTACTCGATATCGCATCCCAACCAAGATAGGGTACTTAGTAGAATAGATGATTTTTCAAGTTTTAAGGCCAAAATTGAAAGATTTCAGGTAGATTCAAAGGGTTTGGGATAAGGGCTAGTGGAAATTGGGACACCGAAAGTGTAATGGAGTGGAGTCATACAATGAAGTTCTTGGAAACGGATGAGGAAAAAGGACATGTAGTGGTTCTAAGGAATGTTCGGTTAAAATGATGATAAAGGAAAGAATAGATATGATAATGGAGTACTAAGAGGGTATAAAATGATGTGGTGGTGTGCAACAAGTACAAATTACAAAAGTCACACAAGTGGATCCTTCCCAAAGTAGGTTCCAACCTATAATGCCCTTATGTAACCACACCTTAAAATGTTCGAGGCACTAGAAGGGTTAAATGTAACCCACACTTGTGCAACAAAACACAGACATGCTAAGTACCACCACTATGAGGTATGAATAATATGCCACACAAGACACAAGTTAGAAGTGCTTGGACCGTGAGGTGAGACAAATTGTAGAAGGGATTGCAAATATCGAGATGTGAGGTAACTTACCCTGGGCATAATGAATCCTAGGTGTTGTGCATGATTAAAGTACCATTAGCCTTTCACTCCAAGATCAAAACCAAGTTCATACCTTTGATCACTGACATCACATTGTTTCATTCCAATGATAGACAACCATAAGAGCATTATGACAACAAGGTGTACGATTACTTGGCATTTTGCGCAAGGGATGAGTGATTTGAATTTGTCTGTAGCACATTTTTCTTGAGCTTTTCTTTTCTATTTCTCTTCTTTCTTTTCTTTTTCTTCTTCTGGCTTCTTTTGCACTTTGTCTTTCCCAAAGGTGATCTAGAGAAGTCGCCAACCTTCAGGCATGGGTATATGTCTTTCCAATGGGATTCCCCAGAACAACATTACATTCCTTTCTTGAGTGCCTTTATTACCACTCTTGCTCCCATTTTCTATTAGATCTACAAGGATCTTAGTACAACCAAGCTACATAATAACACATACAAATGTCACCAAAAAGAATCCACAAATCCCCTTGATGTCACACCTTGCCATTCCCTCTTAGTTTGTCACTCTTCACTCTCGGCATAATGAGTACAAAGTTATTTTAAGTTTTGATGATAACAAGAATATCATCATCCCTAGAGCAAGAACCTCTTATTAATAGAATAGGTGGATGCATGTTGTGGGATCATTGTCCAAATAATTAGTCACTTGTGACTCAATAACATAGAACAACACCCCAACCAACTAGTTACATGAGTATTTTATTCACAAATGAGATTACCCACAAAAAGATAAAATGACAAATTGAAAAATGAGAAATTAGAAAATAGAAAATTGTAAAACCAAAGAAAAGGAAAAACATTTACTAATTCTACTTGTTAGAATGGGGGATATCCCCCATGACTAAACCTTTGATCATGGCGAGAATTAATAAATGGAAAGTTAGGATCTATGCATGTTGGAAATATTAGGGTTTGGTCATATCCAAACCACTGGGTGTCTTTTGGTGTAGTGGCAAGAACGTACCCAAATTGGGGTTCACACATTTGATTAAAGTAGGCATAGTGGGTTAGATTATAAGATGTGGTCATGTGAAAGCTAACTCACTATGGTATCCATAACCATAAGATGGTATGCAAGGATCGATATGTCTCCTCACGTTGTTATATTCATTGGGTCACATTGAAACACCACAAAAATTTTGGCAACACTTCCAAACAATTTCAGAGCCATGAAATGGCTTCAAGTAGCTCACCATGGAGCAAGCAAGGTTCCCCGGGTGCCCACAAATCACGACGGCAAGTCTTGGTATCAAGAATCATCCATTTTAAGGTCAAAAACTGGAATTTTGGCTAAGTACAATGTGCTCGTGTTGTGTTTACGCTACTCAGCATAAGGATTAGCGTCACCAATATTGGGGGCCCTGAAACTAAGTCAAAACAAGCCAAAATCAAGCACAAGGACCCCCCATGACCTTCGCCAAGGTCCCCAGCGGTTCCCAACCTTCAGAAAATCAAGATTCGGGCATTAAATGAGGCATTTTCAGCTGGTTACACTCAAACACTATTCACTGCGTAAAACACTATTCATCTCACGCTCAAACACTATTCATCTTACACTGCAGAGCGTAAGTTGCGTAATCACTATTCATCTTATGCTCAAACACTATTCATCTCACGCTCAAACACTATTCATCTTATGCTGTAGAGCGTAAGCTGCGTAATCACTATTCACTGCGTAAAACACTATTCATCTTACGCTCAAACACTATTCATCTTACGCTTGAACACTATTCATCGCGTGAACACTATTCATCACACAAACACTATTCATCGAAGTTTCAGAAAAAATTCCAGAAAAGTTTCAGAAAATGGCAGAGAATTACCAGCATCAGCAACTTTTAGAACATTTCAGAAAATTTCAGAAAGACTCAGAAACAAAGAAGTTTCACGCAAACAGGGGTCAAATTTCTCTTGTTGTACATTTCATTGTAAGTCGACNNNNCTCGCCAGCATGCATCCAACCCAAGCACAACTGTCCATTGGACACATGTTACCAGATCCACTTTCCTCTCATCTCTCAGCCGTTGATTCCATTCTAAAATTCTGTGCCGGAGCACGGCCCAACCCTATAAATACCCTGTCAATTCACATAAATCAGGAGGGGATTGGGGGGGCAATTGGAGGCAAAAATCAGAAACATTGACAATCCTGAGAAATCACAGAACTGGCAATCCTTGGGCACTCGGCACATCTGACTGTTGGCATCCAAGCATTTCTCACGTTCATCACATCACATTATCGCATCGTCACTTCAGACATTATTCCGGGGCTTAGTGCTTGACCTGCCATCCACACATGCAGCTACACTTCGATTGGTGCATACATTTTTATTAAACAATATAATAAATTTCATTGCCTCCTATTTACATTATTTACTTCGGTTTATGCTTTGTTTATAATATAGCTCGGTTTGCGCTTTATTTATAATTCAGTATGCTCTGTTCACATTTTTGTGTCGCTGTTTGCATTCTGTTTACATCCTGTTTACATCATTCACGATAACCCCAGCTCTAGCCGTAGCTTACGCTCGGGGAAGTCCTTGGTTGATTTGCGTGTAAACCATCCAAGGCACTCTGCCTTCGTTCCCTTTTCCAGCTTGCCCTCAAGCGAAGGCAGGGTCAACTATGGCTGCCCAATAATCTTTCGGTGTCTATTTCCATTCCAGCCTCACACCGACGATTTAGGTCAGTACAGTTTTTGGTGCTAGAAGGAGGGCCACTTTCTTGTTATTAATCAAAGCCTCACTACCTATCAAAACTCCATTCATCTATCCCAGTCCATTTACATTTATCATGGAATCTTCCCAAATCAACCCAGTAACACTACTAATTGCTTCAAATCCTATGACTGCTATAGAATCCATAACCGTCACTGAACACATAAATCCTCAAGGCCCTACATGCCAATCCCTCAGGTTACAAGGCAAAGGCCCTATTCATGCAACTCTTACACCTGAACAATATAATTCTATCTGTGTTAAGATCCAAGCCAACCTACCCATTGATCGTATAGAAAGGGAAGCTAAGCGAGAATACGAATTCATCCACAAAGGAGGACGTGAGTTTATCCCTTCAGCTTTTGACATAATCCCACTATCTGAAAATCATCATAAACTCATATCCCAACTTCTCATGGTTAAAGATCAAGCCTTACAACTACCTCCCATAGAGCCTCAAGATGAAGAAGATGACTTTGCAGCCCAATCTGAACATGGAGAATCATACCGTACTGTTAATCCCCATGCCCACACAAACCTATTATCCCATCCTTTCCTAGAAGAAAATATGTTTCCTTCTTCATCAACAAACATTCAAGCACATGTTCCCCATTCCATCCCTATCTTCTCCATGCTCAATAACATTCACTCTAATGCATCCACTTCCATAATTCCTCCACCAGCACAGTCTCAACAATTCCCCCAAACCAACGTAGGGTCAATCCCCCAACCTCAAGTAGTTGGAATACCATCAGTCATACCAGCTTCCACATCCACCCATTACATACCCCAGATACAAATTCATAATTGATTACTCCTACCCAACATGTTCAAGGTATTACCTCTCAACCTATGGCTGGGCAGTGGGTTCCACCCGTAGTCTCAGTCCCGAATACCATCCCACCACAACAAATGTTAGCCCAACAACATGCTTTTCCACAAACAATGCAACAATTAAACCATTATCATCCACAATCAACTCAACCCATTGGTTTGCCTAC
>MNCI01012289.1:724870-859928 GCA_015680685.1 Gnetum montanum
TTACCATTGTAGGCCAACGACGAATTGAATTTGGTTTTAAAGACTTGTACCACACTTTTGCTTGGCCAACGAGTGTCATAAGGAAGAACTTAAGCCTTTGCCACCCATTCTTAATGTTGTTCCATACACAGGCATCATAAAAGGCTTGTAAATGATGTTGTGAATCTAAATCATAGCCTCTTGAGAACTTAGGAAAGTTGTTTAAATCAAGCTTGGGTAGACAGCTTTCCTTACGATGCTTGCGAGATATTTGAATGGCCTTTGTTATATGCATTAGGCTATTAGTGGCCAGTAGGGGTTCATTGTCGCTAAATAGGTTGTGAGTTCATGAGTTGAAATAATGTTGTCTATGTTCATGTTGGCATTTCTAATTTTTCCTATGGGTTTGATTTTTATTTCTATGCCAACCACTTAAGGAATAGTCATTTGTGTCACACCCTGACGTTGAAAGAGCAAAGGAAGAGAGAGAACTGGTAGACTCATCATGACTTTTGTAGTCTCCCAATCCCCTGATGTACTCTTGTGATCCATTGAGAAGGTCCTAGGCCTTATAGGCCCCCTCATTCTATGGGATGTGCCATCTTCACTAGAAATGTCTGAGTTGGATGACAAAAGTACTTAAGTATCGTTGGGGTGTCTATGAACATATGAAACTCCTACATAAGATTGAGTACTCCAAACTTCTTCTTCATCATAAATTTCATTGGTTCTCCAATGAATTGCCTCGCTAGATGTTGCGTTATCGCTATCTTGGGAAAGAGACATTGTCGTGAATCATGTGTGACTTAATTGAATTTAATTTCTTTGTTTGAAAGGTATATCATTAATACCCTATTACAGCTATATGATAAAGCTAATCTAGATAACTAGCACCGTCATCAGCAATGACACCAATGATGAGTGGTGAGGTACCCCTACGCTCAACCATACGAATACAAGCGTGTACGCGTGATCCGGTCGAACTCTGCAGATGTACTAGTTGTGGCACCTAGATAGTTATAAGTCGATCACGGTTCGTTGTCTTCTTACCTAGACTAGTATTGCTTTATCATGTATGGTTTAGTCCAGAGTGAGGCATATGATGTTGTTCCTAATACTATGTTACTCTTAATGGCAATAAAAATAGGAATTAACTAAACTAATGAATAATGAGAAACAAGGTCTAAGGTAGCCTAAGTGTGATGAGCATTCATTCCTAATAATTTGTATGCATCTTGGACTTCATGTACTACTTTTGGGATTACCAAGTGCACATCACTTGAAGCACTACTTGATACGCTACTGGGCTACCACGTAGATACACTTAAATGTTTGTGACTAAGGCGTACTCATTATGCATTAACAATAAGAATAGTAAATGATGATAAAAGAAATATTAACTAAGAAAATAGTAATAAATAATAAATAATTTAAAAAAATTAAAGCTAAGTAAATGCTGCAATGATGGAGTAATCTCGATCTTTATTGCTGATCATGTGCGTGTCCAAGTACATCACACTCGAACCAAGGTTTGTTTGTTTCCAACCTTAGATTTGCCTTCTCAAATTAGACACTCTAGAGTACGTCTAGTATTTGTCATTAAATAGCTCTAACATGGTACTCCATTGGCGAATGGATTTTGGTTCCAAGGACCGGTACCAACTTTCAGCTTCCTTGATGAGTGTCCTAGGGAAAAGCTTGAGTTTTTGCCATTCATCTTCTATGTTCTGTAAGGCACAAGCATCATGGAAAGCTTGTAGATGTGTCTGTGGATCAAGGTTCATTCCCCCCTCAAATCTTGGGATATTATTCATGTCTAAGCGCTTGATCCTATTATCTTTTATATGCCTGGTTAGAATCCTAACTACCTCTACAATGTTGAGCATGCTTTGAGTCGCTAAGAGAGGTTCATCATCATCATTGCATCAATGATGCCAATGATGGTTTCGACCACCCCTTCGATCTTAGTGGCCTTCATAGTCATTGTTATCTTGTTGATTACCTTCATCATGATTACTTTGATGGTAGCTTTTATGAGAATTGAAGGATGAAGAGGAATGTTCGGAATTAGATGAAGAGGATGGAGAGGAAGATGGACCACCATTGCCACCACTTTTTCGCTCATTATGACCATCATCCTTAGATCCCTTGCTATTGTAATGCTTACCAAGTCCCTAGCTTGGTTGTCACTTTTTTTGAACCTAATTTATGAATAGTGGATCTTAGGTTCAAGGTCGCACCCTCATTACCAATAATAGGGGTTGGAGAATCTTTATGTTGAGAACCTTCAGGAGGAGGATCCTCATTGTCATCTTTGTTTAGCAGGAATAAGGGATTACTAAAGTGTTTTCCCTTTGTAAACTCATGATGCTTTTCTTGGTGTCGATCTTGCCTACATTGTGTTTTAGTGGGATGATAATCTTAAGTGTCATAACCATTCACAACATATTCTTCATGAAGATCTGGAATGCCCAACTTCTTAAGAGTTTTAAGTAGCATCCTGGATACAGATCGATTGGGAGGCAAGACAATGTTGCCCTACATATCATGCCATCACAGCTATTCATCTTGATGTAGGATGAAGGTGAAATTT
Organism: Gnetum montanum; assembly: GCA_015680685.1. Taxonomy (NCBI): domain Eukaryota; kingdom Viridiplantae; phylum Streptophyta; class Gnetopsida; order Gnetales; family Gnetaceae; genus Gnetum; species Gnetum montanum. Next base: position 727,443 of record MNCI01012289.1, read on the forward strand.
GGTACATACTCATCAGGATGAGTATATACCACTTTGCACTCTTGTGGAGCTGGTGGTTTGACATCTTCACATATATGGGAAGAAGAAGACATTTTGCAAAACAAATAAAATTATTAGTGTGCTTAGTAATTTATATGTCATCGAGAGTGATGTTGAACTTGAGTTTGTCCAACGATATAAATAATATTCACTAATCTTAGATAGCGCACGTTTCAACAAACAAAGTCCCTAGCAGCAGTGCCAATGATGAGTGACAAGGTACCCCTACATCCAACCATACGAATCACAAGCATTCGCACATGATCTAGTCGAATTCCGTTGACTTTGTAGTTTTCGGTGCATTAGTCTTCTAGGCAATGAACCTTTGCCTTAAGGTCAATCATTATCTTCCTAATTACACTTATGAGGTACACTAGTATAGTTAAGTGTAATTTAGACATCTGATTTTTATCATTTTATATTTTATGGTTTGGTGTTCAAAGAGAGATAAAAGTAATTAGATTAACTAATTTAATTTAACTAATTAACTAATATCTAACTAGTCCTAACATAAGCATCTAGTCCTAATCTCTGCACACATCCTGAACCCACGTATCCATTGCTAGGTTACCAAGCGCTATGCTACTAGGTGTACCAAGCAATAACATTGTTGGGATTACCAAGCGAATACGTGTTACGCTCGAAGTGGTCATACTTATGTGTTTAATCTATCTGGCTTATCTTATTTAACTACTTCATTAGCTTAATTATTGGAAAATATTTGATAAATAATTGAAAACATTTAATAAATAATTGAAAACATTAAATGCATAAATAAAATATTTAATCTATTCAGAATGTTGCAAGGTTTATTAGAAAGCTCATCTTTATTGCCACACACACTGTCGTGCTCAAGTATAACAATGCTTGAATAAAGATCCGTATACTTAATGACTCCTGCTGCAAGCACTTAGGAGAAATATTCTAACTCTTAAATGAACAAACTACAAGAGCTTCGCTACTTTTGAAATTTTGATGCCATAAATGCGACTGATAGGTCTGTATTTATAGGCAAAATACAGACACTACATTGATGGGGCCTTGTCGACACATGATACAATGTGTTGACGAGGCCTTGTCGATGAGGCCTAGTTAACAAGGCCGCATCGACAAGGCCTCATTGATGTAGCTAACAAAACTGCAACTCATCAATACTCATCTTAAATATATCCTCAATGTCCTCTTTATAAAAGTGAAGACTCATTTTTTCATGTTTTTTTAAGTGTCCTATTGCTCAGCATGCTTGGAAATGGGCATCTAAAGTTTCTAACAACTTCTAACCAAGCATTAATAAAGTCATTCTTGGTGATCAATAATGAGGTGTTAGCCTAGTGGTATAGGTCTTGGCCTAGTAACTCCAAGTCATAGGTTTGATTTTACTAGGTAGCATTGAGTTATAACTTTCTTTAAATCTTGGGGTGTACCTATGTTTCAATTATTTGGGATTCCAACACCCCTATTCTTGGTGATTAGCCTGTTTTATTGACATCATTTCTAATCTATTTGGAAGCTTTGGTGTAGTTATTTTCTAGCAACAAGAGCATAACCATGATCTTTCTTTAGGTGTCAAATACAAGATTCTCAAAGATGTCACTTTTTAGCTACAACTTTAAGCAAAAAAGCTCCAAGTGAAAGCTAAACAATTAATTTGTTGCTCCTTGTTTTTTATTTGTGATTGATGTATTTTTTTTTCTTTGTAGAGAGTTTTCTCCTCTTTATAAGAAACACTTTAGTAAGAAGTGAAAAATCCCCAAAATTATTGGGCTTTTTCTTAAGACTCTCTCTTCGATGATCTTTTGATGTACTTTGATTTTTTAAAATATTATTATTCATGTTTTGAGGGGGTTGAAAACCCTCCACCCCTCGTAAAAAAAAAAAACAAATTGATAAATTTTAAATAACAAGGTGTTAGCCAAGAGGTAAGGCTTGATTTGAAAGCTCCAAGTGGATTCAATTTTAATGACCAATGCTAAGTTATATATCTTGAGTATACCTATATTACAATTATTTTGGGACTAAAACCCATCCACTCCTTGTAAATCGATAAAGTTTGTATTAAAAAAAAATTACATCCACCAACAATATAGGTATATATTATAAATATATAACTAAGCTAGTTAGGTCACTAATTATCCATGGATCAAAACATCAAAGCTTTCCCTTAATTCTAAGCTAAGAAGATTGAACTGAAAAAAATAATCAAAAATAAAAATAAAAAAGTTTATCAAATGGAAAATCACCGACGCCGTATTATTGTTGCCATAAATCAATAATCAACGCCGTTGGTTTTCCCTTTTATCGGATCGGAACAACACGAGACCTAACGAAAGCGCCTGAAACCCTTCGTTTAAAAACCCTCGCGTGTCGCATTTTTGGTAGTTTCAGAGGTTAGGCTTTCGTTTAAAATCGTTGCAGACTTGCTATTCCGAACATTTTTGCCACTACGTTTGCTTATACGCAATTTTGCTGATTGTAAGAGGATTCAGCAATGTCTGGCGGTGGCTTCTTTCGGGTAATGAACAGCTGCCCTTGGTTTTTCTGTTTGTTTTTCTTTCATGAGGCCTTATTCCAATTAATTGTCTGAATATACAATGGAAAGTTTTTTTGTAAGTTTTTTTTGAGATGATATTTTGATGTAGAAGTGGCCAACAGTTTAAATCTGGTTTGATTTAATGTTCGTGAATCCTAGGGCACGTCCGCCGATCAAGACACTCGTTTTTCAAACAAGCAGGCAAAACTTTTGAAGACTCAAAAGTTTCCTCCCGAGTTAGATCATTTGGTAAGTTTTCTTTTACGAAAGTTGTGAAATGTGAAGTGGAAACCCTCGAATTAAAATGATCTTATCATCAAGTATTTTATGTAGCTGTTTCTTCTCAGAATCGTGATTGCTGCTTATTTTATTGTACGACAAAATTATCGTAACTGAATATGTTTATTATCATGCCAAATGTGCGACGGGGTTGCAGTTTCGTTTTTTGCTTTATTGAACTTTGCCCTTTATAGTTGGGCGCTTTATTTTACAATCAGTAAATTTTTTTAAAAAATAAAAATGATCTTAACTGTGGCAGAATTACCGTTGAAAATATGTTCCAAAAGAAATGTCATGTAGTTCTGTCGTCGGTGGAGATTTTGTCATGTATAGACCACAATGCATTAACATGCCTATCATGTGTGCACAGGTGGATATGACCAAAGTGAAATTGGATGTTATTCGACCGTGGATAGCTAATAGGACAACAGAGATTCTGGGTTTTGAAGATGAAGTTTTAATTAACTTAATATATGGTCACTTGGACGGGAAGGTGGGTTAGTTTATTATGATTTGCATGTACCAGTGAATACGAGGTTTATAGTCGGCAAAATATTTAGATTTGTTTGTTTTTTCAACCCGTAAGGCATTAATTCCCTGTGTAGGAAGTTGATGGTAAACAAATTCAAATCCAGATTACTGGATTCTTAGAAAAAAATACTGGGAAGTTCATGAAGGAATTGTGGAATCTTTTGCTAAGCGCTCAGCAGAATGCTTCTGGCATTCCTCAACAGTTTCTGGATGCTAAGGCTGAACAGTTAAGAAAGAAGCAGGTGAGTTATTTGTTATCTATAAGAATCATGGAACAGCAAATTTCTGTTTGAAAATGTATAAATGCAAATGGTATCCACATTCTTTTTGCAAGGAAGCTCTTCTTCTGAGCCTTGGTTCTTGTTAGCAGTTCAGTCCACGTAATGAGTCTTTCTTGGTGGCGAGCAGGCTGATAAAGATAGAGTAGAGAGTGAACTTAAAAAGGTGGAAGAGTTGAACAGAGAACGAGAGCAAGCAAAAGACAGCAAAATAGTGAGTAGCATAAAACTTCCTCTGCCTTTTTGTGCATGTGCTTGACTATTTACCACCAGTGTGGTAAAATTTACCTGGAATGGGCATAAGTCCTTATTTTTTATTTGGAATATACTTGCCACCAGTGTGGGATGAGCTAATTATTTTATGCCGCAGGTTGCTGATTTAGAAGCAGTGAAAACCACGACAAAGGATCCGGAGAATTCGAATGTATCATCCAAAAAGGATTTGTTGTCTCCAGAAAAGTCCACAGCAGAACGGCGATGGTCATCTCTTCCTAGGCGCAAGAATGAGTATGTTTTTGTAATATTTGTCGACTTGTTTATGTTCTCTGGTCTAGCAGGCATTATATTTGAGTTTTGCATCTATGCACCTTTTTATCAGTGGTATCAATTTGTTTTAATTGATATTGTAATCTAGGAGGTAGTTTTAACTGTTTTTTCCCCTTATTCCTTAGATATTAGATTTCAAACGAAAGAGAGAACATCCAAGATCCCAAACATGAAATATACCAGGTTGGATTTTTTATTTTTGGTAACATGTTGCGGAAATCTTGACCTAATTTGTAGGCTGTAGGATTACGCTTTGTTTCTCTTTTGTCTTCTCTGAATGTCTGATGTGTTTAACTAGTGATGCTGCAATTGCACCGACAAAAATTATTACCATTTCAACAGCTAACCTGATGCCCTAAATATCTTGGCAAATGTATGCCGTGATGTTTCAATCAATTTAAAGTGAATTCCATTTCTGACCGACTGCTTAGAAGTTCATAAAGTTTTAATGTGTTATGGAAAATCTTGTTTATATCTATTTGAAATAAATTATTTTGCAGAGATTCTAAGATATCACATCGAGGGAATCATGATGCAGATGGGTAATGAATACCTACTACACCAGAAATTTTAGTTTCAGGCAATTTCTCTGCTCTGCTTTTGATATATATCACTACGTTTTTATTAATTGTGTTGTACATTTTCAGTTCTTCACGTTCCAGGTCAAGAAGTCATTCATACGCACCATCAAGAAGTCGTTCGAGGTACTGATAGTTAATGTATTTATCACTATCTTTTTTTGTTTTATTTTTTCTTGAAAATACTACAATGATATTTAATTTTGATCACCAAATGCCCATAGACAACACCAATTGCATTCATGTGATAGAATACATCTTTCAATGAGTTTATTATTTCATGTGGATTTCATCTGTCATTCCAAAATCTGTTCCTTTCTGTGCCAGATCACCACTATTGGCCAGAAGACGAAGGTCAAGAAGTACATCACGGCCAAGATATCGGCATCGTGAAACCTCTCCTGCTGCAAGGAGGAGGAGGAGGAGAAGATCTCCTTTAGGATCCCCTGTTAGACGTAAGCATGCATCTCCTTATGGGCGGTCCCCTAGGCGGAGGTCTCCATCACCTCGAAGACGGAGACCATCTTCCCCACCAAGAAGAAGGTCACCATCTTCATCTCCATCTCCTCCTCCTCCTTTTGCTAGAAGACGCAGGTCCCCATCACCGGCATTGAGAAGACTTCGTAGATCACGCTCTCCAGCCGTAGCCATAGCCATGAGGCGTAGGTCACGCTCACCACTGATACCAAGCAGACGGAGATCTCCCTCCCCACTACATGCTTTAAAGAGACGTAGGTCCCCTTCCCCACCCCTACCAATGAGGCGAAGATCCCCTTCTCCTTCCCTACCAACGAGACGGAGGTCTTCCCCATCATCACCTCCTCTAAGAAGACATAGGTCGCCCCCATCATCACCTCCTCTAAGAAGACATAGGTCCTCTCCTTCTCCCTCTCCATCTCCTTCACCTTCATTGAGGCGTACTTCGCCTCCCCACTCCCCACCTGCACCTGTAATGCGGCTTCCTCCATCGCCTTCACTAAACAAGAGGTATTATTCTCCATCACACTCTCCCTGTGTTAGCAGGTCACCATCTCCTGTATCAAGGCAAAAGTTGTCTCCTTTTGGAAAAAGGCATTCACCATTCCCATCCCCATCCCCATCTCCATCTCCAAGGCATCATGAGCTATCACCAGGCTCTTTCCCTCGGAATGATGTGGATCCCCAATCCCCCAGTAATCATCGAAAGAGGTAGGCCATGCCATGCTTGTCAGTTTATTGTAGTAGGTCATTGTTTTTACTCTTATGGTGTTCAAGGGTGAAGCCAAATTGTGTTATTGGTACAGCACTCATGGAAGACGGCAGAGCAGAATGCACGATAGTCAGGATACAAGCAAGGAAGATGGAGACAGTCTTGAAAGCCCTGCGGAAAGGAGAAAGTAAACTTATTATTCTCTGCAAACATGATAAATGTTTCTTTCCAAATAATAGATTGGACGTTTTTTCAGCATTTGTATATTTGTTATTGAGCCCTATGCATATATGTTGATTTCAGGTACAGTGAGTTGTCTAAGGGGAAGAATACTGAAGCAACCTATGTATCGGAGAGAATTGAACATGGTTCTAGAAAAACTGATACATCTAAAGGCGTAGCTAGTGCATATAAAAATCAGCATCCGCATGAAATATCTGAACCAAGAAGGAAAAGCTCTCATTCACAGAACATGTATAACTAATTTATTTTTTCACTTGTAAAATGATTCATTTTAAATGTCTTGTACTCTATTAATCTCTAAATGGTTTTGGTAATGTTATTTCAGTGTGGATTATTCTCGAAAAAATGCAGTAGGGGGCCCTGCTTCAGAAGATGTTGAGTATGGACCAGGGAGATTGGTTCATGGAACCCATTTAGCTGATGAGCCAAACAATGGCGTTACTGTGAAACGGCACAAAATGAGTTCCATGCAGGTTGAAAATGAAAGCAATGACTTGGTTAAACCTCGTAAATCATTATCAAATAAAAGGCATGCCAATGATTTAATGAATTCTGTTGATGACAAGTCAAAAATGAAACATCATATACATAGTGGCTCTGATTCTGATGTGGAGGAAAACAGAGAGAACCGAAGGAAGCATTCGAAAAAAAGAAAGTCAAGGAGGGATGAAGATGACGAAAGCATGTCTAGTGAAGAGAGAAGGGAGGCAAAAAGAAAAAGGAAAGAAGAAAAGCGTTTGCGCAGAGAAGAAAAACGAAGGCATCGTGAAGAAAAACATCGAAGAAGAGAGGAGCGCAGAGCCAGGAGATCAAAAGCAAAGGTTGGTCCAGAAAGAGACATGGAACCTGAAAAAGACTGCAGTTCAGAAGAGCAAATGCAGCATGACCATAAGGAGGTCGAGTCTTATCACAAGAGTAATGATGAAGTGGAAGACGAGCAGCGAAGGTTGGAAATTGAGCTGAGGAGGAAAGCCCTTGAGTCCTTGAGAGCCAAAAAAGGGATAAGTCACTAGAGTGATGTAATTGGCTTATTTGTTTTAACTTGACAGTCCTATGAATACACCTCTCGTTTACTTTGAAGAATTTTCTCCAGAATCATTGCATGAAGAAGATACTTACTGTCTGGGATCTGACTCCATGATTTTTTGAATGCTTTTATTTTATTTTTCTTGCAAACAAATGTTGCATTCTTGCTGACATCTGTGAAATGTTGAATGACTTTACCAAATTGCTATTTGAAACTGTTCTCTTTTAATATTGCAGTCAAACAAAGTGTACTATTCTGTATTTTGTTCTTCATAACTTCTCTGGTAGATGCACAAGATGTCAGTTGTGCACCATCTCTTTAGCAACCTGTTTGAATAATCACTTTTATCTGAAATTTGCTCTGTTGGTTCGATTCAAACATTTTGTGGGGAGGATACTCGTATGTAGAACTAGCAAGTACATTACTTTGTAGTTTTTGAATAGTGTTCAAGAAATCGTTGGCATCACTTTTTTTATTATGCCCAAAATGTATGTTCATTAATAATTGAAAGTTTGGCTGTTCGTGATTTCGATTATACGAATGTAATGTTCTTTCCTGCTAATTTGCCTTCAGTCGGACTTGGGGAATGCTTTGGCCGCGTTTTACAATTTATGCCCGATTTTATTATGACAAACTCTTATTGATCAATGCCGGATATCAAACTATACGACTTACTGACTGCTAAGCTAGGGAAAGGTTCGAGTTATTTATTATGATTAGCTTTATTGTTTAAAACATGTTATTAGAGAGCATTTTAATGATTTATCGCATGTTCAAATTTCGATGATTGCGCATAATAGAGTATTTCCTATACATACAAGAAATCATTAGTGTTTTATGTATTTGAATCTATTCAGGTGGTTTAAATAGTTAAATACTGTGGTTTCTTTATAGCCAAATATTTTTATACGGTATTTTCTAAGATTTGTTTAGCTTTGTCAAGGTTCTTGTACATGCTCTATACAAATCATATGCCTTTGTGCTTGGTTTAATTATTTATTAGTTCAACCAATGGAATGAAGCTTTATTACATTTGGAATGAAGCTTTATTACATTAGGATTTATTTGATAGATATTACATTTTCATGAAAAATGAAGATACACTGTACAAATAGACCAAGTAACAACATTAGTTTAATCTACCAAGTAACAACAGTGAGTTTAATCTTCCATGCTAGGCATGGGGCCATGGCTTACTAGTTTAATCACTAAGGTATAGTTTCATAGGAGTTGTAGCATCAGCCATGAATTATCTCCTATGAAAAACTTCCAGCCAGGCTTATGTTTCTTATTCTTACAATATATAACGTTTTTTTATATTTGATGGTCTGGTTGGATGCTAATAGTGAGTCCTATTAATTGTTCAAGAACAAGATTCACCAGTCCTACAAAGTTACATTTTAAAAGTGAATTCTAAAAAGAACCTAAAATTCGACAGTGACATTGCTATGAGATTTCATTTTTGGAAGCTAGTTCATAGATTTTGTGTGTTCCTTCAAGCTGCTAGAAAGATTGAAACAGAACAGACCCAAGGCAATTGATGAATAAGAGCTTTTAGGGTAAGACAATTCTCATAGATCACGCCGACATCTCAACGACCAAGAAGTGATGCTCAACCAATAACGCACATTAAAATCAGATAACATTTCATACCAACCTCAACCCTGAAACGTTATTCAAAAGGCAGCCATAGTTACCATTCTATGTACTCTAAACAATGAGACCTAATGCCTGGGAGCTCCCTATAGAAGCCACATTGATATCCCAAGGTTTGAAGAGACAAAAGCAAAAAAGAAAAGTCCAGATATCTTGGGGAAAGTGAGAACCAATCGATTCAAAAATGGTTGGGACGACCAGGAGGTTACGCCTGGTGGTGCCCCACTGCCGAGCAAGTCCCTGCACAGTGGGGTTTTGGTCCCTGTGGTGGTCATAGGGTTTAATGGGGTTTTGGTCCCTGTGGTGGTCATAGGGTTTAATGCTTGGCAGTGGGCACAGCATTAATAATATTAATAATATTTTGAATTTACACTGTGATTGTTCTATATTCTATAATGTTATTTTATGATATATGACATTTAATTTCTTAAAAAAATTAATATATTTAAGTTTTTTCTATTACGTCCCTTGTGCCCGCCCCACTTTTTCTTAAAGCACACTTACTCAAACACGTTTAGATTCAGATGTACTCAAACAGGTTTTAGAATCACAATTGTTGGATTCCTGGTTTCCATTAATCGGATTCTTTTGATACATAGCCATGGATTCAACGCTATACGCTAGGGTAGGTATAGCAGGTTCGGGTGAATACATGGGTGGCGATTGCACAGAAAGCATTCCGGCTCTTTTGGGATCGAGGGGCAGTGTCAGTATGTGGCTTGGAAAGCAGCAGCATCTCTACAACTTGTCTCATATGCGGCCTCATGTTGGGAGATTCGCTGGTGCACAGCCTACCTGCTGTGAGAATCCAGCACCGATGGCTCCTTATGTGCACGGATTTGCTCCTTAACCCACAAAACCAAGTTCATGTCGGGCCCAAATTCGTCGCCTACGGCCTCCTCCCCGTAACCAGCTCAAGCAGCACCACTCCAAAGCTATACACGTCGATCTTCTCATTCACTTTCAGCGTGTATGCAATTTCTGCACAAAATACATTCATTAATTCATCATCCGAAAGATTCATCAGCTTTGCTGTTGCAAATTCTGTAAAAATGTATAAAGAGTAGTTGATATTTACCTGCAGAAATGTAGCCGTACGATCCTGCAAACCTTGACATGGTAACGGCGTCGCCCAAATGTTGGAGTCGTCTGGCCAAGCCCAAATCTGCAAGCCGTGGCTGACACTGCGCGTCTAGCAAAACGTTGGCAGACTTGACATCCCTGTGAATCATTGGTGGTGAACAGTTATGATGCAGATAACTGAGGCCCTTTGCTATTCCCATAGCTATTTGATAGCGCCTCTCCCATGAAAGATTTTACTGGGATTGAGCTTCATGCAGGCAGCTGTACAGAGACCCATTCTGCATCAATTCGTACACCAGAAGTCTTGAATCAGAGCCTGAACTGCAGCACAAAAGCTTGATAACATTGTCATGCTTAATACTTCTGCAGCATTCCAGCTCATGATTTTGAGCTTGCTCTCCTTCAAAAATCCTCTTCACAGCCACAGCAGTGCCATCACGCAGAGGAACTTTGTAAACTGTGCCGGTTGCTTCGATTCCTATGACATTGTCCTCTCTAAGTTTCGGCACTATGTCTTCTTCAGTGAACTCTAATTGACAGTAAGCTGTGACAAGGAACTCTCCAAACTCTCTAACAACCACCCCAAAACTGCGATGCAGGCCACAAGCACTGAAAGTGCAATCAAGATTTTGCTGATGTAAGATTTGCGAGGTGCTTGCGTTTTGCAGGCAGGAAGCTGCAACGCGCCTGGTCCACACAACCCCTGATTACCCAGAAAGCTTGTGGGGAATGCGGGATTGTTGAGCGCTGGAGGAACCGATCCTTCCAGATGGTTCCCTGACAAATTCAGAGAGACCAACTTGACATTCCCCAGAAGAGCAGGAATGGCACTGGAGAGCAGATTCATGGACACATCCAGGCTGTTGAGAGCAGGAAGAGAAGCCAGAAAGACAGGAATTTCGCCGGTAAACTGGTTGTTAGAAAGATCCAGCTGATAATAGCTTTCCATGATGTTGGGCTTTGTGGAAGCTCCCCGGACAGTTGATTGTGATCCAACACCAGCTTTGTCAGATTTGGTGCAGTGGCAAGCAGTTCAGAAATAGGGCCAGAGAGGTTGTTTCCACTAGCCAAAAAACTCCTCTAGGCTTGAGTCGCTTCCAAGGCCTGAAGGGATTCTCCTAGAGAAGTGGTTGTTCGGTATATCCAAGAACCATAAGGTGGGTGAACCACTACCAAATTTGGGCTCCAACTGTAGATTTAGCTAAGTGTCAAAACTTAGCAAATTTTTTGTAAGTGTTAAGACTATGTTTCCACTGCTAGGATTACGCTCCAGAGCGTAGGTAGCATAGTTGACACTGATAGTCCAGATTTGCAAAATTCTTCTAAGTGTCAATAGTAGCTGCAATTTTTTTCAAGTGTCTTGACTACGCTTGCCTTGACGGGACTACGCTCCAGAGCGTAGTCATTATAGTTAGCTTTGGAATGACCAATTTTGCAAGTTTGCCCAAGTGTCAAGCTAGAGGTTGCTGAGCATGTATGGGATGGATGAAACACTTTGGTAGATTTTCTAATTCCTAGGCCTACGCTCCCTACTACACTCTAGAGCGTAGTTAGTGTAGTCTGCATGGGCACCATCTTGCTGAATTTTTTCAAGTGTTAGGGCAATGCTCACACCTCTGGGACTATGCTCTAGAGCATAGCTAACGTAGCCTGCACAAAGCATCATTTTTGGGCAAGATTTGTCTAACTCTTGGGGCTACGCTCTAGAGAATAGTTTGTTGGAACTACCTCCAAAAGTCTCTAGAGCTCAGCATTGGTCTGCATCTCAACTCTAACATTCTTTCGGCAAGCAAGATCAGCAAGTTTTGCCTCTTTTGCATTCCCCATTTGCCTTGAAAATTGTGCCTATGCTTGACACCACTCGGAAGAGTGGGTAGCATAGTCCCAAAGCGTAGTCTCCAAATTGCATTGTTTTGCATTGTTTTCAGGTACTTTGCAGTCTGTTTGGCACTCGCACATGTAGTCTCAGCAACGTAGTCACAGTCTAGTAGTCTCATAGGGTCCATTGGAGCACACCAGTAGAACACCATTTTGCTTCAATGGGAGTGTAGTCCCAACTACCCCACTGCCACGTGACGCTCGATCCGTGATTCATCCTAACCCTAACCCTAACCCTATAAATACCCTTGCGCTTCACGTTTTAGGGGTTGACATTTTCATTTAGCAGTTGACATTTTGCATTGACACTCGTACTTGAGCACCCTTAGCAACTTGGCAAACTTTGGAACATTATCGAACATCGTTGCACACCACTATAGCGTCGTTGCACATCATCTAGCACACCATTGACCACTACAGCCCGTAGGACACTATGATAGCCAACTCGACAAGCTCAGATGCCATAGCAACATCAGTTTCCATAGCCAGAAACCATGAGACTATGACTATGCTTGCCTATTGCACTTGTTGTACACTGTGTAACTTCTAAACTTTCCTTTGTAATTGACTACGCTCTCCTAGTTTGAGGTGGTGCTACTTTTTCTCTCGCCTACATCTTGCACATTTTTAGCATTTTCTCTTGCATTTTAGCATTTTATTTGCATTTTTCACTATTTAAGCACACATTCATGTCCTCATTTTCATGCCCGAAACACCCGCTATGCTCACACCTGCGAACATTGCAAAACACTGTATCAACACCTTAACACTCATTTTGTTGTAACACCCATAAGTCTCAGTTTGATCGATAAGACTGTTCTAGGCATCTTGCTTCCATTTTTCAAAAGACCCTCACGTGGGAGTAGGGTTAAGATTGTGCGACCGTGGACCTCTTAGTGTCCTATTCTAGCCTTTGATGTTTTCAATCGCTACAATTTTCTAGCACTAGAAGGAGGGCCTCTGCCATTTCCTTCTTCATCCATCGCTTGCTTGTTGTTTTGCATGCTCTCTACACCATTGGTGTAGATTGGATCCCATCATTGGTTCCCCTAGACCTTGCTAAACAACACCAAAGTGCATACCTTGCACTCGACCAAATTCTAGGTTCTTGACAAAGCATAGTTAGCTCCAGTGTAGTGAGCGTAGTAAGCTCTAAGAGTAGTTCTAGAGTTAGCATTTTTTTAGCAATTTATAGTTAGCCATTTTTCTGCATTTTTACACAACCATTTCCTCAGTAGTTGCATACTTAGCCATTTTTTTGCATTTTAGCACTTAGCTGTTTTTCTCCCTATTTCACATAAGCGCCTCTTTTGCAGTTCCCTTTGCACATGAACCTTGAACAACCTTTGACCTCTACTCCAAGTGTGGTTGTTTTCTAGCCCATTTAGTGAAAAATATAGATTGACCTTCCTGGGGCTGGGGGCCCAGTCTTGGCACAAAGGCAATTCCTTAGGCAGTGCAACCTACCTCTTGAGGTCATGGTGCTCAATGATGAGTAATATAACTTCATTTGTGCAAAACTCCAGGCAGGTTTACCTTTAAACCTCTAAGAAATGAAAGCCAAACATAGTTATGAGATCATGTACCGCAATGGGAGGGAATGGCTTCCTTTCGATTTTGACTATGTCTTGCTCATGGAAGATTATTAGTGAATATTGGACAACCTTGTCTACAACATAAGTCGTGAGGGAGGGGCAAACTACAAGGAGCCCCTTCAAGAGGAGTTAGACGAGTTCAAGGCTTAATTTGAGCATGAGAACCCATCCCATGCCTTGTTCTAGTAAATAGCCCCTCCTTTCATCCCTCCAATGTCTTGTAGCTCGGTGTCATCGCCCAAGTTAACACCTATGCTGACAACTCACCACATGTCACAAATGCACAAGGATGCTACTCTGCCTTTTAGTCTTTCCTTCAGCGTGCCTTTCACCATTCCTTCATAACCTTTGCAACCTATTTAGCCTGTTCAACCCATTTAGCCTATTTTAGGTCGTCTAGACTTCCATAGCAGTAACCATTATGCCTACGCAACCCTACGTGCACACCATGAACATTCCTCGCCTGCCATATGCAACTCAGATGTTGTTCATCCTGCCCATCGTGTTGACATCCTTTATGATGGCCTAACCCACAAATCCATGGTGGGGCCCAAGTGTTGTGCCTATGGCATAGCCCACGCAATAAGCATCGCATGTGGTCACACAACCTAGAGTCAGGTCGTAGGCCATCCAACAACTACAATGGGTAGCACAACCCATGCAACCTACCACTACAACTGCAACTACCTTGGATCAAGAATTCCGGCTGATCCAAAGCCTTATTGAAGAGGTTTACCGGCTTAAGGTTGCCTCCTCAGAAATTATCCATGTGATGGACTTTTGCTAGGATGATCCAATTAGCTATGTAGTCCCACCATTGGCATTTCCCATTGGGGTCTTGCTTCCACAGTTCACCAAATACAATGGTGAAGGAGACCCTAATGCCCATCTGGTCACATTTTGGTTAGAATGCCTTCTACTACAGGCATGACTGAACGCCATCATCTATGTGTTCGCCATGTCCTTGATTGCCAAGGCACTAGATTAGTATCGTGCACTTCCTAGGGCCTCCATCACTTCTTTGGAGGGATTGCTTACCCAATTCATCACTTGCTTTAAATATAAATTGAAGCCTGAAGTGACCTTGGACTAGCTGATGCAAGTAAAGCAAGGCCACTTAGAGCCCATGCAAAAATTCATCCAGCGGTGGAGCACATCACTCAATGAGATCTGTGAACCTATCATGAAGACACACTTGCTGGCCATCTTCAAAGGTGCAGTGAATAACTTCATCAAGTCAAAATTGTACTGCCTTCCTCATAGTCCCTAAGTCAAGTGTTTGCTCAAACTAAGAGCATTTAGGATGTGGTGGAGGCCAAAAATGATCTAGCCTATGTGGCCTACAAAAACCTGCATGCGAAGAAGGAGCAAGACAAGGACAAAGGTAAGCAGGCAACCACAACCATTGTGACGGTGGCCAACGAGGCTAAGCTAGCCAACGCTAAACCAACGGCCAAGTCATCCAAGGCTCTGGCCATCAACAAGGCAGCTGGCCCTAGCCTAATGACAAAAAACCAATCCACATCATTGGTGGCCATGACACCAGTTACCACAAGGCCTAACTTTGAGTGTAAGGATTGCTCAAAATATACACCATTGTCCATCAAGCGGTCAAAGCTATTGCTAGATGCATCCAGTATAAGCAAATGTATGAGGACACTCATAGGTAGCATGACCGATATTACGAGCTCCTTAGAAATCCTTCAGTTGCACTTCCTAATGAGCCTCTGGTCCTAGGCATTTCAAATTAGACTGATTTTGCCAATATCACGCACTATAAGGTCATGACACATACTTTTGCATGACTTTGTAAGATGACATCCCACACATGATTGACAAGGGTGAGTTGGTCCTTGATGCTACCAACCCGCTGTGCCCTTAGAACTAGTCAATGGGGGTTTACAAGGACCCACTCCACACAAGTGGTGCTGAGTACATCATCAACGTCATCAACATTGATGATGATGTAGAACTAGCATGGAAGCCATTTGTGGTTCATGTGCCCTCAGGCAACACTGGGGCTTCCCCGACATCAACCAGTTTGAAGGCCTCTTTTGTCATCAGAGCATCATGTTGGGTGCCCATAACACCCTTTGTGGTTAGGGCCCCGTAGCATGTTGCAATTGCAACAGCCCAAACACTTTTGATCATAAGGATGTCATAATGTGTGGAATCCTCACCTATTAGGAGTTCAGTGGTGGCCAATGCATTAGTCCTTACTCATGCATGACATCATCTTGCAAGCAACACTAAAAAAATGAGATGGAAAACTAGGAGGCCTAAAAAGCACCTTGCCGATTGAATGCTTAGGCAACACCAAGAGTAAAGGGCATTAGGCCCACCAAAGCCTTTACCTTCCATCCCATTGGCCCAACCAACCATGGGGGATACAACAACAAGCAAGCAACAACAAAGCATTGAGGCTCCAGCAACTAGCAACCAACATTGGAGTATTGAGGCTCCAGCAACTAGCAACCAACAACAAAGCACTGAAGCTCCAAAGTAAACAAAACAAGAAAGGCTTAAATCCTCTCCATGAGAGATTCATCTCTTCAGCCAAATGGAGGAAGTGAAGGCCACCAACAACAAGGTGGTAGACAATGGCAAATATTTCCTTGATGCATTGGTGCAAGTCAAGTAGGCTTTGAAATAAAAAAATACATTGTTAAGCCTGTATGGCTTGGTAATGACCTCCTTTGCCTATTGTGAAGCGTTAGTGTGCCTATTGACCTCTATCCCTATCATAGAGGACATCTTTGTAGATGAATAGTCCATTCACACTATGATGTTGCCTCCTCCCTCGTAGGAATTGAGTTCAATGCCCCTATCATTTCATGATGAGGCGATCAAGGTGGACCCTGGGAAGGGTAAAGTCATTACTGTGCCGATGTTCATCACTATCTATGTGGGAGAATGCAGAATTGGTAGGGTGCATGTTGATGACGAGATGGTAACCAGTGTCATCCCATACACAGTCATCGACAAGTTGGGTCTTGCTGACCAAATTCAACTAACAAAGATAACATGCCTAAAGTACTTTAATGGGTCATGTGCTATTATAAGGGGAACTATTATGATAGCCTTTGTGGTAGGGGAGCAATTCCTCACCATAGTTGAGTTCATAGTGGTTGAGAAGATGCCAGGTTTCAACCTGATCTTGGGTAGGCCTTGGTTAGCCTAGCTGCAGGTTGTCTCCTCCCCAATCCATTAAGAAATCCACCTTCCATATGAAGGTGGAGAGGTTACCATACACAGTGACAATTCAGCCCCTTTGACCATCAGTATCATTGATGCTGAACAAGGATCAAAGGTGAAGTTCCCTAATGACACGTCTCCAATGAAAGACAACGATAAAAAATGTGAAGCAAACCAACTTGAAGAGCCAACAAGAGCCCTTGACCCTTTGAAAGATGCTTTCTGGGTAGAATTGCCCTTTGACATAGTTGACAAAGGTCAAGGTGAATACCATATTGTGCCCTCTAGGCCCTATGCGCCCCCTAACCTGCACCAGATTAGGAAACAACTACATGACTAAGGCATTCCCTTGGTCCAATAGGCACTGGGTCCTTGCTTGCCTCACTTATACATGCTTTTCTTGTTTGCATTTTGATTGCATTTTACGTTAGCTTGGTTGTTAGCATTTTTTGCATTGTTTATTTTACATGTGTTCATTTCTTCTGCTTGTGGATTTTTGCTAAGTTTACATTTCCACTTAATTATCTTTTGGTAGTTAGTTTACATATAAAAAATAGCAAAATGCATAAAAATCATCAGGTTCAAAGATCCCAAAATGTCATGGCCTACTAACACCTAAAATTGGCAATCTTTTCTTCCTTTACCACATGGCCTAGAATGGCCCAAAACTACCAAGCATGGCCTGCGATGGCCTTAAACTGGCATCCTACAATCCAAAAAGGCCTTAAACTATTGCATGGCCCACCATGGCCTAAATTGGCAATGCTTTTCCTTTCAATGCATGGCCCGGAATGGCCTTAAGCTATCACTGGGGATTGAAATGGCCTAAAACTAGCAATCACTATAGCCTAATCGCATCAACTCATTGTAACATTAACGTCAAACATGGAAAATGAATAAAAAAGTCCACTCATCATACACTCCACATAGCAAATATTTACTACATCTCATAAAATATAAAATAGTACATGTCATCCACATTACACTGCAGGAATACATAAAATACAAAAGTGCCCAATGGCAGGGTTATATTAGGATCTGCTCAACTGATGATGCTTGGTGGGGGTGGAGGCTCCTCTTTTTCCACCATGCTGCTAGGGCCTACAACATCACCTAGTGCCTATCAATAATGACATTGAAACATAAAACTGTAAGCAAATGTACAATATACAATTAACAAAAAAAATCATAAAAGAGTAATATAAAAGATCTAACTTGAGAGGGTTTCGCATTGACCATGTCTAGAGGTATTCTATCAAGGCCTTCTTTTAAGTGTCAAAGGATCTCAACCTCTAATAGCTGTGTCCAATCTTCTTGGCTGAAGTCAACACTTGCAAGGGTTTTGTATTTGTCCACAATTGTCCATGTGGGTAGCTACATAGACAATGTGGTAGATGGAGTCTCCCTTGAAGGCATGGAAATCTCTCACTAGGGAAAACCACTAACCACTATGTGGCAAGTGAATATCTCAAAAGCTTGACTCTCGCCAATCACCTCAATGAACAACTCAAGGTGACAGGATTTGATTGACTCTTCTTTGAGTTGCTGCAGATATGCATCTTGCTCACACTTGTAGTGGTGTTTGTGGTCTTTCTATGTGTGACCCCACTTGCACATCTTAGCACTAAAGCTCTTCTACTTCTGGCCCTTCTAAGCAAGCAGCTCCATCTATAGCTTCTACTCAATGACCTCCCAGGTGGCCTCATTCTTGCCTTAGATCATTGACTAGTACCTGGCATAATTGATCTATGTGGTCCACTAGGTACCATCTCCCTGTGCCTGAGCCGACAAAAAAATCATATCGGGACTAAAGGTCCCCAATCTTCTCATTTTGGCTCACCATTTTCACAATGTAATAGTTGGCCCTATTTACATTCCCAACAATAGTTGGAGGACACTCACCTGCATTATCATGGGAATAATGTAACTGTGACCATCCCAAATGGGCTTTGATCATAACCAAATATGACTCATCGATCTCTTCTGGGGGGTCCTGTGTGTAAGTGGTGGTGAAAAAGTGTTTAACCTAAGGCTTGGATAGCTACTCGCAATCCTGCACTACCTAGTGCTTGCTATCCTAGACCACTAGGAACTTCATGAACCTTTGTAGATATGTTGTGAAGAACGTGAAGTGCACATGAGACCTCACCTAGAGGTTGTAGTGAAATCTGGTGATTTTGCCTTGCAATCCAACAACAAGAAAGGAGACCTAGTTAAACCTTGTGCCCTCCTCAAATACCTCCCTCATCACCTATGCCTACTCCACCCTAAGGATTTTTCCTTGGGAGAGCAGCTTTGAAAAGTTGTGGGTACGAAAAAGAGTGTAGAGCTCTTAGACATTAGGCACATGCATGTCTTTAACCATGATGCCTTTATGAGATTAGGTGGTTCCCAACCACTCCTTGATCTCTTCTTTTCTATCCACCTCTTTGTTGGCCTTATCAATCACCAATGGGCCCTTGGAGGGAAGGCCAAAGAGGTTGGCAAAGAAAGCATCGTTAAGGTTTAGGACTACCCTCATTCTGTGCATGCAATCAACATGAATACTGAATGAGTCTATAATGGTGATCATCTCAGCCACTGGAATGCTTAGGCTAAGGACCAAGAAAAGGTCCATCAACCTAGCATGCGTGAATCGACTATTCAATGCCTTTAAGGCCCAATGGCATAACCAATGTTGTGCCCCCTCCACGTCACTGTATTTCATTATGAGGGTGGCCTCACTATAGCTAGTGATGATCACCGTCACCTCTCCTAAAGCAACTACAGCTGTAACATAGGCAAACTTAACATTAGCATTATGCAAGGGCAAATCAACAAGTACATGTGAGCAAGCTTAAAAGCCAAAAGCACAAATGCTTACATGAAATAAACGATGTGCAAGGCAGTGGTGGTAGTACAATAGGCTCTGTAAATCTAGGCTTGCCGCTAGCCCATTCCTTATTATGCTAATCAAGGGTGTTGCACCGCTTGAATGCCTTTGGGTACTAGGTGGAGTATTTTTGTAACTCCTCTCCCACCTACTCAAGTATGGCATCCCAAAAGTTTGTACTAGAGGAGAACACCTCTAGGGTGATGTGGGTCAAGGCAAGAGCCTCTGGCTCATCATGGAGTCCTTAATCATCAACTTTAAATTTGGCATCAAGCATGAGTGATTAGTAGTTAGCAAATTTAGCATGGCCAATAGAAAGAAAACATAATGTAGAATCATAGGAGCACTTACCCTCTAGCATAGTATACAGTTCTAGGTGGATTCTAGAACACGGTATGCATGCATAGAGCAATGACGAGGGTGTTGCTCCTACTATAATAGAAAAAGTTTGGCATCCCCTAGATCCTAGATAGGGGATGAGAGCCCCTAGGGACTTACCTTGAACCACCTACTTTGTCATCACTGGTCATGGGCTCATCAGACATGAACTTTAGTATGTCCCAGTTGTCCCTGGGCAGTAATTTCTCAGTGATGGTAGCTGCAACCTTTATTGCTAGGTGTGACCATATGATCACGTTGAAGTGCTATAGCAAGAATGCTAGGAACTCAAATGCCCCTGGCTGAAACCATACTACCTGATGATCTAACTTCATATCCAACGCAGGCATGTTGGGCACAGGCTCACTCATGCATCAAAGGATGCCAACAAGGTCTATGACCTCCAAGAGTGGATTTAGCAACACCCTATGATCAAACAAATGAAACACAGTGTTAGTGTGTAATAGATGCATTTTGGACAAAAAAAAAAAATACATTAGTTTACACTTAGCAAAAATTTAGCATGACATAGCATAACTTAGAAAAAATGTATCCTAGGATTTCCTAGGCCTTGTAAGTATGGGACATCAACATACACATTTGATGTGCCTAGTACTCATTGGGGTACAACATGTTAGCATAGAATTAGCATTTTGTTTCACATGTGTGCATGTCTCACATTGTTTTGGTTTGCAAGTTTTAGAAATTTAGCAATACTGCAGTTAGCAAGGTTGGCATTATCATAGTTTTTAGCATTGTTTACATTTAGCAAAATTTTAGAAATTTTTTCTAACTTTGGGTAGCGTAGTCCAAAGAGCCCTAGAAAAATTCTAAATCTAGGCTACCTCTAGGAGCGTAGTCTAGAAATGTGAACATTTTAAAAACTTTGAAAATTTTTCAAAAAGAAAAAAATCTAATTATTGGCTATGCTCCTTGGGAGCATAGCCCCAAAAACATAATTTTGTTCTAAAAAAAAATCAAAGGAAGCAAGAAGAGGCTATGGGCACATCCCCTACTATGCATCCCATCTCATTGGTCATGGCCCTAGGGCTACGACCAAACCCTTGTCCCTACCTTGCATAGGTTAAAAAACCCCAAGAGGGTAAATGATCACAGTAATTTTTCTTCCCTTGTTGCCCCATGCTGACTCACTATCTCTCCTTCCCTATGGCCACATAAGATGCTATAGCAACCAAAGCTACTACAAAATGTAGATCCTTGCCCCCATGCTACAACCTCAAAAATCCCATCAGCTGCAATGGCAGCCATGGCCATGGTGACGTAATCCCTAAAAAATCCCATGAAGAATGAAAGTGACAAAACCCCTTGCACGTGCACAACCTCAAAGCTAAGATGGCCACAATGGCCATGGTGGTGGCGGCCCTTGCTAAGGTAGGGTGTTGTTCACAAAGTTGAAAACCCCAAGCCCCAATGCCTAAGTGCTAGAAGGTGCAAAGAATTGAAAAAGGGAGTGAGCATAGTTAGCATACTTGGTGGTCAGTAGTGTCCTTTACTCCTCCATGCATACCCACAGTAGGTGCTTTGGGATTTGCTCTTCCTCCTCCATGTTGGCTAGGCTGGGGTGCTGATGTCCACTTCGGTGCAACATTGTGTATGACTACACTCTTGCAATAGTGCTATACTCTACAAAGTTCATTTTTACCTTTGAAAATGATAGAATTCACCAAGGGAAAAATGTGCTTATAAAACCCTAGGGACCACTTAAATTTTTACCTAGCTAGGACTACACTCAACAGTGTCAAGCACAGCTAGGTGTGAGCATAGTTACCAGAGTTAGAAATTTTTTTGATTTTTCTAATTGTCTTTGGACCTAGAAAAATCTTGAATTTTTCTTATCATCTAGTGAGCACCCAAGCTAGTTTTGTTTTGTTTTGATGCATCAAGCCTCACTCCAACGATGCATTTAGTACATATAACCATATGCTAGAATGTTAAATTGTCACTCCACCATCCACTATGACATTAAATTAGCACTTCACCATCCACTATGACATTAAACTAGCATTCCACCATCTACTAAAATGTTAAATTTGCACTTCATTGTCCACTAGGATATTAAATTGGTGCTCCACAATTTACCAAGAACTTAAACTGGCACTTCACATTCTACGAAGATCTTAAATTGGAAACCCCATGGCCTACCGAGGCCTAAAATTGGCCTACACATATCCTTCCTTTCAAAATTGCATTTACATACTTAGGCAAAATTTTATCGCATTGTTTCCTTTAATTGTGCATATTTCTATTACTAAGATAGATGTGGCTTGACATTTTTTTGGTTTCTTTTTGTAGGATGATTGCAGGATTTACAACATGACTACATACGAGCATCTTCATTCATCACTAGTCCTCACTAGATCACATGGTAGTCTCATGCAATGTATCGATTCACAATGCCTAGACCTTGAGCCTGTAGCTTATGAAAAATACATAACATTTGTAAAGGCATCATAGAATGACCAA
This sequence comes from Gnetum montanum, assembly GCA_015680685.1. NCBI lineage: Eukaryota > Viridiplantae > Streptophyta > Gnetopsida > Gnetales > Gnetaceae > Gnetum > Gnetum montanum. The sequence goes on from MNCI01012289.1 coordinate 749,824, forward strand.
ACCATCAAGGTATGGCTCTAAATCTAGAGGCAAGTGATGTCACTGAGGATCCCTTCATTGAGGTCCCTGTAACAACATCTTATGGTGAGGCAAAACATTGAAACTTAGCTCTTTATTAGAGCCTCAACACATCCAAAACATTGTAAAAGTACTTAATGAAAACATTAAAGCATTTGCATGGTCTTACGAAGACATGCCAGGCTTAGATCCTCATGTAGTACAACACAACATAATCCTTGATCTTAGCATGAAATCAATCAAGAAGAAAGCTTGCAAGATTAGGCCTAAGGTGGCGTTGGCAATCCCCGATGAAATCACAAAGCTCTATAAAGTTGGTTTCATTTAGGCTATTGATTACATAGACTGGGTCTCCAACATTGTCGTTGTCCCTAAGAAAAATGGAAGTATATGCATTTGCATAGACTTCCAGGACCTCAACAAGGCAACCATTAAGGATGATTTCCTGTTTCCTAGTATTGATCAATTGGCCGATACCATGGCTAGCCATGCCTTGTTGTCCTTTATGGATGAGTTCTTGAGGTATAACCAAATTTAGACCAACCTAGAGCACTAGCTTAGCATTAGCTATATCATGATGCCCTTTGGACTCAAGAACATAGGAGCAACTTATCAGTGAGCTATGACGTATATATTTAGCAATTACTTGTTAGGTCTACTTAATGATTACATTGACGATGTAGAAGTTAAGTCCAAAGCATCATACAATCATGTAGATGACTTAAAATGTTGCCTTAAGTACAAAATTAGGCCAAACCCTAAGAAATGTGTCTTTAGCATCAAGATGGGCCACATGCTAGGTTTTGTAGTATCCACAGCAAGCATATGCATAGACCTTGATAAGGTTATGGCCATTACCACCTTAACACCACTTGCCAACCTTAAGGAGCTATGAGGGTTACAAGGTAGATTGCAATTCATACGATGGTTTATTGCACTATTGATCAACAAGTTGCAGCCAATGCAACACTTGCTTAAAAAAGGAGTTCACTTTGTGTGGATGGCTCAATGCCAAGGAAAATTTAACAACCTTAAACAGGAGTTGTCTCAGCTTCCAGTGGTCTACCCTCCACAAGGAGATAAACCATTCTACATCTACCTTGCTACCTTAGATGTGTCCATCGCTTCTTTGCTTTGTTAAAAGTGAAATGATGGTGCAGAGGTCCCTGTATACTACCTAAGCCATGCATTAGTAGCCTACGAAGCAAAGTAGTATGATGTGGAAAAGACTTGTCTCTCCTTAGTCTTCACACTTAAGAAGTGAAGGCATTGTCTTTTTTGAAATCAAGTACACATCATCTGCAAGAGCAATGTACTTCGAGCTATTATAATGAATATTTATGAGAGTAGTCGCATTGCACGTTGGAAAACAATAACTATGGAATTTGACCTATATTACATTGCACAAGCATTAACCAAAGATCAAGCAATAGTTGCACAACTTACAGCTTCCCCAATCAATGACCAGGCAACAATAGATCCAAAATTTTCAAATGAGAATGTCACTAGCATAAGCTAAGTGCCTAACAACTTTGAGGCACTCTTACATTTCGATGGCACTTCAACCTCCCAAGGGGGTAGTGTCACTACTGTAATCACATTCCCCTCTAGAGAGATCTGACCCTTCATGTATCATTTCATATTTCCATGCACTAATAATGTGGTGAAGTATGGGGGTCTCCTCCTAGGAATCTTAGTAGCTCACGACCTAGGAATACAAAACCTAGTGATCTAAGGAGACTCACAACTAGTCCTTCAACCAAGTTATAGAGGTTTATGCTTGTAAAGCTCAACACTTGAAGCCTTATTATGACTTGGCAAAGCACTTGCTCAAGCAATTTGCAACTATCGATGTCCAGCATATCCCCCACAATAAAAACTCCATTGTTGATGCATTAGCTACATTAGCCTTAAGCATTACACCTAAAATGTTTCATGCATTGCCCATCGAGGTGGTAGTTTGCATTGTGCCTAATCACAAAAACAACTAACATTGCATCTATAGCCACAGTAAGCATGACCCACGTAGTAGAGTGGTATGATGACATCAAGTCATACCTTCTATAGGGTGAACCTCCATAGCAGCAAATGACTACCCAAAAGGATGTAGTGCAAAAGAAATCATGATAGTATGTTATTGTGGGTGATAGCACATTATGCCATTGATTTTGTGATAACATACTGCTGACATGCGTTAGTGACAACAATGCACAGATGATTATTGAACAAGTCCACGAGGGACTCTTTAGAGGCTACATAGCACCTAGGATAATGGTGGCAAAAATCAGATGCTTAGGCTTCTATTGGCCTTAGATGGAATGTGATTACGTCTTCAAGGTCAAGAGGTGTGACATGTGTCAATGGCATGGTAACTTAATGTACATGCAACCTATTGGGTTGCATACAACACAAATCACTTGGCCATTCTAATGTTGGGGGTTGGACAACATAGGACCTATAATGCCTACGTCCTTCGCAGGGCATAGTTTCATCATAACTGCCATTGAGTACTTTACCAAGTGGGTTGAAGCTATTCTCCTTAGGAGGACCACATCATAGTAGGTTTGCAAATTTATACTTGACAACATATTATCCCATTTTGGTTTACCTATGATCATTATCACAGAAAATGGGCCATAGTTTAGTAGTCTTGGGACCAAAGCCTTTTGCAAGCACCTTAGAATCAAGCATTCCTTCTCGTTTCCCTATTACCTATAGGTGAATGGCCAAGCAGAGGCCACAAATAAGGTCATCATCAATCTTCTAAAGAAGATGCTTCATAGCAGCAAGTGGAAATGGCATAGGTAGTTGATCTACATGCTCTAAGCCTACCACATGACGTGAAGAACTACAATAGGTAAGACACCATATAGTTTGGTTTATGGGTCTAAAGCCATCTTGCCTCTTGACTTGCAAGTCCCATCACTCCATGTAATCCTCTCAAGCTTCATTGATGAGGCTCAGAATGATGAGTTGAGAACCATTAACCTCGACTTGATAGAGGAGGAAAGCATGCAAACTCTTGGTGAAATCAAGTGGTACTAGAAAATGCAATGGAAAAAGCATCATCATAGTCAACATTAGAGCCCAATCAAGGAAGGGGACCTAGTCCTTAAGGTCATTTGTGAACCTGCAGATAAATTCTCAGCCAACTAGGAAGGGCCTTTCTTGGTCATCAAGGCATATGGAAATGGCACATTTAGGCTTTCTAACCATGATGGTAACAAAGTTTCCAATCTGGTAAACCACTTGTACTTGAAACTATACTACACCTAGTACATAATGCTACATCAACAACAAAGCAAGGTAAGCAAAGAGAGTCTGCTATGACTATAAAATGGCATAGATGAGTCCACTATGACTATAAATTGACATAGATGAGTCCGCTATGACTATAAACTAGTAGAGATTATCTTTGGGCCATGATGCTAAAATTGGCACCATAGCATTTGTCCACCATGATGCTTAAACTGGCATAGCTCTTCCTTGCATCATGATGTCAAACTGGCACAACATCCACGAAACATTACGATGTTAAACTAGCACATAGTAGTCTGCTAGGACATAAACTAGCATATCATGGTTTGCTAGAACCTTAAATTGTGTTCGTGGTCTACTAGGATTCTAAACTAGCACAACATATTGTATACCAAGACCTTAAACTAGGTTTGCAGTTCAACACACATAGTTCTATAGAAAAGAAAGCACGAATACATCCAACTCTTCATCATCCATCCACACCTCATGGGCATGGTGGGGCACTGTAGTTCTAGAATGGATTTCATGTTGTCAAAAGAGGCCTCTTGAACATTTGCAAGGTTGCCACCCCTTGGCATTTTGTTGATCCTTTAAAAATTCTGTTGGGAATTTTTCTAACCTTTCGGACCTCCTACCATGGTTGCTAGCAGTATCAGCCCTAGGTCACACACACAACATTATTGGCCATGGGTATTTCATTATTGGTTGGAGCTCTCATGGTTAGTACAACCCTTTGGAGTAATGACAGCATTTGGGCCTTAGTCCTCTTACCTTTTCTATTTGGATCCTACCATTGCTCGAGTACTTGCCTCCAGTGTGGCTGCTAGAGCTTTTGTAGCTCTCTCACTCTGGCAATTGCACTAGTTTTCCTACACTAGCACTACAAGTTCTTACAACTAGTCCAATACTCATGACACTTGTAGCATCCTCACAACTAGCTGTTTGCTCTCATCTCATGTTGTATGGTTGTTTTGCTTATTTTCTTTGCATTGTATTTACAAGATGAAACCTTGGAGGTGGTTGTGTAGAGACACATCTCATCATAGTGGAAAAATGCCACATTGCTCCGATGTGCATGATTGGGCTAGCTAAACCACTCAGGAGTGCACATCCCTATTACCCTACTTTAACCTGCTCACGTTACCCCCTTTTCCTTGCATTTCCTTGTTTCCCTTTGCAGCACTGAGTTTTGATGCACATGGCAACCTCTTTGTGTCAACCACAGAACCCATAGTAGGTGTAATGTAACTCATCCTATGGGAAGCTTCTGTGGACTAGTCAAAGCCTAAGTAAATGTAACGCAACTCATCCCGGGGAGGAAACACCTATCCTACAGATGTGACATGGTTGCACTAAAGCAAAGCCCATTAGGTGGCATGTAGCCCACCTGATGAAAGGCATCCTACAGCTAGCATCTCATAATGTGTAGAATCCAAAGTAGGTTCACCTTGTAGCTACAAAAGTAAAAAATGCAAAAAAAGGACAGGGTGAAACATGTTCCTAAGCAAATCTACCAGAGCTATAATTTTGCAATTGGTCCAACCCTAAATTTACATTGACCTTTTCATAAGCATCCCAACAAGAGGTCACAACTTCAAGGGTAAGTTTTTTTGGTACCATGGAAGCTAACTCTCTCATAAGTACTCCAACGAGAGGTTACTATTTCAGTGACAAGCCACCTTGGTGCCATGATCCCCATTGGCTTTGTTAACTTCACATCTTGTAGTAGCATGTACTATTTGCATCTCATTCCCTTGTTACCGATTAGCACACTTCCTACATCCTTTATCCCCAATAAACCATTACCCCTAGCACTCTTGAGCTTGCTGTAGTGACCTTCGGTCAAGTACTGATGAGCGATGTTGGTGCTAGGCCTGCTGTGGCGTTTTGCATTCTTTGTTGATGTCTCTCAGGCCACTCCTCTAGATGTCAACAAAGAGGAACCAATGAAACACCACCAAACTTAGGCTCTTATGTCTCAATTGCAAATTTTGCTAAGTGTTAAAAATTGGCATGCTCCCACTACTGGGACTACATTCTAGAGCATAGTTAGCATAGTTGACATTAATAGTCTAGATTTGCAAAATTTTTCTGAGTGTCAACAATAGCTGAAATTTTTTCCAAGGGTCGTGACTATGCTCACTTTATTAGGACTACACTCTAGAGTGTAGTTGGCCTTAGAATGACTAGTTTTGCAAGTTTTCCCAAGTGTCAAGCTAAAAGCTGTTGAGCATGTATGAGATGGATGAAATAGTTTGGCAGATTTTCTAACTCCTAGGCCTATGCTTCCTACTATGCTCTAGAGCATAGTTAGCGTAGCCTGCATGGGCATGTCATCTTTGCTAGATTCTTTCAAGTGTTGAGGCAATGCTCACACCTCTAGGACTATGCATTAGAGCATAGCTAGCATGGCATGAATAGAGCATCATTTTCTAGCAAGATTTTCCTAACTCTTGGGGCTACGCTCTAGAGCGTAGCTAGCGTAGTATGCAAGAACTACCTCCAAAAGCCTCCAGAGCTTAGCATCGACCTACATCTCAGCTCAAACATCCCTTTGGCAAGTAAGATCAGCAAATTTTTCCTCTTTTGCATTCCCCCATTTTCCTTAAAAATTATGCCCATGCTTAACACCACTTAGAAGAGTGGGCAGTGTAGTCCCATACCGTAGTCTCCAAATTGCACTATTTTGCACTATTTTTAGGTACTTTGCAATCTATTTGGCACTCGCACATGCAGTCTTGGTAGTGTAGTCATAGTTTGGTAGTCTCACAGGGTCTATTGGAGCACACTAGTAGAACATCATTATGCTTTAGTGGGAGCATAGTTAGGGTCAGTGTAGTCCCAACTACCCCATTTCCACATGGTGTCTGATCTACGGTTCACTCTAATCCTAACCCTATAAATACCACTATGCTTTACATTTTAAGAGATGACATTTTCATTTAGCAATTGGCATTTTGGCATTGACATTCTTGCAGCTGAGCACCCTTAGCATCTTGGAAAACTTTAAAACACCATTGGACACCATTGCACATCACTACAACATCATTGCACATCACCTAGTGCACTACTGATAATTGTAGCTCATAGGACACTGCGGCAACCAACCTAGCAAGCTCAGATGCTATGGAAAAGTTAGTTTCCATAGCTATAAATCTTGAGAGTATGACTACACTCGCCTACTACGCCTATTGTACATTGCGTACCTCCTAAACTTTCCTTTGTAATTGACTATGCTGCCCTGCTTTGGGGTGGTGTTGCTTTCTCTCTTGCCTACATCTTGCATATTTTTAGCATTATCTCTTGCATTTTAGAATTATATTCACATTTTTCACTATTTAGGCACATATTCATGCGTTCGTGTCCTCATTTTCACACCTGAAACACCCACTACTCTCACACCCATGGACACCGTTGACACTACAAAACACCATATCAACACCTTAACACTCATTTCGTTGTAACACCCATAAGTTCTAGTTTGATTGACAAGACCATTTTGGACACCTTGCTTCCATTTTTTAGAAGGCCATTGTGTAGGAGCAAGGTTAAGATTATGCAACTATGGACCTCTTGGTGTCCTGTTCCAACCTTCAATGTTTTCAATCACTATAGTTTTCTAACACTATAAGGAGGGCCTCTGCCATTTTCTTCTTTGGCAATTCCTTGGTTGTTTCTTTACATGCTCTCTACACCATTGGTGTAAACTAGACCCCATTTTCTACATTTTTACACTTAGTTGTTTCCTCAGAAGTTGCATACTTAGTTGTTTTTCTACATTTTAGCCCTTAGCCATTTTCTCCCTAGTTTGCATAAGCACCCCTTTTGTAGTTCCCTTTGCACATGAACCTTGAATAGCCTTCGACCTTCACTCTGAGTGTGGTTGTTATTTGGCCCATTTAGCAAGAAATAAAAATTAACCTTCCTAGGGCTAGGGGCCTAGTCCTAGCATAAAGGTAATCCCTTAGGTAGTGCAACTTGCCTTTTAAGGTCATGGTACTCAATGACAAGAAATATAGCTTCATTTGCACAAAACTCCAGGTGGGTTTACCTTTAAACTACCAAGAAATGAAAGTCAAACATAGTTATGAGATCATGTACAACAATGGGAGGGAATGGCTGCCTTCTAATTTCGACTATGTCCCACTCACGAAAGATTACTAGTGGATGCTAGACAACCTTGTTTACAACATGAGCTATGAGGGAGGGATGAACTACAAGGAGCCCCTTTAGAAGGATTTGGATGATTTCAAGGCTCAATCTAAACATGAGAATCCATTTCATGCCTAATTCTAGTAGACAACCTTTACTTTCGCCCCTTCAATGTCCCGCATCCTGATGTTATCGCCTAGGTGAACACCTGTCGTTGCAACTTACTACATGCTACAGACACACTAGGATGCTACTCTACCTTTTAGTCTTCCCTTCAACATGCCTTTCACCATTCCTTCGTAGCTTTCACAACTTGTTCAAACTATTTAGCCCGTTCAACCTATTTAGGTTGTCCAGGCTTTTGTAGCCGTAACTGTTGCACCTACGTAACCCTATGTGCACACCATGCACATTCCTCCCTCATTGTATGTGACTCAGGCATTGTTCGTCTAGCTCATCCTATCCGCACCCTTTACGATGGTGCAACCTAGAAACTTGTGATGGGGCCTTGGTGCTATGTCCATGGCACAACCCATGCAACAAGCATCACATGTGGTCACACAACCCAAAGTTAGGTCATGGGCCACCTAACAACTACATTAAGCAACATAACCCACGTAGCATGCCACTAAAACCCCACTTGGCTTGGATAAAGCACTCTAGCTGATCCAAAGCTTTATCATAGAGGTTAAGTGGCTTAAGGTTGCCTCCTTAGAAACTATCCATATGATGGACTTTTACTAGGATGATCCAATCAATCATGTAGTTCCACCATTTGCATTATCCACTAGGGTCCTGCTCCCACAGTTCATCAAATACAATGGTGAAGAAGACCCTAATGCCCATTTGGTCACCTTCCAGTTAGAATGCCTCCTACTATAGGCATGGTTAAATGCCATCATCCATGTGTTCACCATGTACTTGACTCTCAAGGCACTAGATTGGTACCGCGTGCTTCCCAGGGCCTTTATCACTTCTTTGAAGGGATTACTTATCTAATTCATCACTTACTTTAAATATAACTTGAAGCCTGAGTAGAACCTAGAATAGCTGATGTAAGTAAAGTAGGGCCACTTAGAGCTTGTGCAAAAATTCATCTAGCAGTGGAGCGCATCACTCAATGAGATCCATAAGCCTATCACGGAGACACACTTGCTAGCCATCTTCAAAGGCATAGTGAATGACTTCATCAAGTTAAAACTGTACTACCTTGCCCCATAGTCCTTGAGTTAAGCATTTGCTCAAATCAAGAGCATTCAAGATGTGGAAAAGGCTAGCAAGAATCTAGCCTACATGGCGTACAAAAAGTTGCATGCAAAGAAGGAGAAAGACAAGGACAAAGGTAAGCAGGCAATCATAACCATTGCAACAGTGGCCAATGAAGCTAAGCTGACCAATGCCAAACCAATGGCCAAGCCATCCAAGGCTTTGGCCAACAACAACAAGGTGGCTAGCCCTAGCCTAGTGGCAAACAACTAGTCTGCATCATCAGAGGCCATGGCAATAGCTATCACAAGGCCTAACTTCGAGCGTAAGGATTGCTCAAAGTATACACTATTTCCCATCAAGTGGTCAGAGCTATTGGACTAATTACTTCATGGTGGATGCATTTGGTATAAGAAAATGTCTAAGGATGCTCACAAGTGGCATGATCAATACTACGAGCTCCTTAGAAATCATTTAGCTAGACTTCCTAATGAGCCCCTAGTCCTTAAGCATTTCAGATTGGATTGGTTTTTCTAGTATCACCAACTACGAGGTCATAAAATAGACTTTTTCATGGCTTTGTAAGATGACATCCAATGCAGGACTAACAAGAGTGACTTGGTTCTTGACATTACCTACTCGATGCACACCCTGAACTAGTTAATGGGGATTTATAAGAACCTGCTCAACACAAGTGATGTTAGGTGCATCATCACCACTATTAGCATTGATGATGATGTAGAATCAACATAGGATCCATTCATGGTTCATGTGCCCTCAGTTAACACAAGGGATTCCCTGACATCAACTAGTTTGAGGGCTTCTTTTGTCATCAGAGCATCACCTCAAGTGCCCATAACATCCTTTGTGATTAGGGCCCTACAACATGTTGTAACCGCAATACCCCAAACACCCTTCATCGTAAGGGTGCTGCAACGTGCAGACTCCTCACCTGTTGGGAGTCTAGTTTTGGGCAATGCATTGGCTAGTACTCATCCATGACCTTTTCTTACAAGAAATGCCAACAAACAAATGAGATGACAAACTGGGAGGCCTAATAAGCACCTCACCGATCAAATGCTTAGGCAACACTAGGAGCAAAGGGAATTACACCCACCAAATCCTGTTCCCTTATCTTCCATCCCAATGGTCTAACCACCTGAGGAGGCCATAGCAAAAAGTAGAGCACTGAGGCTTCAGTAACCAATAATCAACACCAGAGCACTAAGGCTTTGACAACTAGCAATAAAAAATGGAGCATCGATGCCCCAAAGTAAACAAAACAAGTAAGGCCCAAATATCCTCCACCAGAGATTCATCTCTTAGACCAAATGGAGGAGGTGAAGGTCACCACCAATAATGTAGTAGATAATGGCAAATATTTCCTTGATGCATTGGCAATTAAAGTAGGCTTGGAAATAAAAAAATACAATGTTAAGCCTGTATGACTTGGTAATGACCTCCTTAACCCATCATGAAGCATTAGTGTGCATGTTGACCTCTATCCCTATCGCTGAGGACATGCCAACAGATGAATAGTCCATTCATGTTGTGATGTTGCCTTCTCCCTCATAGGAATCAAGTTCAATGCCCTTGGCATTTCATGATGGGGTGATCAAGGTGGACCTTGAGAAGGGTTGAGTCATTACTGCACTAATTTTCATCACTATCCATATGGGAGAATGCAGAATTTGTAGGGTGCATGTTGGTGATGGGGCAGCAACCAATGTCATCCCATACACGGTCATCAACAAGCTGGCTCTTACTGACCAAATTCAACCAACAAAGAAAACATGCTTGAAATCCTTTTATGGGTCATGTGTTATCATAAGGGGAAGTATCACGATAGCCTTCATGGTAGGGGAGCAATTCTCCACCATAGCCAAGTTCACAGTGGTTGAGGAGATGCCAAGTTTAAACCTAATCTTGGGTAGGCCTTGGTTAGCTCAATTGCGTCCTATCTCCTCCCCAATCCATCAGGATATTGATCTTCCATACAAAGGTGGAGAGGTTATTATACACGGTGACAATGTAGCCCCTTTAACCATCAGCAACATTGATGTTGAACATGGGTCAAAGGTGGAGCTCCTCAACGACATGTCTCCAATGGAAGACAAAGGTGGAAAATGAAAAATAGATCAACTTGAAGATCCAACGAGAGCCCCTGACCCTTTAGAAGACACTTCATGAGTAGAATTGCCATTTAACATAGCTAGCAAAGGTCAGGGTGAATACCATATTATGCCCTCTAGGCCCTATGTGCCCCCTAACTTGCACCGGATTAGGAAACAGATGCATGACTAAGACATTTCCTTGGTCCAATAGGTTTTGGGTCCCTACCTACCCCACTTTTTCATGCTTTGCTTATTTGTATTTTGATTGCATTTTACGTCAGCTTGGTTGTTAGCATGTTTTGCATTGTTTATTTTACATGTGTTCATTTCTTCTACTTGTGCATTTTCACTATGTTTACATTTCTGCTTAATTATCTTTTGGCAGTTAGTTACATCTAAAAAATAGCAAAATGCATAAAAATCATTAGGTTCAAAGATTTCAAAATGTCATGGCCTACTAAGGCCTAGAACTAGCAATCTTTTCTTCCTTTATCGCATGGCCCAGAATGGCCCAAACTACCAAGCATGGCTTGCCATGAACTTAAACTAGCATCGTATGGTCTAAAAAGACCTTAAGCTATTGCATGGACCATCATGGCCTAAATTGACAATGCTATGGCCTTAAACTATCACTAGAGCCTGAAATGGCCTAAAATTAGCAATTTCTATAGCCTAATTGCATCAACTCATTGCAACATTAACATCAAACATGGCAAATAAATACAAAAGTCCACTCATCATACATTCCATGTAGCAAGGATTTACTACATCTCATAAAAGATAAAATAGTACATGGCATTTGCATTACATTGTAAGAATACAGAAAATACAAAAGTGCCTAGTTGTAGGGCTACATCAAGATCTACTCAATTGGTGGTGCTCGATGGGGGTGGAGGCTCCACTTCTTCCACCATGCTGCTAGGGCCTGTAACATTGCCTGGTGCCTATCAACAATGGCATTGAAACATAAAAATATAAGCAAATCTAGAATATACAACTAATAGAAAAATGCACAAAAGAGTAACATAAAAGATCTAACTTAAAAGGTCCCACATTGACCATGTCTAAAGGTATTCTATCAAGGCCCTCCTCCAAGTGTCGGAGGATCTTGGCCTTTGATAGCTGTGTCCAGTCTTCCTGGCCAAAGTCAACACCTGTAAGTGTTTTTTCTTCATCCACGATGGTCCATGTGGGCGGTTGCATAGAAAAAGTGACAATGGAAGTCTCCCCCTAAAGGAATGGAAATCTCCCAGTTGGGAGAATCACTAACCACTATGTGGTGATTGAATATCTCAGAAGCCAAACTTTGACCAATTACCTCAATGAACAACTCAAGGTGATGGGCTTTGACTAACTCTTCTTTGAGTTGCTGCAAATATGCATCTTACTCATGCTTATAGTGGCATTTTTGATCTTTTTGCATGTGCCCCCACTTGCATACCTTAGTGCTGAAGCTCTTCCACTCCTAGCCCTTCTAGGCAAGCAGGTCCATCTGTAGCTTTTACTCAATAACCTCTCAGGTTGCCTCATTCTTGTCCCAGATCATTGACTAATACCTAACATAATCAATCATTGTAGTTTTCCATGTACCATCTCCCCATGCCTGAGCTTATAGAAAATCATATCAAGACTGAAGGTCCCTAATCTTCTCATTTTGGCTTGCCACCATCTCCTGAAGCTCGTGTATGCATTTCCATAGGTGTTCATTTGAGCGCTTGTAGCTCCATAATGCTTTTAAATTGGAAAGTATGCACTTGCTAGCTGCCTTGTACACACAATGAGGCACCTGCTCAATTTCAAGTGGATACTTGGGGATAGCATCCACGTTAGCCACTTAGTTCGAATCCTAGCAAAGCTTAGAACCTATTGGCATGCAACAAGAAAATCAACATTAGCCACACATTGAGCATAAAATTGATAAGGCAATGCAAGTAGAAAAAGTTTCATATCAAGATCAAGATTTTCCTACTATATGCAGTTCACCATGTCCTCAACTATTCCTTCCATGAAGGTGAATTTATCTAGTGCTCAACCCATGACTTCATGTGATGGGCAAGCATAGGTGGTGGATCACTAGTAGGAACATCCAAGGTTGTAACCCAACATGATGGAATATTTAGTAATAACTAAACAACCAAAGATGCAAGAGTGAAAGAGCAAAAGAAATGGCAACTTAAAGCACTTACCAAGTAAGCCCTCAGGTGTGAGTGTGAGTGGATCTCCTAGTTGCACACCATCAAAGAGGTTGGAAAAATCACCCTCATCTAGGTGGAATAGCCCCTTTGCATCAAACTACTAGAAGGCCTCCATGGCCTCATGTAGCTCCTCCTTATGTGTCTCCTCCTTCTTAACTTAAGGAGGGGCCATCTCTACTGCTGTCACTACCACTACTTTGGTATCCCTCTCATCTAACTCAAAAACATAACATAATAGCAATAACATAACATAGCAAGAAAACATAAAAAATTACAAACATAAAAAAATTAAGAATAAGTGCATCTACACATGAACTAACCTACAACACTCATGTGCAAAGTTGGTATCTTGAGGTAGATTTTCTTGATGCCTACCTATCCAATTGCAAGGGTAGCCTCCTCTATCGAGTGTGGCCTCTTGATTTTTTCCTTAGAAGGCCCCACCATTTTTACAATGTAATAGTTGGCCTTTTTCACATCCCCAAAAATAGTTGGGGGATACTCACCCACACTATTATGACAATAATGTGATCATGGCCATCCTAGATGGGCTTTGATCATAACTGAATATGACTCATCAATCCCTTTTGGGGGGGTCCTATGTGTGAGTGGTGGCAAATAAGTGTTTGATCGAAGGCTTGGACAATTACTTGCAACCCTGCACTACCCAGTGCCCACTATCTTAGACCACTAGGAACTCCATGAATCTTCGTAGATATGTTGTGAAGAGTGTGAAGTGCATGTGAGACCTCACCTGGATGTTGTAGTGAAGTTTGGTGATCTTAGCTTGTAGTCTGGTGGTGAGAAAGGAGGCCTAGTTAAATCTCATGCCCTCCTCCAATACCTCCCTTATCACTTGCACTTGCTCCACCCCAAGGATTTTTCCTTGGGGGAGCAGCTTCAGAAAGGAGCTAGCATGAAAAAGAGGATAGAACTCCTAGACATCAAGCACATGCACATCTTTAACCATGATACCTTTGTGAGATTGTGTGGTTCCCAACCACTCCTCGATTTCTCCTTTGTAGTACACCTCTTTGCTATAGCCATGAAACCCTCTCTTAGCAACCACATCAACTACCATAGTGGTTGTGGTTGCGATGATGCAAAGCCTCAAAAAATTCAAGAAAAAAAAATGACAAAACCCCTTACATGCGCACACCCTCGAAGCTACACTGGCCACAATGACCATAGCATTGACGGCCCCTACTAAAGTAGGGTTTTTCTCACAAAGCTTAAAATCCTAAGTCCTAATGCCTAAGTTCTGGAAGGTACAAAGAATTGAAAAAGGGGATGAGTGTAGTTAGTGTACCTAGCAATTGGTGGTTCCCTCTGCTCCTCCAAGTGTGTCTATGGTAGCTACTCTAGGACTCACTCTCCCTCCTACACGTTGGCTAGGATGGGGTGCTAATGTCCAAATCAATACAATATTATTGATGACTATGCTCTTGCAATCATGCTACACTCTGCAAAGTTTATTTTTACCTTTAACAATGACATAATTCACCAAGGGTAAAACATGCTTATATACCCCTTGGGACCACTTAAATTTTTACCTACCCAAGACTACACTTAATAGTGTTGAGTGTAGCTAGGTGTGAGCATAGTCACCAGAGTTAGAAATTTTTTTGATTTTTCTGGTTGTCTTTGAACTTAGAAAAATTTTGAATTTTCTTGTCACTCAATGAGTGCCCAAGCCAATTTTTTTTTCGATGCACCAAGCCTCCAACAATGCATTTAATGCATATAATCATCTGTTACAACATTAAACTGACACTCCATATTTTTCTATGACATTAAACTAGCACTCCACCATTTACTATGATGTTACACTAGCACTCCATTGTCCAAAACTTTGCTTCATGGTCCACTAAGACCTTAAACTGACAACCCCATGGCCTATTGGGGCTTAAAATCATCCCATGCATTCCTTGGTTTCAAAATTGCATTTACATACTTAGGAAAAATTTTATTGCATTGTTTCCTTTAACTGTGCATATTGCTCTTACTAAGATAGGTGCAGCTTAACATTTTTTTGGTTTCTTTTTGCAAGATTATTGTAGGATTTACAACATGACTACATATGAGCATCTTCATTCACCAGTGGTCCTCACCAGACAACATGGTGATCTCAAGCAATTTATCAATCCACAATGCCTAAACCTTGATCTCATTTCTTATGACAAATACATAACATTCGTAGAGGCATTGCTAGAATGGCCAAACCATCTAGTTAGGGCTCTAGATCTAGAGGTAGGTGACATCACCAAGGATCCCCTCATTGAGGTCCTCGTAGCAACATCTTGTGGCAAGGAAAAAACATTGAAACATAGCTCTTTGTTAGAGCCTCAACACATCAAAAACATTGCAAATGTACTTAATGAAAATATTAAAGCATTTGCGTGGTCTTACAAAGACATGCTAGGCCTAGATCCTTGTGTAGTACAACACAACATAATCCTTGATCCTAACATGAAACTAGTCTAGCAGAAAGTTTTCAAGGTTAGGGCTAAGGTGGCATTGGTAGTCCATGATAAAATCACTAAGCTCTATAAAGTTGGTTTCATCTGGGCTATTGACTACGCATACTAGGTTTCTAACATCATCGTTGTCCCTAAGAAAAATGGAAGTATACACATTTGCATAGACTTCTGGGACCTCAACAAGGTGATCATCAAGGATGATTTCCCATTACGTAGTATTGATCAATTGGTCAATACTATGACTAGTCATGCCTTGTTGTCCTTTATGGACGGGTTCTCAAGGTACAACTAGATTTGAATCAACCTAGAGCATCAGCTCAATACTACCTTCATGGCCCCTTGAGGTACATTTTGCTACACCATGATGCCCTTTTGACTCAAGAACGTAGGAGTAACTTATCAGGGAGCTATGATGTATGTCTTTAGTAATTACCTATTAGGTTTGCTTAATGACTACATTGACAATATAACAATTAAGTCCAAGGCATCACACAATCATGTAGATGACTTAGACCTTGTGCTCAAACATTGCCTCATGCACGAACTTAGGCTAAACCCTAAGAAATGTGTCTTTGGTGTCAAGATGGGCCACATGCTAGGTTTTATAGTATCCAAAGCAAGCATATGCGTAGACCCTAATAAGTTTAAGGCCATTACCAACTTAGCACCACCAGCCAACCTTAAGGAGTTATGAGGGTTACAAGGTAGATTACAATTCATACAATGATTTATTACATGGTTGACCAACAAGTTGCAACCAATGAAACACTTGCTCAAGAAAGGATTTACTTTTAGTGGATGGCTCAATGCCAAGTAGCATTTGACAACCTTAAATAGAAGTTGGCTCAACTTCCAATGGTCTATCCTCCACAAGGAGATAAACCATTCTACATCTACCTTGCAATCTCAAATGGATCCATCACTTTTCTACTTTGTTAAAAGTAAAATGATGATATAGAGGTCCCTATATTCTACCTAAGCCATGAATTAGTAGCCTACAAAGCAAATTCCAATGATGTGGAAAAGACTTGTCTTGCCTTAGACTTTGTACTTAAGAAGTGAAGGCATTATCTTTTCTGTAGTCAAGTAAACATCATCTATAGGAGCAATGTACTCTGAGCTATTACAATAAATATCTACAAAAGAAGTTGCATTGAACATTGGAAAGCAATAACTATGGGATTTTATTTGCATTACATTGTACAAAAATCAACCAAAGGTCAAGCAATAGTCACACAACTTACAGCTTCCCCAACCAACAACCAAGCAACAATAGATAAAAAATTTCTAGATGAGCATGTCACTAGCATAAGCCAAGTGCTTGACAACTTCAAGGCACTCTTACACTTCAATGGCACTTCAACATCCCAAGGGGGTAGTGCTACTATTATAATCACATCCCCCTCTAGGGAGATATGATCTTTCATGTATGATTTCACATTACCATGCACTAACAATGTTGGGGAGTATGAGGGTATCCTCTGAGGTATCTTAGCAACTTGTGACCTAGGAATACTGATGAGTGGCGAAGTACCCCTACACTCAACCATACGAATATGAGCGTTCATGCATGATCTAGTCAAACTTTGTAGATGGGCTAGTTGTTGTATTTAGATAGTTACACATTGATTGCAGTTCGCTATCTTCCCACCTGGACTAGCGTTTTCTTTGTCATATATGTTTTAGTCCAGAGTGAAGTGTATGATGTGGTCCTAAACTAGTGCTACTCCTAGAGACAATGGAAGTAACCTCGTTTAAGCTAATAGGGAATGGGAGAAGAGAATCTAAGCTAGCCTAAGTGAGATGAGCATCCATCCTTAATCATTCGTACACATCTTGAACCTCGTGTACTACTTCTAGGATTACCAAGCACATGTTACTTAAGCACTCCTGGATACGCTACTGGGATACCAAGTAGTCACACTTAAATGCTCGTGGGTAAAGAAATATTAATTAAGAAAATAATAAATAACAATAATAGTTAAGTAATTAAAACTAAGTGAATGCTGCAATGATGAAGTAATCTTGATCTTTATTGCTAATCATGTGCATGTCCAAGTATGTCACACTCGAATAAAGGTTTCATACAATTACAATCATCACACTGCAAGCATGCACTGGGGAAAGAATTAAAATGAACTAAAAATGAAAAAAAAGACTCTACTTCTATACTTACTAACTTCCCTTTTTCCTATGCTTCCAAATGTGTATTTATAGGCTTACACAGGAATCATGATATCATGTATCCGATATCATTAGCTAGGTTGTGATATTGCGTACTCAATATTGCAGATCCAATATCAGAGCCTGACAAATCATGGTTCATCATAACTCCACGACTAAATGAAAACTCATCCTCGAGTTGAACAAAATGAGAACAAGTTCAATTGATTACACAATGGATAGGTATGGGATTATTATCTAACTATGGTTTTATTCATGCCGTAGTGGAGAATTGAACACAACAAAATTGGGACATAGACACAGAATTACATCCTTATGCTTCGTAGGAGTCATCGAGGGACTGACCAAAGTTTGAGCATCATGTGCTCTCATAAAGTTTTCCAATGGCAAAAGAGGGACATTGAATGATTCTTTTATGTGGTCCATGATGACTTCTATAGCTCTCACTACGTCTTGGTGCTGCATGACCACTACAGTGGCACCTTCACCAGTCTCTAATTGCACCTAAAAAGATGCAATGTTCCCTGAGATCTGTTGTGACCAATGTGATGCCCCTCCTCCTATTTGAATTGATACTTCACCTTGTTCATGATTGATTAATATCATGGGTCGTATGGAATCATCTATAACCTTGAAGAGATTGGTCTCATCACAGCTTCCCCAACTGACCATCTCAGCGATGGCCCTGAGATGGCTCATCGATGGTCGACAGTCTTATGGTGGTGGTGGCAGTTGGTCTTGCTGGCCTATGCTAGGCCCTACTTCCTGTTGTTAATTGGGAATTGTGCTTGGAAGTTGGCTAGGTCTTGTAGTTTGAGGTGCAGTGGACCCCACTGTATGTTCTTGTTCTAGCTCCAGTGTCTCACCAGCACTTTTCCTTAGGGCTGGTGGCTTCAGCAATTCAACAAATGAAGCATTTTGGGCCTTTCTGGGGATTTCATTAGTGTACCTTAGAATTCTAGCACATCGACATAGCTTCCTGATGAGATAGGGAAAGGACAATGCAAATTTTCCCATCTTGTGTTCTTCGAAACCCCTCAAAACTCTATTAGATATAGATGGGGTAGGTTGGCATTAACCTTGCCCATCAATATAGCACTTCCTCTAGTCGCATATGTGGAGATCTTATTCAATCCTTTTGTGGGAAAGATGTGATATGTGCTAATCTTGAAATAGATTCTCTCTTCCAATGTCAACTCTCCATATGCTTTGTCTTCCTTACCGTACACCCTTTTCACCTAGATCTTCCATGCATTAGCATCGGAGCAAGTGGGAAAGTGAGTAAATTTTGGCCCTATATTCAGAAGATTTAACAAATCTAAAATGGATTTAGTAGAGAAATCCATAGAAACACCACCAATATCAATAGTGGTACATTCTTCTTTATTGTGCCAAAATTGGTACGTCTCTCCCAAGTACTAGGCACCACTTTCAAAGAGAATAGGCTATAATGGGGACCCTTTAAGTTGGTCCCTGACTGCTTCAAGAGAAAACTCAATGAAAGGTCCAAAGTTGAGTTCTACTATCACAACTATTGATGTGGACCTTTTATAAATCACCTAAACACATTACGGAGACAATGTGAGATGTTGTCCCTATTCAGGTGCTTCACCAACTCCTCCTTCAACATGTCTCAATTGTACAGTAACAAAAGGCTCTTGAGATATGTTGAATGATTTTGCCTCCTATTCTATATGTTTCTTTAGAGACACCTAGCCTCTGACTCTCCTTGGTCATTTAGATGCACCTTGAAAGGGTTCTCCTTGTTGTCCTCTTTTAGGGGCCATCTGCAATCACACAAGGCTGATTATTAGTAAGGTTATTTACAAAATTTGATTTATACCTTACTTCTTGCCTTTAATGAATTCATGTCTTGTCTAGCATGATCCAGAGTTAGATAATTTTATGAGAACATCCCCTAAAAATTTTAATATTGGACCCAATTTTATTAGGTGGCTCTAAAATTTAATTCTCATGGTGTGGGTGAAGAGATAAAATTGATTTGGTAACGTGTTTAACATTTTAATGGTCATTTACCCTTTATGATATCCTTTAGGTGACGATGAATTTTAGAAAAATTATGCACAACTTGGAGCATACCCTTCCCCCACAACTATGCTGAACACTCCAGGTTTAGATAGGTTCCATTGGAATGGGAATCAGAGTGTTAATGAGGAAGTTATGGATTTTTGAACGATAGGTGCACAAGCTAGCAATTTGTGGAAGAAAATTTGAACTTCTCTCACATGAATAGTGCAAAATGATGTTGATGTGCATGCAAGGGGCGGGGGTGTGGGGGTCGTTGTGGGATCCATATATATAGTTTTTATGGATGCAATATCACTTACAAATAGCGCAAATTCGATATCGGGTACCCAATATCATGGCCCATTGAAAATATGGTACTTGCCAAAATTGATAGATTTTTGAATATCCAAGGCCAAAAATGAAGGATTTGAGGTTAATTTGAAAGGTCTAGGGTAACATTGAATAGATTGGAAGGCACCAAAAGTATAATGGGGTAGAATCTGACAATGAAATTCATGAATAGGATGAGGAAAAAGGACATGTTTTGGTGCATAGGAATGTTTGAATTAGAAGGATGATAAAGGAAAGAATAACATTAGCAATGCAGTACATGCAGTACCTGAAAATGTCCACAGGCATCAAGAGGTTTAAATGTAATCCCCACTAGTTGCACAAAACACACATATGTATATACCACCATGATGAGATATGAATTCAATGCTACACAAGACACGTGTCACAAATACATGAACAATGAGATGAGGCGAATTATAGAAGGGATTGAAGAGATTGGGACATGAGGTAATTGACCTAGGGTATAATGAATCCTGAGTGTGGGACATGATTAATGTGTCATTAGTCCATCGCTTCAAAATCAAGATGAAGTCCATTATGTCGATCAGTGACATCATATTGTTTCATTCAATGATGGACAACCATAAGAGCATCATGATGGCAAGGCGTATGATCACTTGGAGTTTTATTCAAGGGAGGAGTGATTTGGAATTTCTTTGTAGCACATTTGTCTTGATCTTTTTGTTTCTTTTAGTCTGGCCACTTTGGCACACTCTTCTCTTTTTTTTCTTTTGATGCGTAATCCAGAGAAGCTGCCTACCTTTAGGCATGGGTGCATGTCTTTCTAGTGGGACCCTTCAGAATAGCATTGGCTTTCTTTATTAAGTGCCTTTATTACTATTACTCCCATTTTTCATTAGATCTACAAGGATCTTAGTACAACTAGCTACATGATAGCACCTATAGATGTCACCAAAAAGAATCCACAAGTCCCCTTGATGTCACACCCTGGCCATTCCCACTTAGTCCATCATTTTTTTGCTCTGGGCATAATGAGCACAAAATTATTTTTAAGTTTTTATGATGACAAGAATATGATTGTACCTAGAGTATAACCTTTTATTAATAGAATGGTTGGGTGGATGTGGTGGCCTTGCTATCCAAATAATTAGTTACTTGAGACTTGATAGCATAGAACAACACCTCAACCAGTGAGTCACATGATTGTTTTATTCATAGATGAGATTACCCATAAAAAGGTAAAAAGGTAAAATAATAAATAGAAAGATAAAAAACTGGAAAACAAAAAATTGTAAAATTAAAGGAAAGAAAAAAATATTTATTAATTCTGTTTGTTAGAATGCGAGATATCCCCCATATCTAAACTTTTGATCATGGCAAGAATTAATAAATGGAATGGTTGGATCCATGCATTTTTGAAATATTGAGACCCAATCATATCCAAACCACTGGGTGTCTTTTGATGTGGTGTTTGGAATGTACTCATATTGGGATGCACACATTGTATTAAAGTTGACATAGTGGGGCAAGTTAGAAGATTTGGTTAATTAATATGGGGTTGACCCACTATGGTGCCCTTGACCATAAGATGGTATGCAAGGATGAATATGTCTCCCTATGTTGTTGTATTCATTGGGCCGCATGGTAGTTGGAGTATTGATTGGTGGCCCTGATAAGATAACACGAGGTGTTGTATTTGAGGAGAAAGA
Source organism: Gnetum montanum (assembly GCA_015680685.1). Classification (NCBI taxonomy): domain Eukaryota; kingdom Viridiplantae; phylum Streptophyta; class Gnetopsida; order Gnetales; family Gnetaceae; genus Gnetum; species Gnetum montanum. Next base: position 771,483 of record MNCI01012289.1, read on the forward strand.
TGCACCACATTGTTGAACTTATGCTAAGTGGGAGGATGCAGTGGTCTTGAAACTGTGCTGTCCCTGTCTACGGTCATGTCTAAAGAAGGGATGCCTTTGATGTTGTGGAGGATTCCCACTGTAGTTAACAGTAGCAGAATAAGTAATGTTCATGGGTTGATGCTATGGTGAAAATCCTTCTGGTATAACTAGTGGCGATGTAGAAGGGGATGAAGGATGAGAATATTGAATTTGAGGGGAAGTGTAAGGCACATGAGGTGGTGAATTTGTTGGAGAGGACATGGGCTAATAATACTTAGGAGAATGATAACAATGTGGTAAGATAGAGGATGTTGATCCACTTGGGGAAACAGGATGCTGAACCTAAAAAGCACTTGGGTTCGGATGATATGAAGGGTCCACGATTGGGATTTTTGCCACTGTGATTGAACACAATATTTCTGTACGAAGTCTAGATGTAATACTCCTCCCCAATGCTTATTTAAATGTGATAGGATTGGGCATTGACCTTTGGGGTGATCATACAATAAAATGTTACATTGATATGTATGATTAGCAGTTGAGTGCTTATTCTCTTCACCCTTCTTTTCGATTGTCTGAGGGTGTTCTATCCTCCTACTTCTTAGTTCATCATGGTTCTAGCTCTAATAGTGTTAGCATATTCTCCACATTTTTCATGTATCCATTCTATCATCTTATTGATCTTTGCCTCAATTTCATCTAGTGATTGTAGTACTAGCAAGGATGGTTCCACCTCCTTGTGATGAGTTGCTTTTTCCTCTTCCTGATTATGGACCTTTGTTAATGTGAGATTTTGATCCTGTTGAGATTTTTCAACATTCTCCCATTTAGCCATTTCTCCTTCTTCTTTTGCTACATGCTTAATAAGCTCTTGGAATTGGTGGGTTCGTAGTTCGTAGAGTTGACCTCGGGTATACATCCCTAGAGTCTCCCTTATTTCATTATGAAGCCCATCTATGATGTGGTACATTAGCCTTTCCTTGGAGAACCCATGGCCTGGGTATTTATTTAGCAATGCATAATATCTTTCTAAGGGCATGTCCAAGAGTTCATGTTGTGCTTGTTCCCACTCTTGGATTTTTCTCCTCAAGGCTAACACTCTTGCATAGGTTTGATATCTTTCATTGAAGAGTTCTACCATTGTTAGCCAATGTCAAATTAATTTTGGTCTTAAGGACCTATACCATACCTTTGCTTGGCCAATGAGTGTCATAGGAAAGAGTGTAAGTTTTTGCCACCCATTATCAATATTGTTCTGGGCACAAGCATCATGGAAGGCTTGTAAATGATGTTGTGGATCTAAATCTAGCCTCCTAAAAATTTGGGATATTTGTTTAAATCAAGCTTGGGTAGATGACTTTCCTTGCGATGCCTGTGGGATATTCGAACAACCTCTTGTATATGCATTAGGCTCTTAGTGGCCAACAGGGGTTCATTGTCACTAAGTAGGTTATGCATTTGTGAGTTGGGACAATGTTGTCTTTGTTTATGTGCATAAAAGACCCTTGTATGAGATTGAGTACTCCAAACTTCATCTTCATCATCATATAATTCATTGGTCCAATAAATTGCCTTACTAGTTGTGTTATCATAGTCTTGTGAGAGAGACATTGTTGTGAATTTTTGTGTGATTTATTTGCAATTACTTTTTTTCTGAAAGATATATCGTCAAGGCTTCATTATAATGATATTGTATGATATAACTAATCTAAATAACATGTACTATCCCTAGCAATGGTGACAATGATGAGTGGCAAGGTATCCCTAAACTCAACCATATGAATATGAGCATTCACACATGATCTAGTCGAACTCTGAAGATGGGCTAGTTGTGGTATTTAGATAGTTACACATTGATCACAGTTCATTGTCTTCCCACCCAGACTAGTATTTGCTTTGTCACATATGGTTTAGTCCAAAGTGAGGTGTATGATGTGGTCCTAAACTAGTGCTACTCCTAGAGATAATGGAAGTAGCCTCATTTAAGCTAATAGGGAATGGGAGAAGAGAATCTAAGCTAGCCTAAGTGCAATGAGCATCTGTCCTTAATCATTCATACACATCTTGGACCTCGTGTACTACTTCTGGGATTACCAAGTGCGTGTTACTTAAGCACTCCTAGATACGCTATTGGGATACCAAGTAGTCACACTTAAATGATCGTGATTAAGTCATACTCATTCCATGTTAATAATAGGGATAATAAATGAGGGTAAAGAAATATTAATTAAGAAAATAATAAATAACAATAATAGTTAAGCAATTAAAACTAAGCGAATGCTGCAATGATGAAGTAATCTCGATCTTTATTGCCGATCATGTGCATGTCCAAGTGCGTTACACTTGAATAAAGGTTCCATACAATTACAATCATCACACTACAAGCATGCAGTGGGGAAAGAATTAAAAAGAACTAAAAATGAATAAAGGGCCTCTACTTCTATACTTACTGACTCCCCTTTTTCTTGTGTGCCCAAATGTGTATTTATAGGCTTACACAGGAATCATAATATTGTGTATTTGATATTGCAGATTTGATATCGGAGCCTAACAAATCATGGTTCATCAAATACATGACTTAGTGATCCCAGTAGAGTCAAAACTAGTCATCAACTAAGTTATAGAGGTTTACTCTTGTAAAGCTCAATACTTGAAGCCTTATTGTGACTTAGCAAAGCACCTACTCAAGCAATTTGCAACTACTAATGTCTAGCATATCCCCCACAATGAAAACTCCATTGCCGATGCATTAGCTACATTAGCGTTAAGCATTGCACCTGAAATGTTTCGTCCATTACTCGCTATGGTGGTAGTTTGCACCATGTTTGTCATGCAAACAACCAACATTACATCTATAGCCATAGTAAGCACAACCCATGTAGTAGTGTGGTATGACAACATCAAGTCATACCTTCTTCAAGGTGAACCTCCATAGTAGCCAACCATTGGCAAAAATGATGTAGTACGAAAGTGATCATGGAAGTATTTCATCATGGGTGATAACCCACTATGCCATCAATCCTGCAATGGTATACTGCTAACATGCGTTAGTAATAGTGAAGTATAGATGATTGTTGAACAAGTCCATGAGGGACTTTGCAGAGGCCACATAGCATCCATGACGGCAATGTATGTGCCAATATAGTAAACCACTCATACTTGAAGCCGTACTACACCTAGTATGCAACATTGCATCATCAACAAAGCAAGGTAAGCAAAGAGAGTTAGCTACAACTATAAACTAGCATAGATAAGTCCACTACGACTATAAATTGGCACAGATGAATCTACTATGATGAGAAATTAGCATAGATTAGCATGCTATGACTATAAACTAGCATAAATAAGTGTACCACGACTATAAACTGGCATAGATGAGTCTGCTATGACTTTACAATAGCACAGACCATCCTTGGGCCATGAAACTAAAACTAGCATCCACAACATTCATCCATCATGACACTTAAATTGGCACAACTCTTCCTTGTGTCATGACATTAAATTGGCACAACATCCACCATCTACTATGACATTAAACTAGCACACAATAGTCTACTAGGATCATAGACTACCATATCATGGTCTACCAAGACCTTAAAATAGGTTTGCAAACCCTAAACTAGCACAACATATGGTTTACCAAGACCTTAACTTGGGTTCGTAGTTCAACACACATACTTTTGTGGACAAGCGAGCATGAATACTTCCAACTCTTCATCATTCATCCATGCCTCATGGGTGGGGTTGGACACTATAGTTCTAGAATGGAGTTCACATTATCAAGAGAGGCCTTTGGAACATCTGCAACATTATCACCCCTTGGCATTTTGTTGATCCTTTGAAAATACCTTTGGAAATTTTGCTAACCTTCTGAACCTCTTGCCATGATCACCAGTAGTATCAACCCTAGGCTGCACCAACAACATTACTGGCCTTGGGTATTTCATTATTGGTTGGATCTCTCATGGTCAGCACAACCCTTTGGAGCAATGGCAACATTAGGGCCTTAGTTCTCTTGTCATTTTTGTTAGGCTCTTTCCATTGCTCAAGTATTTATCTTTGGTGTGATTACTGGAGGTTTTGTAGCTCTCTCACTCTAGAACTTGCACTAGTTTTCTTACACTAGCACTGCATGCTCTTGTAATTGATCTAGCGCTCATGGCACTTGCAGCACCTTCACAACCAACATTTTGCTCTAATCTCATGTTGTGTGATTATTTTTCTTATTTTCTCCATGTTGTGTTTACAGGACAAAGCCTTAGAGGCAATCATGCAAAGACACATCTCATCGCAGTAGAAAAATGCCACATTGCTCCGATGTGCATGATCGGGCTAGTTGAACTACTCAAGAGTGCATATTCCTATTACCCTACTTTAGCCCACTCACGTTACCTCCTTTTCCTTGCATTTCCTTGCTTTCCTTTGCATCATCAAGCTTGCAACACCTCTAATGTGCATGGTGCCCTTTATGTCAACTACAAAACCCATAGCAGACGTAATGTAACTCATCCTATGGGAAGCTTCTATGGACTAGTCAAAGCCTAAGTAGATGTAACACAACTCATCCCAGGGAGGAAACACCTATCCTATAGATGCAACATGGTTGCATTAAAGTAAATATCATTAGGTGGAAATAGCCCACCTAATGAAAGGCATCCTGCAGCTAGCATCTCATAATGTGTTGAACCCAAAGTAGGTTCACCTCATAGCTATAAAAGCAAAAAAACATAAAAAAAAAAGAGAATGGGATAAAACATGTCCCCAAGAAAATCTAGTAGAGTTAAAATTTCACAACTGATCCAACCCTAAATCTACATTAACCTTCTCATAAGCACTTTGACAAGAGGTCACAACTTAAGGGGTAAGCTATTCTAGTACCATGGGCATTAACTCTCTCATAAGCACTCCGACAAGAACTCACTATTTTGATGACAAGCCACCTTGGTGCCATGATCCCTATCAATTGTGCTAACTCCACATCTTATAGTAACATGCACTATTTGAATCTCCTTCCCTTGTTACCCCTTAGCACACTTCCTACATCCTTTATCCTTAGAAAACCATTACCCCTAGCACTCTTGAGCATGGTGTAGTGGCCTTCAGTCAAGTACTGACGAGCGATGTTGGTGTCGGGCCTACTATGGTGTTTTGTATTCTTTGTTGACGTCTCTCAAACCATTCCTCCAAACATCAACAAAGAGGAACCAATGAAACACCATCAAATTTAGGCTCCCAAGTCTCAACTATAGAGTTGCCTAAGTGTCAAAACTTGATAAATTTTTTCTAAGTGTTAAGACTATGCTCCCACTTCTGAGACTATTTTGTGGAGCATAGTTAGCATAGTTGACACTAATACTCCAGATTTGAAAAATTCTTTTAAGTGTCAATAGCAGCTGCAATGTTTTCCAAGTGTCTTGGCTACACTCACCCTACCAAGACTACACTCCAGAGCATAGTCAGTGTAGTTGGCCTTAGAATGACCAATTTTGTAAGTTTGCCCAAGTGTCAGGCTAGAGGTTGTTGAGCATGTATGGGATGGACAAAATAGTTTGGTAGATTTTCTCACTCCTAGGCCTACACTTCCTACTACAATGTAGAGTGTAGTTAGCCTAGTCTACATGGGTGCATAATCTTTACAAGATTTTTTCAAGTTTCAGGGCTAGGCTCACACCTTTGGAACTATGCTCTAGAGTGTAGCTAGTGTAGCTTGCATAGAGCATCATTTTTTGGCAATATTTTCCTAACTCATGGGGCTACGCTCTAGAGCGTAGTTAGTGTAGTCTGCCGAAACTACCTCCAAAAGCCTCCAGATCTTAACACTAGCCTGCATCTCAACTCCAAGATTCCTTTGTAAAGCAATATTAGCAAGTTTTTCCTCTTTTGCACCGCCCATTTATCTCAAAAATTATTCCTATGCTCGACACCACTCAAAAGAGTGAGTAGTGTAGTCCTAGAGCGTAGTCTCCAAATTGCATTGTTTTGCACTATTTTCAACTACTTTGCAGGCTATTTGGCACTTGCACATGTAGTTTCAATAACGTAGTCATAGTTTGGTAGTCTCACAGGGTCCATTGGAGTACATCAGTAGAACACCATTCTACTTCAATGGGAGTATAGTTGGGGTTAGCATAGTGCTAGCTACCCCACTACCACATGGCACCTAATCCATGATTCATGCTAATCTTAACCCTATAAATACCCCTACACTTCACATTTTAGGGCTTGACCTTTTCATTTAGAAGTTTTCATTTTGGCATTAACACTCTTACACCTAAGCATCCTTAGCATCTTGGCAAACTTTGGGACACCATCAAACACCGTTGCACACCACTATAGTGCCATTGGACACCACCCAACATACCATTGATCACTACAGCTTGTAGGACACCACAAAAACCAACTTTGAAGGCTTATATGCCATAACAATGTCAATTTCCATAGCCATAAACCTTGAGACTATGACTATGCTTGCCTACTGTTCCTATTGTACACTGCGTACCTCCTAAACTTTTCTTTGTAACTGACTATGCTCCTCCCATTTGGGGTGGTGCCTCTTGCTCTCTTGTCTACATCTTGGATGTTTTTAGCATTTTCTCTTGAATTTTAGCATTTTATTCACATTTTTCACTATTTAATAAATATTCACACATTCACATCCTCATTTTCATGCTTGAAACACCCACTACACTCACACTCATGGACACCATGGACACCATGAAACACTATATCAACACCTTAACACTCATTTCATTGTAACACCCATAAGTCCTAGTTTGATTGACAAGATTTTTCTAGGCACCTCACTTCCATTTTCTAGCAGGCCCTCATGTGGGAGCATGGTCAAGACTGTGCGACTGCGGATATCTTAGTGTCCAGTTCTAGGCTTTGACATTTTTAGTTGCTACAATGGGTTCCACTGTAGAAATTTAGCCATGAAAGGGATTGGCTAAAAACCTCAACTCAACAAGAATTGGAGATTTCTAGTCCTTGGGAACCCTGGCCAATCATCTAATTCTTTTGGGCTATCACATTGTACAAACTTGGATAGTTCCCAAGAAACCTAGGTAAGCTTCCTATGAACTTGTTAGTGTGTAGAAAAAATTATAGAATATTGAAAATTTAGATATAATAATGAATTTAAAAGGGACTTGAAAGTTTGTTATAGAAAATTTTTTGAAGAAATGACAAAATGAAATGCAAAACAAAAAGAAGCTTCAAATCCATGAAGAAAAAATCATGAAGTGGAAAATATGCATGAAACTTTTTATATCAATATGAATGCTAATTAACAAGGAGGAAAACAATAATAATGAGATTACATCACTTTCAAGAAATATGGAATAATATGCAACACTATATAAAATGTGCAGTAGCAAATAAAATATGGATCATTTAAGGCATCGATAATTGTTTAAACTATACAAATAGTAGACAAATCTCCCATTCTTAAGATTTATTGCTACTGATATATTCTGTATAGAATACTATTTTGATAGATCTTTTAAATCTACATGAACATAAATAAACTTCAGGGTAAAGATAGATAATTTTTCTCAAAATAAATTCTTAGTGGTGGTTGTTTGCAACTATTTTTCTTCAATGGTTTAAGTTGTATGATGCCAAAACAACTAGTTTTATTCCTAGATTTAATGTAACAAGTTTTGAGAAGCAAAAAAATTTTCTAAATATGGGGAAATCATGGAACATTATAGTTTTTCAAATCACCCATTAATAGCAACAGCTATAGAGGAGCACTAAAACTCATGATGCACTATTAGTTCTAAGGGGGAAAAGTTCAAACAATGCTAGGATTCATTTGATGCTCAAGCCTAGGGTTTGTTTGGTTTCATAAATTTGTAGATACTAAATCTTTCCAAATGTTAAGTGTAGGGATTCATGAATTTGAAAAAATTACAACTCAAATGGTGAAATCTAAATTGAATAAAAAATAAAATAGAAATCATGGGCTTAACATAGGATCTTTTTGGTTTCATAAATTTGTAGATATTGAATCTTTCTAGATGTTGAGTTTATGGATTCATGAATTTAAGAAGATCATAACTCAAACAATGAAATTTGAATAAATCAAAATTATGAACTACATATAAATATAAAAATTCATTTAAGTAAAACTCTATAGAACCAACCAAAAGCAAATAATTTTCTAAATATTATTGGTGGATTCTATAGCAACCAACAATCCAAAAATCAATAAACCAAACACAACATTAAGTTCTTTCCCTTGCCTTAAATTTAGGGTACGATGATTCCTTGTACATGTATTGTTCTTGGCTATCACTGACAGCAATGGTTAAAGAGGCTAAAATAATATGTTATCACAAGTACCACATTATTATAATATAGTGATCAAGAAGTATGATTTTGTTGAATGATATGCAGCTCTATGCTATCCACATATTGCACACATGGTGCATGGCAGCAACTTGTGTGGCAGAATTCCTCAACTCACTCAAATTCAATCTTCTCCACACCCAAACAAAAAATAAAGACTTGCCAAAAGCCACAAGATGCAGTAGCACTGTGTGTTCCAGAGCATTCAAAGTGACTCATAAAAATCCAAACAAAGTCATGGAGGTATCTAGCTACTATTTGCTACAAGAAATAGTATCGTAAAGGAAAAGTGAATAATATAGAAAAATCAACAGTGACAGAGCAACGAAGATGAGGAGGATCAGATGACAGATACGTGGGGCTCACACATAGACAATACGATGGAAGTTGTGATTTCTACCCTTCTTTGAAACTAAGTGCTAATGACTATGTTCTTCCTAGAAAAGAGTAAGTATTTCTTTTCTTCTCTTTGATAGTAAGTATTTCTTTTCTTCTCTTTGATTAAGGCCAGAATTCCAATGGGATTTTATGATAGATCCTTTTTACCTTAATCTAAACTATTTTTTTGGGTATTATTTGTTTGTGGATAGATATCCATTGTGGAATTTGGTGCAAATGAACCAGGACACCATTAAGGCTAAAGTTCATGAATGGTTTGATGCACAGGACATGGACAACCTCCTGTCCACACTAATTGGATGACCATATAACTTCCTAAACTAGAAAATAATTTATATTTACTTTTATCTATGTTCATTCGTTTCAACATAGCAGATAGTCCCTGAGTTATTCTTACCTTGAAAGATGGGGAAGGCAGGGAGTCATGTTATATTACAGAACCTTTATTTCTCCCCCCCTCTCTCTCAAGTTAGGAATTTTGTATGTATATTTGTTGTGGGAAAAGGCCAAATCAAAAACATAAGCTAATTTGTATCCCCTCTTGACAAATTTATGTCAAGCATTCACTTTGCATGACCGAAATATAAACTACTACATTCGGTATCAAAAGTAGCAGTGTCTATCCATGTCATTGTTTTGGTGTATAAGTTGAGATACTTTGATTCTTTTCCTTGATTCTAAATTTTGGTTTCAATTTCACAATCACAAGTCTTGTGGCTTCTACTTTTTAGAGGATTTTGAGCATGACTATTTGATACTATCACCTTTCTTCTATCTTTGGAAGCATCATCATCAGTGGTAGTTATGGAAAAAGCATTGGCATATGAAAAAGTAGCAAAAGACACACTACCATCATGACAAAGAGTAGCTGATAGGTTGGTTAATACTACCAAAGAAAGAATATGTTGATGCATAAATTTTGGACACACCAACACTTGGGGAAAAACTCTTTTAAAGAGACTATTACCTATGGTGCCTCCCATATGGGTATGGAAACCCAAGAATAGTATCAGCTATAGAGAGCTACATGGCCTTTTGAAAATAGTAAAAAAATGAGAATTTTAATTGGAATGAATGTCTCAAATTCAAGAATATAAAAGGTAACCAAAATAAATTTTCTCTACTTTCTAGCTATTTTCAAGTACTGCAACACCACAGCAGAGAGAGAGAGAGAGAGAGAGAGAGAGAACGAGCTGCCACATCCCACTATCACATGTTGGTAGATGCATTGCTTTCTCTAGTCCTATGTCTGCTACTATCATGAGTTTGTCATGGAAAGGGAAGAGAAAATCATGACCTCTTGGTTTCCTACAAAGATTTTTGACTATTATCCACACAACTTTGTCACTGTTGACTTTGCTAGTTTGTTGACAAGAATAAAGAAACAAGACTACAAAACTTGCATGCTGCGCCTACCATTCATGCATGTCAACTACATTGCTGTCACCCCAAGAAAAATAGGAGAAGAGAGAGAGAGAAAAAACCACTGTCCACTGGTTTCTTAGCCCCTGGAGACCCCCCACCTATTTGCGTGTGCCTCAATGGAGAGAGACACAACTATATGGGAAGAGAACCCAATTTGTTATGCAGGTTCTTGCTTCCCCCACCCTTGACATTGTCTTTATTCTCTGCTTTATAGTTGCCTGCTAGTGATTTTTCACATCCCTGTATGTTGGTCCACCTTCCTACACATCAGTCCACCTTCTTGCACGTTAGTCCACCTTCTTGCACGTTAGTCCACCTTCTTGTACATCAGTCCACATCCTTGCATGTTGGTTCAACTTCCTACACATCGGTCCACCTTCCCACACATTAACATTGCTTGGTGAAATGGGATATGATTTTACAGGATAGTTTTGTTGATCATTGCCCTGTGAGATAGCATGAGTAAGGTTGGCCACAACACTTAGCCTCCAAATAACAAATTACATGCAAGTGCAAGGAGCAACAAAAACCACAAAATCATAAAAGGAAAATAATAAAATAAAAAATATTTTAGAAAAATAAATTTAAAATTGAATAATAAAACCACCTCACCAAAGTTAGGACTTAGGTAAGGACTGTCAAAATCAGAAATTCAAAAATAGGACTATGAAACAAGGGTTATAAAAAAGGGTTTCAGTAACAACAATTTTTATAAATCAAGAAGCATAAAAAGGAAAAAAATAAAGGGTTTGAAGATAATGGTTTTTTTTATAAATTCAATAGGTTTCAAGATAGGATAGGAAAATGAAATAGCCATAAGAAAATGGCAAGAAGAGCTGATAAACAAAAGAAAAGAGAAAGGGCCTCCTTCTAGCTCCAAAAAGGTGTTGATGCATAAATTTTGGACACACCAACACCAGAAAAGAAAAATCATTTTAGGAGACTATTGCCTAGGGCACCTCCCATATGGGTACGAAAAACCCAATAATAATCTTAGCTAGAGAGGGCCATGTGATGTTTTGAAAATAATAAAAAAATAGAAATTTTAATTGGAATGAGTGTCTTAAATTCAAGAATACAAAAGGTAATCAAAATAAATTTTCCTTACTTCCCAGTTGTTGTCAAGTTTTGCAACACCACTGTAGGGAGAGAAAAAAAAACAAGTTGCCAGATCCCACTATAACATGTCGGTAGATGCGTTGTTGTCTCCAATCCTACATCTACTGCCATCATAGGTTTGTCACAAAAAGGAAAAAGAAAACTACTACTTCTTGGTTTCTTGCTGAGATTGTTGACCATTGTTCACATAGCTCTACTGTTGTTGACTGTCACTGGTCCATTACCAAGAATAAAGAAACAAGCTTGCAAAACATGCATGCTGCACCCATTGTTTACGCACATCAACTACACCATTGTTGCCCTAAGAAAAATAGAAGAAGAAGAAGAAGAAGAAGAAGAAGAAGAAGAAGAGGAGAGAGAGAGAGAGAGAGAGAGAGAGAGAGAGAGAGAGAGANAGAGAGAGAAAGAGAAACTATCATCTACTAGTTTTTCAGCCCCTCAAGACACCCCTAGCCCATCTACATGTGCCTCAATGGAGAGGGACACAACTATTCAGGAAGAGAGCCTGATTTATTAACGAGGCCCTTACTCCCCCCCCCACCCTTGATGTTGTCTTTATTTTATTCTTTATAGTCACCCACTAATGATATTTCATGTCCCCACACGTTGGTCCGCCTTCCCACACATTGATCAACCTTCCTGCATGTCAGTCCACCTCCCCACATGTCAGTTCACCTTCCCACACATTAACATTGCTTGGTGAAATAGTATATGATTTGATCATGGCCCTATGTGATAGCATGGGTGAGGTTGGCCATAACAAAAGAATAGTTTTTTCTATAATAGATGGGAAAATCAGAGTTTATAGGGATGCAATTATTGGATTATTTTATGGATGCAAAGGTTTTTCATGATATTGAGTTTTCTAGCATCCAAGAAAAGTGTTGCATAGATATTATTTCATTAGAAGATGACTTTATGATTAACTTTCTCTTTGTGGAATAGGGGTAGTTTGTCTCTGTGAAAAGAGTCACATTTTTGTCACGTTAGACTCTTAAAACTTTTGTTCCATGTTATGCCTAGCTTGAATATTTTTATTAATAAGTTCAATTTTTTTTAGGTTCACCAATATGATTGGTATTTTATTAAATGTTCAAGAATTACATTGCATTAAGAAATTTTGGTTTTGGAATTTAATTGTGCATGGGAGGCAGAACTATTGGATTGATCTATTTAAGGTTAAATTAATAAAAGTTATAGAAGGCATGACCAAGTAATCTGTGGCATCTAACTAGGAAAAAGAATTTTCTACTAAGGACATGGGACCCTATGCCTCTTCAAACCCTAACTTCTTTTATTGCTTAGTTGCCATTTTCTTAATTAACACAACTTAATATATGTTGGTGACCGTTTGGGATGTGACCACCAACGAGTGTCCTCGAACAGGGTTTAGGTGCTTGCTGGTCTCTGGCAACACCAAGGCCCAGATACCTCCAAATAGACTCAGTATTTAATGTGAGTATGTGTGTGTGTTGTTGCGGTGTGCGGTTGTGAAAAATGAAACGATTGCGTTGTGTGTAAACTACAAATGACTTATCTTAATGAGATTCAGCCAACTTTGCCAAGTACTGTGAGTTCTTGAGAGTTCCTATTTTGTTCAATTGCCTAGTCTATGCGGTCCTTATAATACCTACTTGTAACAAATAAAATTTTGTAAAAACATTTAAGCACAACTCCATGAATCTACTCCTAATTTTCCCTAGAGAAAGAGATAGTTCCACAAGAAACCTAGAAATAGAGCAAGATTCAATGAAAATAGACAGAAAAGAAAGTAGATTTGTGTTAAGACCTCAAATATTTAAATAAGGTAAAATGATACGAGTAAAAACTTCACAATAAAGCTATCCCAAATTCAATAACTACGAATTTTTCAAACTTCCAAGGCTCAAATAAGCAATTTCTTGAAGACAATACTACTATGCTACCAAAAAATTGCTGCGTAAACTATCACGTACGAGACTCCATTTTGGCTAGATAATGGATGTCAACAATTGCATTAAATAGAACCTTCAAAATACTTGACAATTTCTATTGAAATACGATGGAGATTCACTTTAAAGATAAAAAGAAGCTATTCTGGTTCCATCAAAATACCAAAGATTTTTTGAACCCTCTTGACTATTGAATCGTTCAACAGCATGACTACAAGTAGAGGCTCTCTTACAACAATCCCAATAGCAGTTCTTATACGTTGCACAATAATCAAATTTGCTACTAAAATGCTCTTAAGGCTTTCAAACACAAGCGCTTCTATGGAAAAATTTTAATAGAAATTTTCTATCATGCACCAGAACAATAAGAGCAATCTAAAAATCCCAAAATTACGTGCCAAGGATGATACTATCTAAACCACTAGCTAAACAATTTAAGCAAAATAAAAATAAAACATAACTCACAAGACTATGACAAAGAGCTGAAATCTTTTCTTTAGCTAGTCATCTTACAAGCAATCTCTCACAATTTGTGACCCCAAGTGTGTGATCCCCAAGTGATATCTCCTCCTTGACCCCTAAAGCCTTTTTATAGGGTTCAAAGGTAGTTAGGTAAGTTACAACTATTTTGGATGGTTATAACCACCATAGACATAAAAAGGCTACAATTGACAAGTGTCCCATGTAGTTGCCAAGTGGACACCATGGAGACAAAAAAGCTATAGTTGACAAGTGGCCTTTTTAATTGCCAAGTGTCTTCATGGTAATCAAAATTAAAATTAGTTACAAATATCATAGTTGTAACTACCATAGGAAGTTACAAATTCCATATGAATAAAAGGGATAATAGCCAAATGTCCCCTTTATATAGGACATTACACAAATATCTTAACAATGTACATTTTGTTTAGAACAAAGTAAATTCTTGCATGAAATATTTATCAATGATTAGCAATAACTTTCCACAAATCCTCAGTAGCGAGAAACATGCTGGAGTAGGGCAATGACCTTGGCTTAATTCCTATAAAATCTCCAACACTGGTGGCTTGCTCCCTGAGAACAATATGCAGAGCTTCTGAGACCATCGAAAGCTATCTATGGTAGGAGGATAGCAGCTTGCACTAGTACGAGGAATCCTAGAGACGGATGATTTGATGGCTATGAATAATTCCTTCCATAAACAATACAATACATGATTCCAGCCTCATTTTTGCATTTGGTTGCAAAATATTCTTCACAATCAATTCTAGGTTCAGGGTTTGTCATTCTAAGAGGGCATCGAATCTACAGCTAGTGCAACTCGTAATTCGGTGGAAACTTGAGCAAACAGGTTCTAAGCTTCCACAGGCATATGCTTAGAATTTCAAAGGTGGAGATGCAGCTATGAACATCAGGGTGCCCTTTGAGCCACGTAATTTTTCTATTGCTGAACGTGAAACAATCGTAGAACATCTCATCATTAGACACCGTTAATAGTATTTGTTAGTCCTAATCTTGCACTTGATCGTAGCTGTGCAGGGGCACTGTAACTTGCGGCGGATTCCACATTTCCAGCATTGTTAATGAGAACATGTATATTTCCGAAGTATCAAAAAGCTTTTTCAACCGTGAGACTGATCTCGTTTTCCGAAGTAGAGACAACAAGTTGTAGAGAAACAGCCTTGGCCGAAGAATGAAAATTTCCACCATTGATTTGGTACATTAGCCGGGAGAATGGAGAAGATGTTTTTCTATTTCGTTCGTAGTCTAGGGATTAACTTCCCTCAGCACCTTCCACATGGTGGAGTTGCACTTGAACCCAGAACCCAGCGTGATCTGCCATAGCTGATCACTACAACAGAGGCACCTCTTCGCGTCCAAATACGCGGCCCAATTGGCCAATACTTGAACCAAATTCGCAGTGCCACGTTTTATTATCGAAAAAAAACACTAGTAAAATAGCCTTCACCACCTGCAACCCTCTGCCATTTGTCATCAACATTGCCAAAACCCTTTGCCATTGCTGCTCATGTCTGATCCATGCTTTGGAAATACTGCGACAATCTCACAGTTTAGCTGGATTAGGGCATAGTATCATTGTCCATTTTTGGGTTGAATTTGCCTTTACGCTAGGGTTCGTCAATAATGGAGGTTTTGTAGGATGATTTGATTCAGACTTATGTGATGCTGTTAATAATCACATGCGACACCGAGATGGAGACGGTGATGGCCACGACCAAGGTGAATACGACGGAGGCACTGGAATGCCAACAAATTTCTTGTTCTCCAATGGATGCAGAGACCATGAAACAGGCGATGGAGGCGCAAGAGTAGTCTCAATGCTTTCAACCTTAGCATCGTCTAAGGATATATCCAGCATCATCATCATCATTGTCGTCATCGGTGACCTGCAATGGCTCCGTCGCCAGCAGCTTGTCGCCATGTAGGAAGAAAAATTGGAGAAATGGAGTTTGCGTGACAGGTGTTCGACAGAATGTCTGGAGTAAATGATTTGAATTTGTATAATATCCTGGAATTTGGTATGGGATTTTTGCCCGCAGTAGTTGAAATTATTAATGATAATGATTATAGTCTGTGAACATTAAAAGAAATAAAATTCAACAAGGAGCTTCAGCTTCGGAACGGGTTTCCTGCACTTAAGACGGTGCCATGTAGCCCTCTATTGTACCATAGAAAAAGTGAAGCTGTTCCATGAAATGGTGAAATGTGCCAACAATATATTGAGCTCGTAATTTTATATTTCATGTAAGACATCCATGTAACTATAAAAATGATATTTTTAGGTTGAAAAATCCTCATGGTGGGAACCAAATCCTCAACGTATATTTTACATATTTTAAAATATTTGATTTAATCCCTAAATATTTTTAAGCCTAAGAAGCTAAAACATTACATTGGAATTCAACCAATGCATTTAATTTCTATGATATATTGGTTTTGGGTTAACAAAATGTCCTTCCCTTAAGGGACCTTGAGGGAACCAAATCATGGAATGTCAAAGGCTTTTATTTTTTCCTTAAATTCATGGAAATTGGGCTTTCTGCAACATCAAATGCATGTAAATGTATGCCTTCAATATCTGGATTGGATTGGTTATACTCACAAAAATTGAAAATGCTTCGTGTCAAGGTTAGAAATGGCAATAGGCTTGTGAATCCCCTATTGTTGACAGTGATGTGGGCATGGAAGAATTCAAAAAATTTTATTTTATTTACATAATATTAGTCTTCCCGACTGGGTTATGATTTTACTTTCAGTAGTTGCTGGTTTGGTGCTTCCTCCCTCTCTCTTCACTTGACATGTGTAATAGGTCAAGTCAGGTTAGGTTAGGTCTACTTTGCTGCTATCATTAAAATTTTGGAAGGATTCTCCAACTTCCAAGAAGGAACCTACGAACATGGCATGCATTTTATTGGTGTTTAAACAAAAGTATTTCCATGAAATTTTAATATTTCATTTGTAATATGCTTCTTGCAAAGGCTCTTAATTAACTATAACTTAACATTTGGTTCTTAATTAACTTGTTGATTGTAACCAACTTATTTAAGGTCTTAGCTAACTGAATAGTTTAAGGGAAATTTTTTCTTACCTTCCATAGTTGACTATAACTTTATGAGCATCTCGTGCTTAATTAACTTATTGGTTGTAACCAACTTGTTTATAGGCATAGGATTACTTTGTACCAACTCGAGTAAGATATTTAATGTATTTAACAATTGCATCTCTTAGTAATACCATCCTTGTGTTTTTTTATCTTCATTAAAAGATTTGAAAATTTTGATTTGATTAGTATTTTGTAAATTTTCAGTTTCTAAGGGAAGAAAGTCACATTTCAAAAGTAACCTAGAATAACGTGTTTGTGCCTTCACCTTCAGTTCATCTGATAAAAATAGTTTTTGCACTTTTTAATAACTTGCTAATTTTTTACACTAAGGCCTAACCCTTGTCAACACACTCATACAACATTATAGGATAAATCACAACCTAAAATTTTCTTTTTTCTAATTTTATAAGCCCATAATCCTAATGGTTTAAATTTTTTTAATTCCATACAGTTATCCTATTTGTAGTTATTCACATCATGAAAACCCATGTATTTAAAGGAATTCACTATTTCTACATTTACAATCCTAAATTTACAATTATAATTTCCATTTCTTGTGTCCTAAATCATTATTTTTGTTTTCTACACATTGATTTGCAAGTCAAAATACAAATAAAAGTTTTCTACAATTTGCAACATATTTTGCACACCTTCATTTGAGGTACAAATTAAGGTGGTGTCATTTGCATAAATAAGTAGATTCACTACATGGAATCCTATTTTAATAACATGTTGATAGTTTTGGTGTCAACATTCCCATGTCAACACAAGGCCTTGTTTAAATAAGTTCTAGTCCATGGATAGTTAAAAGTCCTAGGATTTTAACTCATTATCTTGTAATGAAACTAGTTGTAAGTTTGAGTCACAATTTAGAAATGGCTCTATTCCTCAATAATTATCATGTTGGCGATACATCATAAAGTATATCTATAGTCATTCTTTTGTTTGATAATCATAGTTAGGTGGGAAACATGATACTTTTAAGACTTTAAAGAACTTACAGAGGAGTTTAATGATAAATTAAGTGTGACTTTATGTACCAATAGTTACCTAACAAGCCAATGAGATTATAAATTATGTAACCTATCATTATTCCTTGTTAACAAAAAACAAAATTAAAAAAAAAAGCAAAGGAGTTTGAGTGTGAAGTGATTGAAAGTTGCTATTCTCAAATATTAGCTATGGTACCATCTCCCTACTGACAACTATTGATTATTTAGCTTCTAGGGAGTTTCTTTGTTTGTAACTATTACTGCCCATTTACGGTGGTCATCCCTACCATCTTTTCTTTGTAATTTTTCCCATTTTTCCTGCTTCCATGTAGATGTAAACATTACTTGCCATAGCAATGAAATTTTAGCTACAATTTTTGTTTCCCTACGCAATTTAAAATCGCACAATCCTTTATGATTAATCTGCAAATGATACACAAAAGAATGGAAATTGTAGGTAATCTATGCCTTTCCTTGTCCATCTTCACTATGAATGGAGGCATGTTTGGTTGGTTTTGGCATGGCAAAGATGCTAAGAATTGTAACGAAGAATTGCAGGGAATCTTCTGAAGCTTCGTTTGCAACTCTGACAAAAGTGGTGGCAATGAAAGAAGTTGTGAGGTGGCTTCTTGTATGTAGCATGCTAGGTGAAGGACACTTCTATCAAATGATGCTATTGAAGATGGCTACAAGATAGGTTCCAAGGGAAACAAAACATGAGATGGAACTACTATTTTTATTCTCCCATGGAAGAAAAAGTTCCTATTTCTGATAGAGTTCTTTCTAACTATTATGTATTTTTGCAATAGCACATTTCTCCTGCACCAAGTCTACATAGTCACCCATTGAGTAGTAGTTGGGGTGTGGTTCCCTGTCATTTTTGCTACTACACATTCTTGCAGCCATTACCTACATGTTGGTGGTGGGAGCTGGGCATTTCTTTACAACATGATTGGTGGTCGATGGATGTTTCTACATGTGATTAGTGGATGTTACAGTGGAGGTTATGTGCAAGTGGTGGCAATGGATGTTACAATAGATGTTATGTGTGAGCAGTAGTTGCCATGGCCGTTACATGTAGGTGGTGACTCCTCATGTGCCAAACAGGTCTTTATAAATCCCCTAGCAAGGAAAGAGAACAAGGAGGAAGTAGAAAGCTAGCTACGGTGGTGGGGTTTTCTTCAAGTTGAGTCATGGTGGAAAATTCCAGGGTTCTCTCTTACTTTTTTTGATTGTTCAGTGACTCTTCCAAAGGTAGTTTGGGGTAGGGTAGTAGGTAGATTCAATGGTTGGAGGTTGTAAGCTTGTTAGAAGAGGTGTGCTTCTTGTAAACATTGGTAGGCAAGGCTACACCAAAAGTCATTCCATATATGCTCATCTTGAGCTAAGTCATCATTTCATTTTGTCATTTTGTATTTTTGCAATTGAACTTTGGTCTCTGTGTTGTGGATTAAACATAAAACTCATTTTACTTCAGAACTCAAATTAATCTTGTCCAAGTTGTTAGCTCGTTCTTGCTTTAATTTCACATTTTATTGAAACACAAGTTTGTTGTTGAAAATTTAAAAAGTAAATAGTTTTCTTTCTATCAAAATTATCTTGAACTATCTATTATATTTCCTTGTTAAAATATTTTAACTTACTAGCATCTTTATACATTACAAAATATCATGTTGTCCTACTAGTTGACACTATTCCGAAGTTCCCATATCCATATAGGAGAAACCCTAGGAAATAGTCTTCCTAAATGAGTTTTTTGGGTGTTGTTGTGTCCAAAATTTATCCATCAACAAATAATTTCTTATACATATCCAATCCTACAACTCGTCAATAAAGAGATCAAAGAGAATGGGGAATAAAGGGCATCATTTACTATAGGACTGCTATAGAACTAAGAATTATCCCTTGATTTCTTGGCTTTAATCTCAATGATGAATTCTTCATATAGGTTTTTGATTGATGTCATCAATTTTATAAGGATGCCTAATTTATTTAGGTGTAACCATAATTTTTTACTAATCACAAAATCATAACAAAGAAAATAAATAATTTTCTATAATGCTTTTTGTAGCTTTCATACAATATGTGAGTGTAACTAAGTGGTCAACCCTGGAATGATTTTGCTAAAAAGTTGCCTAACAATAGCAATAACAAGTGATGGAAAAGTTACAAGTTTTGAAAATTTATACTTAAGATTGAGTCCTAATGATGCATGAACTTTCTATTCATGCGTAGTGATGAATCATGTTTTGACTAGCTCTAATATCGAATATCCGATATCAAAGTTCAAGACATGATGTCGAATATCCAATATCATGGGGTATATGCCAACCTATAAATATAGCACTTGGGCTCAAAATTGGAATAGTTTTTGATATATTTTTCATAGTTTTTATCATAGATAGAAAAGCTCTTGTAGTTTATTTTCTCTAAATTTAGAATATTTTTGAGTGCCCACAGTAGGAGTTTGAGTGTGTACAGATGTTTGTTTGAACACTAATGTACTTGAGCATAGTAGTGTGACAAGAATAAAAATGAATTGATCATCCTTGAAACATTGAGATATATTAATATTTCCTTAATGCATTTAATATTCATGCACTTTTCTTTAATGCACTTTAATTAAGCAATTAACTTCCAGTTGTTAATGAACACAAGCATGACCACCTTGGGCATACATGTAGCACTTGGTAACCTAGAAATGCTTAACATTTAGTAGCCTAGCAATGTTATACATGTTTAGAATGTATCTGGAAAGTAGGAATGAGTACTTGTGTTAGGCTAGCTAGGAAGTAGATGAATTAGATCTTAAATTACTCTACCTTTCATTCTTGTTGTGGGTGATTATACTTATAAAATACAACATGGTAAAAATCACATACCTCAGTTACACTTAACCATATGCTTATGCTTCACAAGTGGAACTGAGAAGATAATGAATGTTCTTAATGTCCATTTCACTTCCTAGAGAATTAGTGCATTGGAAAACTATAGGTCCACAGAATTCAACCATATCACACATGAATGCCTTAGTGATTTGTATGGTTGGGTGTAGGGGTACTTCACTGCTCATCATTGGCATCATTGCTAGGGACCTTTTGATTGTTTCATGAATTATCTAGGATTAGTGAAAATTATTCAAATCATTGAAACAAACCTTAGAGTCATATCACATCTTAAGATTACTGCAACAGTTTTAAGAAGCACACTGCAATTCTCCTAACATAAAATGTCTTCTTCTCACAGGAGTGATTCACTATCCAAGTTTGATGAAGTACATCCACTGGTGCCTCGAAAATATTGAGTGATATATGCTCATCTTGATGAGTATGTACCAAATTTTACCTTCATCCTATAATAGGATGAATAGCTATGGTGGTGTGAACTGGAGGGCAATATTGTGTTGCTGCCCAATTGATTTATTCTTGCAATGTTCCAATAATTTCTTATACGATGGGTTAAGTATGTGGTGCAGGATAGTGATTCTAGGGATTATCATCCTACTTAGGCACAACATCTCAAGGATCGCCAGTTAGAACAACATTATGAATCTATGAAGGAAAAAAGGATTTAATGATTTTCCATTCCTATTGTACCAAAAAGATGATGGAGAGCCCTTCTCTGGGGATTTTCCATTCAATGAAATTTCTCTTTTTAACTTTAGTGAATGAGGTCAAAACCAAAACCTATAGTCCATAATTCATAATCCCGATTCTGGTAAGAATGGATCCAATGAAAAGGAAGGATCCAAAAAGGAAAGTCAAGGCAAGGATGTAGAAAAGAAACAAGATCATGATCATGGTCGTGATCACCAAAGAGGTGGTAGCAGGCACCATGATGTTGCTAGTCCTCCTTCCTCTTTACCTTTGTCATCATCCTCTTCTTCTTTTTGCCCTGATTGTAATTGCAATGGGCACAACAATGATGGAGGTGACCAATGGGACCAAAATGATCGAAGGAACCATTAGGCAAGGCAAGATCAAGGGCATGGGCATTCAAGAGAGATAAAATGCCATGAATAAAGGGGTATTAGAGGGCATCATATGCATAAAAATCAAGGCCTTGATGAGCCTTTTCTTGCTACCCAGAGTATGCTAAACATTGCAAAGCTAGTACAAATTTCAACAAGGCATGTAAAGGATAGTTGGATCAAGAGGCTCGATATGAACAATATTCCTAGGTTTGAAGGGGGATATAACTTAAATTTGTAGAATCATCTCTAAGCGTTTCAAGATGCATGTGCCTTGCAAAATATAGAGAATGAGTGGCAAAAACTTAAGTTGTTCCCAATGACTTATTAAAGAAGCAGAAAGCTGGTACTAATCCTTAGAACTGGAATCTATCAAACAATGGAGTACAATGCTTGAATTATTCAATGACAAATAACAAACATACTCTAGAGTGTCCAACTTGAGAAGGAAAATCCAAGGATGGAAGCAAGGAACACACAAACCCTTGCATGCCACCATTGGTCAATATTGTTCCTTAATGCATAGATGTAATGGCCATGGTTATTCTCAACTGGATCAACTTTGCCACATTGTAGATGGGCTTTGATTTGAAACAAGGAGAACCCTTTGGGTTTATGCCCAAAAATGACTAGTATAATTAAGCACCTGTTAGATCCAAAGATTGATTGAGCATGTAGCTAAAGAGGAAGGTGAATTGAGAAAATGAGAAACTGTAGAAGAGTATAATCGCAATCCTTCCATTCACAAGAGGGAGGATTGATTTTGTGATAGTGAAGAAGAATTAGCACTTGATAAGGTGGTGAATAGGAAAGCCTTGCCACTCCAAAAATTTTAATTTGAAATTACAACCAAGGTTGATCAATTATGGAACTCCATGAATAGTAGATTTTAAGTTGTCCTAAAAATTGCTTCAGAGTCCAAAGAATAAGGTAGTGATCATGAGCACAAGAGACACAAGAAAACTGAATGTGCCATTCAAATATGTAAGGGAAAGATTGCTACAATAGAAGAAGTTGCAAGAAATGAATCAAATGATGATGGTGGGTGTGACTTTTGCTAGTATGAACATTCTAAGGGATGTTGCCCGATAGTGTCACACTTATAGGAGTTTGGGGTGTATTCTCTAAATCCACAACTCACACAAAGGAAAACACCTAGAAGATTGCCTTATCCTTAAGGTAATTCTAGCAACAACAATAATATTATCCAAGTGAAACTCCACCACAACCATACGAGCAATATCAACAATGGTAGTAGTCATAGTCATGGGTAACCTGATCCATATGGGTACTACATTTAACAATCTCTATCTTCATGTGACTCCTCTATTCATGTTTCTACTTTTCATTCTCACTACCACTCTTTTGATTATCACTAAAGTCATTCTCCACATGCAAGAAGGGATACCACATTTTACCCTTATCCTCATCCTATTCCTGCATATCTTCTTCCTTTATCCGCATAGCTACCACTTACTCCACCTATTCAAGGTAAACTTCTAGCTCAACCACAACAATGCAATGCTACCAAGGCCATTAATCTATAACTGATTCATCAAACAAGTGGTTCAGATACTTGATTAAAGAAAAGACATTTGTTCTGACCATGTAGTCCACCTAAGCCCTTAATTACACCTGTAGTTGACAACCCTATTACTCCATCTTCCTCTATACCAAATTCTTTGAGTCCCCTTCAAACCAAATACCACCCAAGATCCATATTGTGATGCTTACTCATGCTGTATCTGATTGGATCCATGTTGGAAACCTTCCTAGGAAGTTAACAGATCCTAGAAGTCCTCTTATTTATTTGTATATTACTAGGAATGAACCATGTAAGGCTATTCTAGTGTCAACCTGATCTCTCATGAGATGTATACTACATAGAACCTACCTCCTCTCAAGAAGAGCAATATCAAATTAGAATTGGTAGACCATTCCATCACTGTTCCATTGGGATTGGTAGAAGACATTATAACCATTGTCTATGGGNGTTCCATTGGGATTGGTAGAAGACATTATAACCATTGTCTATGGGTGGTCTTATCCTATTGATTTCCTAGTGATCAAGGTGGAGAACTGCAAAAGAGACTTTCCAATCATCATGGGAAGGGCATGGCTAAGCACCATTGATGGAAGAATAGACAACAAAGATCTTTCCTTGGAAATATCCAAAGAACATGCATTTGGGAAGATTAAGAAGAAGCGAGTTCCATGCATTACATACAACAATACAGGGTGCAATTGTGTGCAGAAACTATGGGCAATGAAACAAGCATCCATATCTACATACAAGTAGTGTGCACCAGAAGTAAACATTCAAAGGTGTCTATATGAAGTAGCCACAAAACAAGAGGGCACCTAGTAGCTAACTATTGATTCTAAGAGTGGCACACTTTGCATGGAACTAACTAAGAGCCTGACATGCACATATGCTATAGGCATGGATGAACTACAGCAAGTTCATCACCAATACCTTGATGATGCAAATGATGATACCTATTGGGGAGAGTTGGAAATTCTTGAAAATTTCAAGCAAGAGCCCCTTGGACTAATAATGCTACTAGATGACATGGAATATGTGTTCTTAAAAAATTGAAAGCTAGTAATAATCAATACAAATCTTACTCAAAAACAAAAAAAAGATGCTATTGAATGTGGTTGAAAAATGGTTAGTAGCCTTTGCTTGGTTATATCTTGACATCATAGGAATTGATCCTAAGATATGCTAGCATTGCATCTACACTAATTTGGCCATGAAGCCAAAAAGATATTCACAAAGGCGATTGAACCCCAAACTAAAGTAGATCATCAAGGAAGAAATGGAACTTCTTACGGTAGGGTTCATTTATCCCATTGCAGATAGCAAGTGGGTTAGTCCACTCGTTATTATGCCCGAGAAAGGTAGAAAATGGTGGATCTGCATTGATTTTCGATTGCTGAATATGGCAACATTCAAGGACCATTTTCCATTGCCATTTTTTGATCAGGTGTTAGAGACAATCTCTAGGCATTGTTACTATAGTTTCCTAGATGGTTCTAGTGACTATAACCAAACCCAAATCATGTTGGAGGACCAAGCCACAACAACATTCACAAGTCCCTAGGGGAGTTTTGCATATCACAAGATGCCTTTTAGTCTATGCAATGCCCCTGCTACATTCCAACACCTGGTCCTAAGCATTTTTTAATAGAAAATTTGTAGGGTATGAAAGTCTTCATGGATAAATTTTTGACTTATGAAGCTACATTTGACCAAGCCTTGGACACTTTGAGCAAGTATTGAAATGATGTGTTGAGAAAAACCTCAGGCTCAACTAGCAAAAAAGTCACCTAATGGTCTAGGAAGGCATTGTATTGGGGCACATGATATCATAAGTAGGAATTGAGGTCAATCCCAAAAGAATAAGGGTCATCCTAGGAATAACTCGCCAACCAAAAACTATCAAAGATGTTTGATAATTCCTTGGACATCCTAGTTACTACTGATGATTCATAAATAATTTCTCTAAGATTGAAAAATTGTTGGTGGAGCTGACAAAGAAAGCTGCTCCATTGTTTGGACTATGAAATGTGAATAAGCATTCCAATAGCTAAAAGAGAAATTGGTAGAAGCTCCAATCCTACAAGAACTTGACTAGTTCAAACCATTTTATGTTATGATAGATGCATCAAATTATGCATTGGGAGTTGTGCTTACGCAAATGGGTGATAAGAAACATCCATATTACATCAATTGTGCTAGTCAAAGCATTGTGGATGCACAATTGAACTACACCACTATAGAAAAAAACTGATGGTAGTGGTGTTTTCTCTAGAGAAGTTTAGGCATTATGTGCTTGGATACAAGGTGGTTTTGCACATCAACCGTAGCACCATTCACTTCTTGATGAACAAGCCAATGGTGAGCCCTCGTGTCATATGGTGGCTAGGGATCTTATAGGAATTCAATCTTATGATGGTAGATTGGAAGGGTACTAAGAATGTGGTTGCTGATCACTTGTCTCAGTTATGATGGAACAACAAAGAGGAAGAAATAACATTATCTGATATGTTTCTTGATGAACTCCTCTTTGTTGGGGCTATAATTAAACAATTTCCCAATGAGCCTAAATGGTATGATGACATTCTCACCTATCTTCTTACTCAAGAGATGCCACAAGGATTGGACCACTGGAAGAAACAATAGTTTCTTTACCAATTAAAATGTTTCATGTAGATCAATAGACACCTCTACAAGCTGTGCATCAATGGCATGGTTTGATGGTGTGTCCTTGATGCTAATAAACTACGCATTCTCCAAGACACTCATGAAGATCCTTATGGAGGCCACTATGTTGGGAGACACATAACCATTAAAATCCTAATGGTAGGATACTATTGGCCAGCAATCTCCAAGGATGCTCATAAATATGTCCACTCTTGTAAATTATAAAACTGAGATGGTGGAATAACTACTCGAATGGAGGAACCTCAATAATGGATTCAACCAATGGAATCCTTTGACATCTAGGGCATCAATTTCATGGGTTCCATCACATCCATGTTAAATGGAAAGGTGTACATCATAGTTGGTGTTGACTATTGTAAAAAAAGGGCAGAAGTAGTAATCGTCACTGACTATATATCTTCTCCTGCTACTCTATTTTTATAACAAAATATTGTAAATAGGTTTGGTGTGCCACGTGCATTAATTTCTAATAATGGAACTCACTGTACAGACACTACCTTTTAGAAACTTATGCAATGCCTAGGAGTTGAACATAAACTCACAGCACTGTACCACCTCCAAGCCAATGGTCAAGCTAAGGTTACCAATAGATAAATCATATGGATTCTAATAAGAATTGTTAGCAAATATAGGAAAGACTGGAGCAAAAAACTCAACAATGCCCTTTGGGCCTACCACTCAACATGAAACTTCCTATAGGCTATTCTTCCTATGAGCTTGTGTACAAAAAATTACCAACACTTTCTATTCAATCTAAGCTTCGTACACTTTTAACAGCCTATGACTATGATCTTGACTTGAGTCTAGTATAAAAGAAAGAATAATGAGTCTCAACTTGTTACATGAAAATCGATTAGTAGCCCTATCATCTAATGAGTTGCAAAAGGCCTATAATAAAAAGTGACATGACCTTAAAATCATAAAAGTCAAACTTTAACCAGGAGATAAGGTTCTCTATTGGAACCCCACTCATGTACCTTAATGAACTAACTTTCAAATGTTTGGAAAGGACCTTATATAATTTACAAAACTTTTTCTTTTGGGACCATGATGATCTATAAACCTGAAAGCCCAAACAAGAAGCAATTGGTCAACATACAAGAAGTTAAACCTTTCCACGAGTGTAAGCCAGCTAATATAACAGACATCTCATTGGATGGATAACCACGTTCAATATTTTGGATCTTCTCCTTTCAACTTAGTCATAGGAAAGATGGTCATCCATGTTAACTATATAAGTAGCTCAATTTTACACCCTTTTTGTTTTATAACTTTTTGTTTTACATATTCTTTATTTTACATATTTTTGTTTTTATGTTATTAATATTTCCTAATTTTTGTTTTGCACCATTGTTAGTACATTTGCTATTTCTTGAATATTTTACACTTTCTTTTATATTTTCTTTTATTCTAGCCTAATTTTCTAACTTTTTGTTAATAAGTCCTAGGAAAAATGGTAATTTTTTGCTTGATGGTTGAACGTACTATTCAGTTATTTGATTGTTGGTGTTTAGATTCTAGCTTTGAATTTTGTTACTAGTAAGAAGGACATGGTTTCTTACCATGTAATAGGAAATGAGTTCACAACATTCACCCATCCACAAACTCTGTGGTTTTTCTTGTTCTAGAAATATGCAATTATTTTTTCATTAATAAAACTATAACAAATTTGTAACTTTGTCAGTTTCCAAAATTGGAAAGGATTTAAAGGTTTGAATAGGGTATGACTTCAAAGGGATTTGGTATTCTTTGTGCATTTTTTCTTACTTGGGTGCATGTGTGTTTTCGTGGATTTCTTACCATTTCGTGTCGACCAATAAAAGGAAGTTGAATAAGCCATTTCATGGTGTGGTTCTTATAAAAAAATGTAAATTCAAAGCACACCTCTTAGACATAATAAATGAATAAGTCTTTGCATGGTGTGGTTCCCATTTAAAAACAACAACAACAAAAAAAAAAAATGAAAGAAATTCAAAGCACATCCCTTAGACAAAATAAATAGGCTACAAGCATTGGTTATGGAACTAGAAAAATAGGTTTCCCATGCTTGAAGATCCCCTCTAACTAAGGCCCTTCCTCATTTCCTACTTCTCGTTTCTTCTCAAATAAGTAATAGTGATTATTTTGTGGAAGCACTCTTATGTCTCAAGGGGCTAGACTAGTCTTAGAATGACGATGCAAAGTCACTAAACATGATTGGTTTTGGTTAAGAAGAAGGATGGATCTTATCAAGTCATTTAACCATAAAATTCACAAGGGAATTCATGTGACCTTAATCAGGAACTTCATTCCACTCTCTCTCATCCATCTATGCTTTCCATGTTTCACCTCATTGTCGGTTTCATGTTCTTGTTTGATGTCTTGGTTTGAAGTGTCAAAATTCTTAGTTCGTTTCTTCCAAGTTTTTTTCCTTAATCTTTTGTAACTATTAATCATCCATAGGGCCCATAGACTCCTTGGTTTGAAGTTATGCAAGAGCAATAAAAGGCATATGCCTACTTTGGGAAAGACCCACTTGCATATTTTTTGGTTGGGTTAGTTAAGTTCTTTATCCTTAGACACTCATATAATCAGATTCTTTTGTTTACCTCATCAATGACATCCAATTGTGTGCATCTTCATAATTTTTTTAGTGAAACCTTTTATTGTTATTGTTGTGAATTCTTACACCCTCTTCAAGCATTTCATCCTATTTGAACTTTTTCAAAACTGCTTCTCCATTTTACCTATTTGCCAATCTTCTTGCTAACACTACTAATGGAATCAATCTACCACAATCATAACCTAGCTAAGCATAACCACCAATGAGATAAGGTACTTAACAACTAAGTGTTACATATTGCATACTAATTCGTGATTCTGTTGTGATTGCAATGGGAAGCATGGACTGGAAGTTGGACTATTGTCACTATAGATGATGCAACAGTACCACATGATGAGAACTCTTCATGATCATTGAATATTCTTTCTCACTCTTCAACTACCAAAGAAGTGGATGTTAGTTTTGTCCAAGGTGTTTCCTTCTCTTGTCATGAATACAAAATTTTATACAAGATTGTAATTTGTACACTTGGGCACTTTGAAATTGTCTATTCCATCTAAGTCAATTTGTATGTCAATCAATAATCCCATACCTTCCTAATATTTTGTAAGGAACTTTTTCCTCCTCTTCTTCACTTGAGGATGAGTTTTTATTCAGTCATGGGGGTATGATGAATCATGTTTTGACTATCTTTGATATCGAATATCCAATATTGAAGCCTCGATATCGAATACCCAATATCAGAGCCCAAGACATGATGTCAAATATATGATATCACAGGGTATATGTCAACCTTTAAATATAGTGCTTATTCTCACAATTGGGACAATTTTTGATATAGTTTTTCATAGTTTTTATCATAGATAGAAAGGCTCTTGTAGTTTGTTTTCTCTAGAGTTAGAATATTTTTTGAGTGCCTACAACAAGAGTTTGATGTACCTAAGCATAGTAGTGTGATAGGAATAAAAA
The DNA here is from genome assembly GCA_015680685.1 of Gnetum montanum. Lineage (NCBI taxonomy): Eukaryota > Viridiplantae > Streptophyta > Gnetopsida > Gnetales > Gnetaceae > Gnetum > Gnetum montanum. The sequence goes on from MNCI01012289.1 coordinate 801,038, forward strand.
AAAATCCTTTTGATCATCCTTGCAGTACTAAGAATAGATTAATGTTTCCTTGATGCATTTAATATTCATGCACTTTATTTTCATGCATTTCTCTTTAATGCACTTTAATTAAGAAATTAACTTCCAGTTGTTAATGAACACAAGCACAACCACCTCGAGCATACGTGTAGCACTTGGTAACCTAGAAACACTTAACATTTGGTAGCCCAATTGTGCTATACATGTTTAGGATGTGTTTGGAAAGTGGGAATAGGTACTTGTGTTAGGCTAGCTAGGAAGTAGATGAGTTAGATCTTAAATTACTCTACCTTTCATTCTTGTTGTAGGCCATTAAACTTATAAAATACAAAATGATAAAAATCACATATCTTAGTTGCACTTAACCATATACTTGTACTTCACAAGTGGAATTAAGAAAATAACAAACATTCTCAACATCCATTTCACTTCCTAGAAATTTAGTGCATTAGAAAACTATAGGTCCATATAATTTTACCATATCTCACATGAACACCTTAGTGATTTTTATGGTTGGGCATAGGGGTACCTCTCTTCTCATCACTTAGTTTATTTAAGCTTGTATTATGTCCATCCATACTCAATTAACTAGTTTCTATTCAAAGAACTCTTTGAGAAACACATATCTTATTGTAATAAAAATTTTAATTATTAAATTTTTAAAAATATTATAAAAATATCAATAAATTTATTTAATTCATTTTCATTAGTATTTAGCTAGTCAGTATAGGTGTTGACTAGTATTATTTTTTCACTGTGCATTTCATACTCTCTATGGTATAGTACAAAATAAAAAGTTTGAGTTGCATCATCCCTTTTCCTCTTAACTTTTCTTTATTTAGAATTAAGAAATCAGGGTATCAATTCAACCACTTACTTTTATAAACCTTATACTATATTCCCCATAAGGGAAAATTCATGAATATACTTAGTATCACAAATAAGATAAATTAGATGAAAGTTCATGAATACATGAGTTCAGGGTATAGAAAAATTATTGAAAATTGAATCATGAATAACTGTTCAGATCAAGAATTATAGCTGGACAATATAAATGAGAAACAAGTAAATGATCTCCCTAATCTTGATAAATTAGAGTTATATATGAGAAGTAAAACTAGATTCTATCATTTCTAAATCAACATGTAGCTAGATCTTTCATTTCTAATTCATTGTTGTATTTGTTAGAAGCTAAGATAATGTATAAATTCCTAACTTTCTATCTGATAATAAACATAGCAATATGATGTGAGGAAAATCATCCCAAAATCTTAATAACAAGAATGATATAAAAAGAAAAATTGTAGAGTATTGAAAATTTAGATATAATAATGAATTTAAAAGGAACTTGAAATTTTATTATAGAAAAAAATTTGGAGAAATGACAAAATGAAATGCAAAAAAAAAAGAAACTTCAAATCCATGAAGAAAAAATCATGAAGTGAAATACATGCATGCAAAGTTTTATATTAATATGAATGCTAATTAACAAGAAGAAAAACAATAATAATGAGATTACATCATTTTCAAGAAATATGGAATAATATGCAACACTAAATAAAATGTGCAATAGCAAATAAAGTATGGATCATTTAAGGCATCAGTAGCTATTTAAACTATAGGAATAGTAGACAAATCTCTGGTTCTTAAGATTTTTTGCTATTGATATATTCTGTATAGAATACTATTTTGATAAATATTTTAGATCTACATGAACATAAATAAACTTCAAGAGAAACATAGTGATGAGCGGTGAGGTACCCCTACGTCCAACCATACAAATTACTAAGGTCTTTATGCATGATTTGGTCGAATTCCATGGACCTATAGTTCTCTAGTACACTAGCTCTCCTAGGAAGCAAAATGGGTGTTGAGAACGTTCGTTGTCTTCCTTCCCAGCTACACTTGTTAGACTTAAGGGTATGGTTTAGGTGTAATTGAGGTATATGATTTTTCTTATTTTATATTTTATAGATTTGATTTCCTATAACAAGAATGAAGAGTAGAGTAATTTAAAATCTAATTTGTTATTGCCTATCTAGATTAACACAAGTAACTGTCCCACTTTCCTAGACACATCCTGAACACATACAACACTACTGGGCTACCAAACATTAAGCGTTACTGGGTTACCAAGTACTATATGTATGTTCGAAGTGGTTGTGCTTGTGTTCATTAACTGTTGGAAAGTAATTGCTTAATTCAAATGAATTAAAGTAAAGTACATGAAAGTCAAGTGCAATAAAGAAAATATTAATCTATTCTCAATGTTGCAAGGATTGTCAAAAGAGTTCATTTTATTCCAATCAGTGTTCGAACAAAGAACTATACACATTTAGACTCCTTCTGTGGGCACCTAGAAAATATTTTAACTTTGGAGAAATAAACTATAATAGCTTCTCTACTTTGACTAAAAAATGACCAAAAAACTACGTACCAAATTAAGAGCCTAGGCACTATATTTATAGGCTAGAGTATACCCCCCAAAGTTGGATACCCGATGTCACATCAAGACCTCGATGTCAAATACTCGACATCATAGCCTTGAAGTCACAATGACTAGAAAACATGTTTCATCATACCCCCATGATTGAGTGAAAACTCATCCTCAAGTGTAGAAGGGGAGGAACAAGTTCCTTACAAAACATATTGGGTAGGTATGGGATTATTAATTGACATTCAAACTAACTCAAATGGAAAAACAGACTTTGAGTGTCCAAGTGTACAGAATTAGAACTTTTTACAAAATTGAGTGTTCATGATAAGAGAAGTGAACACCTTGGATAACACTGACATCCAACACCTCTTGACAGTAAAAGCATGAGAGATATGAAAAGCATATATGGATGAGAGAGTGTGTGGAATGAAGTTCCTAATTATAGTCACATGAAATCCCTTATGGATTTTATGGTTAAATAACTTGATAGGGTTCATCCTTAGTCCATACCAAAACCAACCATGTTTAGTGACTTTTCATCATCATTCTAAGACCAGTCCATCCCCTGAGACACAAGAGTGCTCCCATAGAATAACCACTGTTCTTTATGAGAGAAGAAGTAGGAAGTAAGGAAGGGCCTTAGTTAGAGGGGATGAGTCCCATAACTAGTTCTTATAGCCTGTTTATTCTATCTAAGGGATGTGCTTTAATTTCTCATTATTGTTGTTTTTTTTCTGAAATGGAAACCACACCATGCAAAGACACATGCATTTATTTTATCCTAGGGGTGTGCTTTGAATCCTCATCATTCATTTTTTTCTGATGAGAACCATACCATGAAAGAACACATGCATTTATTTTATCCAAGGGGTGTGCTTTGAATTCTCATAAAAAAAAATGAACCACTAATGATGAGTGGAAAGGTACCTCTACACCCAACCATATGAATCACTAAGGTGTTTACACGTGATCTAGTCAAATTTCATGGACCTATAGTTTTCTAGTACACTAGCTCTTCTAGGAAATGAAATGGATGTTGAGATCATTCATTCTCTTCCCAACTACACTTGTGAGACTCAAGGGTCTGGTTTAAGTGTAATTGAGATACATGATTTTTCTTATTTTATATTTTATAAATTTGATCACCTACAACAAGAATGAAGAGTAGAGTAATTTAAAATATAATTTTTTATTGCCTATCTAACCTAACAAAAGTAACTATCCCACTTTTCTGGACACATCTTGAATACATACAACACTACTAGGCTACCAAACATTCAACATTGCTAGGTTACCAAGTACTATATGTATGTTCGAAGTGGTCATGCTTGTGTTCATTAACTACTAGAAAGTAATTGCTTAATTCAAATGCATTAAAATAAAGTTCATGAAATTAAAATACAATAAAGGAAATATTAATCTATTCTTAGTGCTACAAGGATTGTCAAAAAAGTTCATTTTATTCCTATCACACTCCTACACTCAAGTACATTAGTGTTTGAAAAAAGAACCACACACACTTAGACTCCTTCTATGGGCATTTAAAAAATATTCTAACTTTGGAGAAAATAAATTGCAAGAGCTTTGCTACTTTGACTGAAAAATGATTGAAAACTAACTACCAAATTAGGAGTCCAAGTGCTATATTTATAGGCCAGGGTATACCCCCTAATGTCGAATACCCAATGTCACATCAAGACCCTAACATCAAATACTCGATGTTGTAGGCTCGACATTGAATACCTAACATCGTGGTGATTGGAAAACATGTTTCATCACATAGATAAGTTTTTTCAAAGGAAATTATTAGTGGTGGTTTTTTGCAACTATTTTTCTTCAATGGTTTTAAGTTGTATGATGCCAAAACAAGTAGTTTTATTCCTAGATTTAATGCAACAAGTTTCGAGAAGAAACTAGAGTTTCTGAATATGGAGAAATCATGGAACATTATAGTTTTTCAAATCACCCATTAATAGCAATAGCTATAGAGGAGCACTGAAACTCATGGTGCACTATTACTTCCAAGGGGAAAAAGCCCAAACAATGTTGGGATTCATTTGATGCTCAAGCCTTAGGGTTTTTTTGGTTTCATAAGTTTGTAGATATTGAATCTTTCCAGATGTTAATTGTAGGGATTCATGAATTTGAAAAAATTACAACTAAAATGGTGAAATCTAAATGAAATAGAAAATACAATAGAAATGGTGGGCTTAACATAGGATCTTTTTGGTTTCATAAATCTATAGATATTGAATCTTTCCAAATGTTAAGTTTATGGATTCATAAATTTGAGAAGATCATAACTCGAACAGTGAAATCTAAATGAAATCAAAATTATGAACTCAATATAAATATAAAAATTCATTTAAGTAAAACTCTATCAAACCAACCAAACATAAATAATTTTCTAAATATTATTGGTAGAGTCTACAACAGCCAACAACCAAAGAATCAATAAACCAAACATGACATTAAGTTCTTTCCCCTACCTTAAATTAAGGGTACAATGGTTCCTCATACATGTATGTTGCCTAGCTATCATTGACAATAATGGTTAAAGAGGCTAAAATAATATGTTATCACAAGTACCACATCACTGTAATATAGTGATCAAGAAATATGATTTTGTCAAAAGATATGCGACCCTGTGCTATCCACGTATTGCACACGTGATGTGTGGTAGCAACTTGCACAACAAAAATTCCTCAACTCATTCAAATTCAATCTTCTCCACAGACAAACCAAAAACAAACACTTGTCAAAAGCCACAAGATGCAGCAGCACTATGTGTTCCAAAGTATTCAAAGTGACTCATAAAAATCTAAACAAAAGTTGCAATATAGCTAGACTGCTACCATGGATCATGGAGGTATCTAGCTACTATATGCTACATGAAATAGTACCGTAAAGCTATGCATCAAAGATTTGTGAATTCCATAATTTTTTTATGAAATGTACATTTCGGAAGTGGGAGCATGAACAAAAGTGCATAAGATTCTCTTTGGAAACTTTTAATTTAAATTAAATTAAAAATAATTTTTATAGTAGTAAAATGTGGAATTTTTTTAAAAATTTTGATTTAAATATTTTATTATTTTGTAATTCACATCCCCTCTTGCAAACCCATCCCAGTCTTTGCATATGCTTGCATACCCAAACATGAATTGAATCATGAATACTCGATTCCTCACTTCCAAGAATTGAATTCATTTGATGCATAACTTTCCTACCACCATTTGACACCATGTAGCCATGGCCTGCTAAGGCCTAAAACTAGTAAGACCATGACCTTTGTTGACCATTTTAGCTTTGTTCCTCATATTGCACCTTATTTGGCTCTTTTAGACCTTTTTTTGACCTTTATCTAACCTTTGTTTAGCGTTAGCTCCATTGTGTTTGCCTATTTTCTATCTCTTTATAGCCTCAGATGACTTTATTTGCAAAATATTTTGCATTAGAATAGTATATGTTTACATGATTTTATAATATTTTGGTATTATTTATTCATCTCTACCTAGGTGCCACTTAATATGCTTTTAGGTGACATGTAGGATTGAAATATGAGTACTTGGAAGTAGATCAATTCTCCTCTATGCCTACATGGACCTCATGGTGATGTTGACTAGTGCATTGACCTTGATTACCTAGATCTTGAGCCTAAAAGTCTTGTAAACCACATAGCCCTAATTGAGAAAACTCTACATTGGCTTAAAAACCTAGTTAAAACCCTTGATCTAGAGGTTGGTGACAATACTGAAGACTCTCTAGTTGAGGTTCCTGTCACAACATGTAGTGGTGAGGAGAAAACCCTTAAACTAAGTTCCTCACTGGAACCTCAACAAGCTCAAGACATCATCAAGGTTCTACAAGATAACATCAAGGCCTTTACCTAGTCATATGAGGATATGCCAAGTCTAGACGCATGATTAGTCCAACACATCATACTAGATCCTAGCATTAGACCAGTTAAGCAAAAAGTGCAAAAGATTAGACTTGATTTGGCCATGGTAGTTCATCATAAGGTCACAAGACTATACTAAGCTAGTTTCATCAAAGTTGTTGACTATGCAAAATGGGTATTCAACATAGTGGTAGTCCCTAAGAAAATGAAAGCATCTATATTTGCATCAATTTCTAAGAACTAAATAAGGCAACCATCTAAGATGATTTTCCTATGCCTAGTATTGATCAACTCATTGATACTATGGCTGGACATGCCTTATTATCCTTTATGAATGGATCTTTGGGATACAACTAGATTAGGATTAGCCTAGAGCACCAACATAGCTTAACCTTCATGACCCCTTGGGGTACCTTTTGTTATACCATGGTGTCCTTTGGCCTTAAGAATGTCAAAGAAACCTATTAAAGAGTGATGGCATATATCTTTAGTGATTACATGTTAGGTTTGCTCAACGATTATGTAGATGATATAGTTATTAAGTCCAAAGTGGCCAGTGGTCATGCTAATGATCTAGATCTTGTGCTTAAATGATGCCTTAAGTTTGAACTTATACTTAATCCTAAGAACAATGTATTTGATGTAAAAACTATTAAGATGCTTGGCTTTGAAGTATCAAAAGTAGGAGTACATGTTGATCTTGATAAAGTTAAATTCATCTCCAACTTGGCAATGCCTACTAACCTTAAGGAGATTTGGGGACTACAAGGTAGATTACAATTTATTTGTAGGTTTATTGCTAGGATTATAGATAAGTTAGAACCCATGCAATACTTGCTTAAGAAAGGAGTTCACAATGAGTGGATGGCTCAATGCTAAGGAGTTCACTATGAGTTGGCAAAAATATTAATAGTATATCCTCCACAAGAGGGTGAACTATTTTACATCTACCTTGCCATCTTTTACATGTCAATTGCCTTCCAACTCTTTCAGAAACATGGTGATGGTGCAAAAATGCTAGTATACTATCTTAGCCATGCATTAGTTTCCCATGAGACTCAATACATCAAGGCGGAGAAGTACTATCTAGCACTAGTCTTCTCATTGAAGAAGTGGAGACACTGCCTCCTCAAGAGCCATGTCAATGTCATTTGCAAAGACAACATACTTAGATCCATAATGATAAATATTTATGAGAGTACTTGTATAGCCCAATGGAAAGCCATAATAGTGGAGTTTAACCTTCATTATGTCTCTCATTCCTCAATGAAAGGTTAATCCATAACTGTACAACTTAGTGTTTCACCTATTGATGACTAAGCAACTATAGACCCCAAGTTTCCCGATGAGCATGTTAACACTGTTACCCAAGTGCTAGAGCATTATGGGGTAGTCATGCACTTTGACAAAGCTTCAAATTTCCATGGGGCTAGTACTGATATTATCATGACATTCCCATCCAGTGAAATATGAATTTTCATTTATTGTTTTGCATTTCCATGTACCAAAAACTTAGTAAAGTGTGAGGGTTTGATTAGAGGGATTCTGATCTAGAAATCAAGTGACTAATAATCAAGGGTGATTTTAAACTTGTGGTTAATCAAGTAATTAAGGTTTACACATGTAAAGCCAAACATATACAACACCTTACTATGACTTAGGAAACCTATTACAACAATTTACATATGTTGATATCCAACACATATCCCAAAACAAAAATGCTAGTCCTTAGTGTGATGTCAAATGTGTTTAGTAAGCTACCCATCCTAACTATGGACTGTTCTATCCCCACCATGCAAAACACTAAGGATAATCCCATGGCTATAGTTCATACTACTCCTATAAAGGAGTGGTATGATGATATCAAGTTTAACCTTATGCATGAAGACTCTTCACAAGGCCTAACTAATGCTCAAAATGATGTTGTATGTAAACAATAAAAATAGTATGTCATAGTAGAAAATAACACATTATGTTAATGGTCCTATGATGGTGTATTATTAAACTACTTGGGTAGATCCAAAGCCGAAATAGTCCTAAAGTAGGTTCACAAGCTTGTTTATGGATGACATATAGGACCTAGAGCTATAGCCACTAAGATTAGATGATTAGATTATTATTGACCTTATATGGAAAATGCCTACCTACAAAAGGTCAAAACTTGTGATATGTGTTAGTGGCATAGAAATCTCATACACATATCACCAACTAAGTTACACACCCCTCAAATCACTTGGTCATTTCAATGATGGGGATTGGATATTATTGGACCTATAATGCCTAAGTCTTTTGTAAGGCATAGCTTCATTATTACCACAATAAAATACTTTACTAAGTGGGTTGAGGCTATTCCCCTAAGGAAGACAACATCTAAACAAGTTTGTAGATTCATTCTTGACAATATAGTAGCCCATTTTGTTATACCTATGACCATAGTCATAGATAATGGACCTTAATTTAGTAACCAGGAAATGGAAAATTTCTATCATTACCTGGGTATTAAGCACTCTTTCTCATCACCTTATTACCTTCAAGCCAATGGACAATCCAAAGTAAGCAATAAGGCCATCATTAACTTGCTCAAGAAGATGCTAAACAATAGTAAGCACACGTGGCATGAGTGACTTGTTGATGCACTTTGGGCATACAGAAACAACATACCATACTACAATAGGCATAACCCCATATAGCATTTTTTATGGTTCTAAAGTTGTTTTACCTTTTGAATTACATGTACCATCACTTTGACTGGCCCTGTTTGAATTCATCAATAATGAATAGAGCAAGGAGCTACATACCATGGACATAGACTCGGTGGAGGAGCAAGGTATGCATGCACTTACCCACACCAAGTGGTATCAAGAGAGGTAGAAGTAGCAACACCATCATGAATTGACCAAGTGTAAGAACAAGGAAGGTGATCTAATTCTCAAAGCCATCCACAAACATGTGGATAAATTCTCAGCTAACTAGTAAGGGCCTTTCTTGGTCACTAAAGCCTACAACAATGATGCATTTAGAATAGTAGACATGGATGGGAATGAGTTGGTTGCTTTGATCAATCATTTTTATCTAAAGCCATATTACATGTTGATTATAATCAACAAGTGAGCCTACTCTCCATGGCCTTTCAAGTCCTAAAACTAGTGCAACCATGGCTTGCTAGGAACTTAAACTAGAAACACAGTCCACTAAGACCTTAAACTAGCATCATGGCCTACTAGGGCCTTAAACTGGAAACACATGTGACCTTTGGTTGCTAGAACTATTGAATTGTTCTACATGCCTTCATGCATTTCATTGTAATAACATGATTTTTCTATCTAGTTTTCGTTTCCTCTTGGTATTGTGCTTGCAAGATGAAACTTGGAGTCATTGTGGAGGTGAAACTCATCATGGTAGCAAGTCATCATGTGACCTTGATGTGCAAGATTTTGTGGGTTTGTCTTACCATTCCAAGAGTACTTGTTTCACCTCATTTCCATTATCATTCCCATGAGCTCAACCTCACAACTTGGTTATAACCTTCCTTACCTTGAATGACAATGTTGATTGATGTTTGACACTCATGCACATATGGCCATATGACATCTATTCATACTGCTCCACTATCAAGTCCATTGAATGTAACACACTTCATTCAATGGAAAACCATCTATTCCATTGAGTTTAAAACATCTTACTTGATGGGAAAACTAAATCAAAACTAGCTTTGGCAAAGAAACCCAATGAAGGTTTCATCCCAAAAAAAAAGAGGGAGAAAGAAAATTGCCAAAAGCCAAATGATCAATGAAGCCTAAAAGATAGATCGATGGCTCTAAAAATACAACGGGAGGAGTCTAGTAGCCAAAGAAATCTTGGAATGAGGTGTTGGTTCCTCAAACACATTTTTTGAGTGAACCACACCTCAAAGTACAAAGTGCCAAGGCTTACCAAATAACCAACATGTTAGTAGCACATCATGATGTCAACACTATGGATGTATTGTTAACATTCATGATCATTTCCCTGTGACCTCACTACCATTTCACCATCACAACCTTCTCCCATCATCACAAGCACTCTTGGGCATGGTTTGACACTACTAGATCAAGTGCAAAAAGGGAACATTTGTGATGGACTTGCAATTGTGTTTTTTATTCTTTGTTGATGCCTCTCAGATCAACCCTCTAGAAATCAACAAAGAGGGGCCAATGGAACACCATAAAATTTCATGTTGCAATCTTCATTTCATAACTTGAGGTAAGGATTCATTATAAACATGAGATATGTGGGCCATGAGCTACAATCTTGCATACTTCAGCTTTTTGAAGATAAAAAATGCTTCAAAAGTTGTTGTTTCCTTACTTTCTAAGTAGAAATAAGTACCCCATATTCACATTTGGGCTTGGGAAGGCTAAAAACACATTTGGAATGGCTAAAATTGGCATTTTCATGGGTTTTTGTAGGGGTATAGCGCCAACTACGCTAGAGCCATTTTCAATAGACACAGTAGCTATAGCAGTCATAGTAGCTAGTGTAGTCACCACTAAGACCCAGCAGAAGTGCAACATTGGGATTGTTGGAATGTTCATTTTTCCAAAAATAGATAGAATAGTTATACTAAGGCAACAAAGGCTAGCGTAGACATCATTCTTCACCAAGCACGACACTTTCTAATGGACTCCATCGTTTCTACAGTTTCTTACTTTTTGCACATTTTCCACTACTTTTAACATTTTCCAACAACCTCAATGTAGTCCACCAATGCTATTGTACTAGAAATGGTGTTAGGGTAGTCATAAAAGTCCATTTGCTATTTATGGCAAATGGATGGATTTGTGGCTGTAGCCCATTCTAGACTTACTATAAATGGCAACCACGCTGAAAGTAGATAATCGTTGACCAAGACCAACACAATAATAATGGTACTAGCATAGTAACAAAAGTATATTTACAATTTATATAGTAAATGGATGGGTTTTGTGACTATAGTCCATTCCAAACTTATCACAAATAGTAACTACACTAGCAGAAGATGATAGCTACCACTTGTAAATTGATCCAATTTGTCAACAATCATGACAAACTAAAAAATAGCAATCCTAACCTATAAATACTCAATGTCAACACCATCAAATGGTTCTAAACACTTGACATTTTCCATAATTTTTTAGCATTTTGTAACCTCTTGGTAATTATAACAATTTCCATTTTCCTATTACCAAAGCCCATTACAACCCTTGCAACCTTACTTACACTTTTGGCATAGAAACTAGCACTACGCTAGGCACAAAGACTCCCATGTAATAGCCATTACACCAAAAGTGTAATCCCACTTCCATAACTCCATAATAGATCTTGGTGGAAATCAATGAAAATTTGCTAAAAATCAAAGCTAGGAAGAAATCGGATTGTGGAATTCTAGTAGGATGTAGCCTGCCTTCTTCAATAGACTTCAAGATTTTGCAATAACTTCTTGTGCTTTTGGCACAAAAATTGTACTTTGTGAATCTTTATTTTTAATTTTTTTATAAATTTTACTATTCATGTTGTGCAAGTTTTAGTTTACATTTTTGTTTTTGCACTTTTTTTCATTTTGGATTTTTGTAATTCCATTTCTATTTCAATTTTCAAATTCATTTACATTTCTATTTACATTTACATTTTCATTTTTGATTTTTTCTATGATTACGTTTACATTTTCACAAGAATTTTTGTTTCTATTCTCTAAGTCCTTAGTTGATCGGCAAGACTATCCAAGGTATCTTAAGTCTCATTTTGTAGAGGCCCTTGTGATTTAGGGTTAAAACTATTCAAGTGCTTGAATCTTTTGGTGCTCCCCATTCCAACAACCAAGATTTCCAGCTCCAACAAGTTTGAAGTAGAGCTCTATTTTGTAAAGGTTGTGGAATCCTTGAAACCACATTCTGAGCTTATTAGGACCTTGTAGGATTGAGTGGGTTCATAGCAATGAAACACTATAGAGCAGAGCTTAGAGCTTGTATATGGTGTGGTGTCCTTTAGACCACATGTTTTTCAAGAAACAAACTTAAGAGGTGTGCATGGATTTTACCCTTTGAGTGTGGATGCATCCAAGTTGGGGAAGCATGTAAAATTTGGTGCGTTCATGTGGCTTGTCTAATTTTAATTGGGAGACTAATTCACCCCTCCACCCATTCTAAGTTCTTGATCCACAAGTAGTATCGAAGCTCAATACTATCAAGTTCATTCTTCAACATTTAAGAGTTAACAATGGAGGGGACATCCTACATAAAGAAATGGATGTTTGATGGATTTGAATTTGCGTATTAGAAGGTAAGGATGCAAGGCTTCTTCAAGTCCATGGAATTTGAGGAATGGAAGTCAATCCTTGAAGGCTACACACTTCCCATCGATATTAGATCAAAAATTCTCAAGCCATGGAATAAATGGATGCTTAAAGAAAGAGATAAGTTTATGTATGATTCTAAAGCAAAAAATTATTTATATTGTGCATTAAATAAGTATGAATTGAATAGAATAGCTAGATTTAAGACTATTAACAAAATTTGGGAAACCTTAGAGGCTACCTATGGGGGAACATCTATAGTTAAACAATCAAACTTTTTGGTCTTGCAAAGTGAATATGACAAAGTTAAGATGAAGGAAGGTGAAAATATTAATGATTATTTCTCTAGGGTGAATGATCTAGTTGTATTAATTAGGGATATAGGTAAGGACTTACCTAAAACTGATGTAATTATAAAAATGATTAGGACACTATAGCTCAAATTTATACCTAATGCATAGCTATGGAAGAAATTAGAGATTTTTCAATCCTTAAATTTGAAAAGCTCCAAAGTACTTGTATTGCTTATGAGATGAATCTCATAACAAAGGAGTGATAAAGGAAAAGCCTATCTCCTTGAAATCAACTACAAAAGAGGAGGAACTATTTGAACAAGAAATGAAGAGTGAGAAAGAAATAGCTCCTCTATCAAGAACAGTTCAAATACTTCTAGCTCGAAAAGAAAGAACCTTCAATTAACCAAGGCCTAACCAATCCAACACCAAAGGTAAAGATAAAGGTAATAATTTTTTAAATTCAAGTTGTAATGCATTTTCAATAGAATGTTGGGTATGTGGTGGAAGAGGCCATGTGGCCTCAAATAGAAGAAAGATAGTGAGAGAACCTTCTCCAAAAAATTTGTGAAGGGAAACCAATCTTTAGAAATAAAAGAAATTTGTATGAGAGGAGGTACTTCAAAAGAAGGATCTCATTCTCAACCTCCTTAGGCACCTTCATTTTCTTTAGCAAGTAAGGTAAATAGATGTAAGTATTCATTTCACTTTGAACATCTCTTAAGACTATAGTCCTTAGTAGCCATCCCCTAAACCTTTCTTGCTAAGACATCTACTTGTAGATGTCTACATGAGAAGTTAGACATCTACTTTCTAAGTTAGGTGTCTATTTGGGTTCATGATATATGTAGCATAAATTTCTATACCTTAAATTAGACATCTATATTTTTGTAAAAAAACCCTCAATGAGCATGATTATAAAAATCTAAACCTTCATTTTTCCTTCATTCTTCCACATCCAAGCTTAGATGACTAGGGGTAGATGACTAGAGCTTCTCCAATACTAGAAATTTGCACATTTTTACTCTAAATTGATGATCCATAAGAAATTTAAAATGTCCAAGAAGCCACCAAGGAATATCAAGAAGTCCGAGGAAACTTCCTCCAATGCCGCAAGCACCTATACTCAATTTTGGTCCATTGATGTCTAGCATCAGTTTGAGGTAACTCAAACCATTTCTATTATTTCTAAACATTCTCATTTCTTCTAGTAGCATCATTAGAAAGAGTTAATAGTGTTCTTTCAATTATTAACCTAGATTTCATTTATTTCCATGAATTTTTATGTGCCTAAAATCCTCATAAGAGAATTTTATAGTAACCATGTTATTATGAATACTTCCATTGGGGCTTTTACTTTCATGGTCGGGAGATGTTGATTGAGATTTCTTCTCAAGTTATAAATTCAATTCTTAGCATATTCAATGCTAATGTTCAAAGGGTTACCATTCATTCCATGACTGATATTTTCATGAATGGTATGATTCCTATTTCCCAAGATTAATTTTGTAATGCTTTGTTTGCATAGTCAGTGTCTCTACATAGTGGGAGAATTCTTAGGATTCATATGGATTGGAATGCTTCCACCATCTCTCTCATTTTTTTATGTAATATTATTATAAAAGGAGGGAGTTATAACTATTTTTTGTCAGATCAAGCATTTTTCCTTTATTGCCTTCTCATTAGACAATCTTTGGACTTCAATCATGTTCTCTATTGAGACGTGTTAGGTCTATTCACCAAGAAGAGAATTTATGGGCATCCTCATCTCATCAGTTTATTGATTGATTAGAATTAGGATCCTTGATGAGCATTTAGAAGAGAGGAGCTCCATCCATGCTAAAGTAGCAAAACCCAACACTAGGCCACAAAAATCAAGAAATAAGGGATCTCAATCACGTTCTCAAGTCTCTCCTTAGTTGATAAGGTTTAAATTAGTTGACAACTAGATGAGATCCTCTCTGAAGAAGCTACTCAAACCCTTTTATCATACTATTGGGATGATTGGAAGGAACCTCTCTTACCTTTGAAAGAGAATGGATGTAAGTGGAGTACCTCCTCTATCAAATAGGCAACAGTTTAAGAAGATCACCACTCCTTCCATATCAAAAGTGAGTAGGACTATCCAGCCCTAACTAGACACTCAATAGCTACTAGGCCTTTCTAGACATATGACTTAGGAAATGATTATAATTCTAAGGAGCTTGATGAACCATCGGCATGAATCCAAGGGACGATTCCTAATCCTATGCAGCCTGGACCTAATTCTCATCCTCATGGGGATGCTTCATAGACTTTTGAGTAATAGGCCATGGAGAGAATTTTTGAACCTTCTTCTCAAATGAGGCCACTAAACCCCATCACTTATTAAAGAAAGGACACTTCCTCATCTTCTCAATAGGCCCCATCTCATCCACCCACTTCATCATAGTTCCTAATGAAGCTTCATCTTAGGAGGCCTTTAGTCAATGCACCTTCTTTAGATAATGATGATGAGTAGCACATTTTTAGCACCAATGTTAGCACTAATAGTGATAATGATGAGGAAGAGACCTATATGCCTTCTCGTGCAACACCTACTTTTGATGATGAGTTTGATGATCCTACCAAGATTAGTGATTAGAATCCTTTATTAGCCCTTTCTTTTGGATGATGTCTAACAAGGGGGAGAATTTTGGATATTTTATGGTTATGCACTTGTACATTATGGATGGATAGCAATAGTATATTATGGATATTGTATATTATGTGCTTACATATGAATAGTCTTTCTGAACTTCATGTTTTTGTATATGGATTCATCAACTATGTTATAGAGATAGGTTGACCCTTGCACCATTTATGGAGATCTCTTATGGTAAACCTATTATCTTGAGCCCTTATATTCTTATCTTAGTGATACCCTTAGTTGTCATTGAAATTTATATGTCTTAATTTTTTTCATATAATATAATTGAATGTATATGTCATAATATGTACTAACCCATTTTCTTAACTTTTGGACATCACCAGAAAGGAGGAGATTTGATATGTCAAAACCTTAAGGAAAATGAAGAATATAGAATTTTTGTAGTGAATAATGATTTTGTAGGACATGATCAAGAACTCTATGAATAAATATAAGAACTCAAGAAAAAAAGATCTATGACGATTGTTTTACCATTCAGCATAAAAATAGCTCCTTCCATCTTCCAAAATATAATGAATACAATCTTTGGACAACATCCATTTATTATGGTATATATTGATGACATCTTGGTTATGACTAAAACTTCACAACAGCATATAGACCACCTTAATATGTTTTATGATATTGTAGACAAAAATGGTTTAGTCCTCTCTCCAACAAAGATGCTTATTGCAAAAGATACCATAACTTTCTTAGGGTTAGAAATATCTCAAGGGTCTATCTCCTTCAGGATCATATCCTAGAATCTATTAAGAATTTTCCCAATGAACTAAGGGATAAAACACACTTACAAACATTTTTAGGGTACTTACACTATGTATCTGGTTTTTATGAACATTTGGCCAAAGATTGCAAATTGTTAAATGAACAACTCATCCAAAAACCTCGACCCTAGACACAAAGACATACAAATATAGTTTTGTATTTAAAAGAGAAATGCAGTCATTTACCAATGCAACTACCAATAGATGAAACTCTCATACTAGAAACAAATGCATCTTGTGAATTCTAGGGAGCAGCCTTAAAGGAGAAAAAAGTATTGGGTAGTAAGAATCTATAGATATGCATCTGGCAAGTTCTTTGACACACAAAAAAATTATCATAGTACACATAAGGAGTTACTTGCCATAGTTAAAATAGTAGAAAAATTTAGGCTATTCGTACTGCACACCCACTTTATTATTATAAGTGATCTAAAACACTTTGATAAATACCTCAGCTGAAAAGCCTTAAACAAGGTAGCTCATACAAGGCTAATTAGATGGACACTCTATTTCACAAACTTTGATTTTTCTTTTGAATACATTGATGGAAAGAAAAATAGCCTAGTAGATTTTCTAACCAAAGAGTTACAACTCTCTAGGTAATTCTAATTTTTTAAAGTTTATTTTTGTAGAATTATTAATAAGGGAAGGATGGACTCGACATTCTACAAATTGACTTAGAAACTGCAAATCTAGAGAGGTCTACATGGCTACACTTGAGAAAGATCAAATCTTAAATCACCATGAATATAGTTTTATGAATTTCTATTAGTATTAAACCATTTGAATAATTATCTTTCACAGTAATGTATTTATCATAAAATATTTTCTACCACCTCAAAAGTAAGACCTTTTATTTACTTAACAATCCATTTGGAACTCTACTCTCTACAATGGCCTTTTGACCCTGATATACTAATGTGGACCTATTTCCAACCTAGTCCTTACCATGTTTATACTATTGAACTAAAGCCTTGGGTTATTGTGGAAATCCCTATGAAGGTTTTTGTACATGGTGAACAAAATTTGAACATGCATCTGTTCATTACCCATCTTCTTATCCCAGTGCATTATGTCAAAGGCGTAATGAATATCAGGTACAAACTTTGATGTATGTGAGTGGCATTTCACTGAAGAAAGTGTAACTCCTAGGTATTTCTTAGATTCTATCATTGTAAAAAGAATAGACTGACAACAATATTTCTACCAAAATGTCTACACCAGCAACATGATTGACATCTAGATCCATTGTGCTGCCTATGCAATCATTCCAAGGAGTCTTGATCTTTACACCTTGGATTCCTAGATGGACCACATGAGGTGAGAAGGAGCATGTGAACACACTATTTATCAATTGGGAAAACCATACTCTCCTCAATTTTTAAGCTGGTCAGAATCTAATAGTGATTCTAGATAAGCATATGTATAGTAAAAGGTCTTTTGTGCAGTAGGACCTATGAGGTCTACTTTTGTAAAAGTATATTCAAGTTTATCTTGAATCCTATAATGATGTATTCCACTAACAATAGTGTGATGCAAGTTGGAAGGCACTTAGAAGGGTTGAGAGGTAGTCCCCTCTCTTATATAATAGCCCGTTTGTAATGCTAAGAGGCAACAAAGAGCGAGAGAATGAGAGTGTTGCTTATTGCCCCTTTCAAGCATTCCACCTTCAAGCATCCCTTAGCTTGCTAAGAGGTATAAAGAAAGAGATATCAGGAGGTTCTACACATAGTGACTCTTGATCATTCTATTTATCAAGCATCCCTTGTCTACTTCTTGTTTATACTTTGTTGTATGCAACTTGAATAATATGAACAAGGACATCATTTGTAGCATATATCTTTGTATTATTGTTATTTCTTTTCATTATATCATATAGATATGCATCACTATAAGTGCTAAAATATACAAGAAAATCAACTAAGACTTTGAATGAAGGATCCAGGCAAGAGTTGGTATCAGAGCCAAGTTCAAGAGAAACTAGTAGTTGTGTCACTAGAGGCATAAGGCACACAGTAAGGGCCAATGGACAAGCATGTAAGACATGAAACTATAGTAAGAAACTACCTCTACTCTAAAGGCATGGCCAAGAATCACTCTATTTCAAGTTCTTTTAACCCATACACTCATCGCTTATCTACTTTCTATAGTACTTCTTTGTATTCTAGCATACCACCTTTGTTGAAGCAACGAGAGATCTATCCTCTCAAAAAATTATCCTTGCTTGAATCCTTAAGTTCTATGCACTTCTCTGACTGCAAATTTGAAATTAGTGGATCTAGTCTTAGACCAATTGCACTTTCTTTTTTCACCCCTGGGGAGGTTAGGAAGTGGATTGTTAATAGATATAATTACATTCATGTCACTAAACTTGACGTACATATCCACCCCCACTTCAACTACCAACTAAAGAACCCATACTGGATTGCGTTAGTCAATCGAAGATTTAAGAACTTTAAAGATGCCATCATCACATAGGCCAAAGGTCAATTAGAATCAAATGCTTTAGTCATTACTCTTCCCAATTTTACACTTTCTCTACATGATCATAACCTAGCTAATAGTTTAATGATTATAGTATATATACCATTACATATGAAATTAGGTAGTAACCACACCACTATAGGTACTAGATTAATTTTTAAGTTATTTCAAAGTGTAAGCATTAAAACCTTGCTACCATTTGGTGAACAATCGGTCTCATGTGGGAGTACTAATATAGTGTATGGATCAGCCCTTAATATTGAAGATCTCCCAATCCACACTCTGTATCCTCAGCTAGAAAATACTTTAAAAGAATTTTATGAACATGTAGTACCCAAAAAATCAACTCATAATTTGGGGAAAAGGAATTACTAGGTGAGACTAAAAACATTAATGTTTTCTGAAGAAGATCTATTCTATCCTTTAGATCAAGGAGAATCATCCCACAGATGAATCTTACCTCCCATTAGGATTCCTTCTTCCCTAGTACTAGGAAGAAGATCTTTCCATGAACTACCAAAGAAATATGATGAAATGATTGTAGCTTCAGAAGAAACCATAAGAAGAGTCTTTAAAAACCTAGGAATTACATATGACATAGACAAACTCATAGGAAAGACACCTCAAACACTTGTTAGAATAGAAGAACCCCAAACACTGGGTGAGCGACCAAAGATCACAAGAACCTCTGAAGAAATCCTTGATGAAAAAAAAGATAAGCAACCCATAGAAGAGATTGAGAACACTAAATCTACAAGTGATAGTGACTCAAAATCCTATTCACACCATTCTGCTATTAAATACAACCATCAATACCATTGTGTAGAATGTGGTGCCTTGTTAAAAATTAGTATAAATACTTCAGGGAATAAAAGTAGTGAAAACATAACTCAAAGTGAGAAATCTAGGAAAAAGTAAGATAAGGAAGCCAAAAAACCTAGGGAAAAGATTCACACCCTTTTCTAGAAGCTATCTGTAGATTAACCATATGATACAATCAGATTGCAAAATTGGACTAACACTATACTTAGTGAAGTATTTACGCAATAATATTTAGTAGAGGAAAAGATAGTAAAAAATAAAGAGAAAATAGAGCAGGTTTATAATGAGCTAAAAAGCCAAAAGAAATGTTTTCCCTAAAAGAAAGAAAAGACTCCAGCTCATGGGATCCTAGAATATGGCACCAACACAGATTCTCCTATCTCTCAACAAGACTATAGATCTAGATATACTAGAGAACAGAAGGGAATATCTCAAGTCAATGCTAATGAAGAATCATCCATCATTAGTCACATGTAAATAGATGAGGAAGAACGATGATGAGAAGGGTTAAACTCAAATGAAGAAAATGTTTTGAAAAATCTTGATGTATATATTCAAGACCCACAAGATTACCAACCCTATCCACTAGGCCAATCAGTGAAAAAGAACCTAAATTCAATATGGATAGGCTCTCACCCATAAAAAGGCAAACACTTATTAACAAAATCTTAGGATTCATAGAATGACAAGTTTTGTTAGATTGATAGACATCTAAACATGCCATACAAAACATTGTGTTTAATTTCATAGTAAATCTTAGGAGTTGGTGGAACCAGATAGATGTAGATATCAAGAGAAAACTCCTAAATGGTCAAACATTTCTATTTATCAATGTCATAACAAAAGAGTTTTTATGGAACAAAGAAAATTATATTACTAAATGTAGAGAAAAGTATTCTTCTGCTAGATTGCATAAAATACAAGATGTCCAAAGCTTCCTGAATCAAATGGAAGATTGGTATTATCAAGGTAAACTAACCCACTATAGATTAGCAAAAGAACATCTTTCAGGTGCTTTACCCCAACCTTTTGTTGAAAAATAATAGCAAGAGATTAGATTACGAAATAGGACTCTTGATGACATGAGTTTTAATTGCATTAGATAGTTAATAGAATAAGTAAATAGAGATCTCTATAGAGATTTACAAGAAAAATCTATAATGAAATAGATCAACAACCACATGGGAAATACATTTTGTCATGAACTCTTCAAAGAAAACCATTCGCAACCCTAATAAAAATTTGACTATTACTCCAAGCCTGGATGAAGAAGACAATGGAAGCCTCAGAAGCCACAATGGATGAAACATCCTTCTCATCCACAACCACACAAAACATTCCATGGGATGTTTAAACGTAAAAAATCTAAGCTTCCCAAAGGACAAATCCAATGTTTTATTTGCAAAGGTAATCAATTTGCAAGATAATGTCCTAATAAGGAATGATGTCCTTACCAAGCCAATTTTATTGAATACTATAATTTGTCTAAACAATTTTATGAATACATCGATGACCCTTCCATTCCATTCACCCAGTGTGATATCTACATAGAATCTAATGAATATCTTGATAGTATTCTCACCGATCTCAAACCACCTCTTTTTGACTAGGGTGGTGGGGGGGGGCGCAAGATAGTGATACTTTTGACATACTTTACTATTCTATGAATAGATGCATAAGAAGACCACTATGTAGGATTATTACTCCCAAACCAACATACCTCTTGGATATAGAAACACAAGCCACAGACCAACCGCCTGAAACAAGTGACCTTGATCCAACGAAAGATGATCCCACCTACCAAATCATAAAAAAATAACTACCAAACTTAGAAAGATAGCTAGACAAAACCCCCATAAATGATATTAGTAAAATCATGTCTCTAAAAATAAGAATCAAGGAAAAGGCTCAAGAATTAGAAGAATAGTGGGATCTAATAACAAAAAGAATGTGGAAGTACCCAGACTCTCAACTAATAGAATCGAAAGAAGTTATAAGTCCAAGGTCAGACTCAAGAAATAGTCTTGCAGGTGACCTGCCTAGATGAATCCATTATAAGATAACATAGAATAGTGTAATTACATAAGTACATTCAATGGGCTACTAGTGAACTAGCAAACCTAGAAAAAAGGTAAGAGTTACCAATGGCAGAAATATGAAGAAGAGTCTAGTGCAATGCCTATTAATATAATTTATGAGAATATTAGAATAACTACTTTACCTTTGTGTACATTTATGGTTAAATTTGAAAAATATAAGGCTTACCTTGTATATGCTCTAATCGATAGCAATGTTGAAGTTTCTCTCACTAGGTAGAATATCATTCCTTCACACTTCTAGAAGAAAAGGGATAAGATGTATATCACATTCAACACCCAAAAGGCTCCTTTAGAATATCAAGCTATCATTCCTATAAAAACTTCAGAAAATATCTTAATCTATATTGAAGTATACTATTTTAATATGAAATCCTATGACCTTTTATTAGGGACAAATAACCTAGAAAAATTAGAACCTTATACAGTAGGAAAAAACTATATCCTATTGACTAATCACAAATTCCATAGGAATAACAACTATAAAGAAAGGTTTCAAACTCCTCAAAATGCTAAGCTAAGTAACAAGCCATGCATCATAAATAGTGTTAGAAACCAGAAGGACCAGTTTGAACATGTTCAAACTAAATTAATGAAACTAGCTGATGAGACGCGATTTACACTAGGCCGCGATATCGCGTACNTGATGATCCTACAATATTCAAAAGTAAAAAGAAACATTGGTGCAAAATAGAACTAAGAGAAGAAATAAAACTAAAAGCAAAGGCTCACATTTAGGTGTGCTACCTTCCTTAAAAAAGGAATGTGATTCTAAAATACAAGTACTCCTTGAGAAAGGATTAATTGAACTAAATACTAGTATGTTTACCTATGCTACCTTTTATGTCAATAAGAGAGTTGAGCAAGTATGTGGAAAGAAGAGGTTAGTATTTAATTACAAACCTCTTAATGAACTCATAAAAGTTGTACAACATCCAATACCTAGTAGAGATGATCTCTTCCAAAGATTACTACATACCCATGTTTACTCTAAATTTGATCTAAAGTCTAGGTTTTGGTAGATCCAAGTGGAAAAAAAGGATAGGTGGAAAATCAACTTTATAGTTCTTGGTGGACTATACCAATGGACTGTTTTTTCATTCAACATAAAAATAGCTCCTTCCATCTTCCAAAAAATAACTCTTGCCCAGATGCTTCTCTCAAACTCTTGGTCAATTTTTTTGTAGACTTTAGCACTTACAATGATGCATATCTATATGATATAACAAAAAGAAATAATAATAATACAAAGATATATGCTACAAATGATCTTCTTGTTCATATTAGTCAAATTGCATATAGTAGAGTATAAATAAGAAGTGGCCAAGGGATGCTTGAGAAATAGAATTCTCAAGAGTCTCTATGTGCAAAACCTCCTGATATCTTTCTTTCGATACCTCTTAGTGGGCTAAGGGATGCTTGAAGGTGGAATTCTTGAAAGGCGCAATAGTTATGAAACACACTAGAGCAAAGCTCAAGGCTTGTACATTGTGTTTTTTTGAAGAATCAAAATTTGGAGGTTTACATGGATTCTATCCTTTGAGTGTGGACGTACCCAACTTAAGGAACCATGTAAAATTTGATGTTTTTAATTGGGGAACTAAGTTCTTGATCCACAATCAATATAATCATCAAGTAAACCTAACATGTAGTCTCTAAAGATGTAGTTCATGACTCATTGATAGATCACACATACATTCTTAGGATCAAATGGCATCATGGTATAATAAAATATTTTTCAAAGTGTCATGAATTTAATGTAGAGTTAATACTTTGGGTTTATCCTCACTTGGTTATATCCTAAGAACCCATCCATGAAGGATAGTAAGGCATGGATAGTTGTAGTATTAATGACTTGATCGATACTAGGTAAAGGAAAATTGTTTTTAATGGTTACCTTATTAAGAACTACTAAGGCCAAATCAAGTCTAACTTTACACACTTTTTATTTAACAGGTTTGATACTAGGGTCTAGTATGATGTTGTGTTATCATAAACATGGATTGAGTCCTAGCATATCCTTGTATGATCAAGCAAAGGCTTTAATTTTATTCTAAAGGATCTTGGTGATGTCTTAAGCCTACTTTGGTTTGGGTGAGAAACTTAGTTTAAGTAGTTTCTCCTCACCACTATGTGTTGTAATAGTAACCTCAGCTAGAGAGTTCTAAGTAATGTCACCAATCATAAGATTAAGGGTTTTAAATATGTGCTCATGCCATTTGAGGGACTTTTCTATTGAGGTTACATGGTTAAATAGGCTCTCAAGCTCAAGATCTAGGTAGTTAAGGTCAATAAATCATTTTACATTACCATAGGGTCCAACCAAGTTCAAAGGTTAGCAAATTTGCACCCATGTGTCCATGTTCTAGTTCTACACATCAACCAAAAGCATATTAATGGCATATGTGTGATATGATTCACAAAAAAATGCTAAGATGATGAAAAATAATATAGTATTAGAATACCATGGGGCATAATAATGTCCAAACAAAGTAAAACGAGATATAACAAAATCAAGTAATGACATACATGATAGAAAATGATGCCAAATGATATCCAATCATGCCAATTGAAGATGAAATGAGGCCAAATATGATCAAAATGACAAAAAATTGGCATCAAATGTGGTCAAAATGATGCAACATGATATCAAATGACATCAAATGAAGTTATAACAATGAAAAACTATGTCAAATGATGAAAAATGATATCAAGATAGTGTGAAATGATGTTGAATGATTTTCAACGTGGCCAAAAAAAGTCAAAACTATGAAACATGACAAAAAATGATGGCAAATGATACCAAATGATGCCAAAATAAAGCAAAACAGTGCCATGTAGGATCAAACAAGGTCAAACAATGTCAAAATGGTGCAAAATGTTTTCAAATGATACCAAATAAGATCAAAGTATGTTAACTAGGTTAAACCTGGTTAAATAAGGTTACACTAGGTTAGAAATAGTATAAAAAATAATATTTATTTTTATTTTGTATTTTCATAATTGAAATGAACAAAAATTCAATGAAAATAAGTTATAAATTAGAAAAATATGTGAAATTGTGAAGAAAACATATTTTTAATTGTGAAAATTGGCAAAAAGCTAAAGAAAATAGGTTGTAAACTGTCAAAATTAGTAAAAAGCTAGAGGAAACAACTTATAAAGTGTCAAAATAATAAAAAAGCTAGCCAAAATTAACAAAATAAGAAAAAGGCTTGTGAAAGCTAGTAGAAAAACTCTACAAAAGTGGTTTTTCATGCCAAAAATATTTTTGAAAAAAAAAACTTTAAAAAAGCATATACATTAGGCATATATGTTGGGCATATACCTTGGGAATATATGCTAGGCATATATGTTGAGTGTAAATGTTGGGTACTTCCTTGTGTGAAATTTTGGTGTTCCTGCATTTGTTGAAAAATTGAAACTTGGTGGGATCCTATAGATGTTTTAAAGTTTAATTTAATATGGTGACTACCTAATCACAACCTCTATATGTTATCTAAATATGTTGGAGCTCTTGTGGCCAATGTATTACTAAGGTTTCAAGCTCTCTAAGTTGGTGTATATGTTGGTTTGGAAAACCCAATTTTTCAAATTGGAAATAGAAACTTTCCATCAACACTTGGAGTACAAGGCTTTTTATCTTCTTAAATATTTTTAAACTTAACAAAAATAATGTTTTCATAGCTTTCTAATGGGTTTTTCTTGTCTATGTTTCAAAGAAGAGTGGAAGATTTTCCATTTGAAACCCTAGTGCTAAAGCTCTTTTCTCTAAAGTCTCTTGAGTGTGACATCTAGAATGTATAGTAGCTGTTGAAACCCCAAATCAATCACATCTTTCCAATCATCTCAACATCCACCCAACTCCATTCATAGTGTTGGTGCAATGGGGCAACGAATTTTAGGCTTTTCCTTCACAACAATCAAGGCAAAGGTTTGAGGCTTTCAACAACCATGATGAGGAAGATTAACTCAAGTAGTCAGAATCCAGTTGTGGACAAGGTGGAGGAGGTATTTGCATTGTTTCAAGGCTCCCAGATTTTACTATGGGAGAATGATCTTCATCCAAATCCACCAAGTACCAAGTTCTCATCATTTTTTTTCGATTTTCATAGTTTTTTGAAAACATTTTTCCACGTCTAGGGTTATCTAGGTTGAAATGTTTTGATCTATTTCTACTAAATGCAAGGTCTAAGACTATCTATTGTAGAAAAATTAAGATTTTTATTTTTGATAATGGATTGAGAGAGATTTGAACTTTTTCCAAACCTCTGCTTAGCATTTTTGCCCTAGGTCAATTTTTCCACAAATTTGACATTTTTTCTAGACTATATATGCTAATATTTTGTAGTTCTAATTGAATAGATGTGTTATTCTGGATTTTTTTTATGGTACTAGAGGTGAAATTATATGTTTAGAAATTTTTTATGAAATTTTTACCAACCTAGCTTTCAGCTTTTTGATGAATTTCATTAAAATTTTGTAGTTTTTCTAAGGAAAAGGTGATAGTGTTCTCAAATTTTTGGCTACATGTTGTCAATGTTTTGGCTCATAAGATATAATGGAAATAGTGTAGAAGGTTTTTTTGTGAAGTTTTAAATTTTTAAAATTTTTTACGAATTCTTCCCATGTTTCACTACGAAAATTTTTGGCTACATGTTGTCAATGTTTTGGCTCATAAGATATAATGGAAATAGTGTAGAAGGTTTTTTTGTGAAGTTTTAAATTTTTACAAATTTTTTACGAAGTAATCAATTCACTACAAAATGGGCTTTCAGTCAAAATTTTGATTGAAAACTAGCACAATTATGGTTTTTTTGTACAATTGGATTTTAGTGTTGATGTTGGATTTTGGTTTTTGGGAACATGTTATTTGCATCTGTAACTAAAAATAATTCTTTATAATTTTTTATGGGTTTTTCCTAGCCTCCATGATCTAACTTGGTTAATTTGAAGTTTGGTTATAAATTTTTTTACTTTTTGTTTTACATGGTTACTAATGGTTTATATGTTTTATTTCTTATAAGCCTCAGGCAATGATGATGAGAACATTGAAGATAATGTTACTGATGATTCTCCTCCTCCTCCTATAGCTTAGTTTTAGCATGCTTGTTTAGCCTACTATGTTGTATTATTCTTTCCCACATTATTGATGTTATCATTTTGGTTATTATAGTCTTAGAGATTGTATTATATGTTTTATTTATGTTATCATGTTGCACAATGAAACTATGGCTACTATTATATTCTTTTTTTTTTTGCTCTATGACATAGTGTGACTATGGCTATTAGTATGGACATTTTGGTCATAAGATAATAATTTTGATTTTTAATGTTTTATATTTTTTTTCATAAAAGGAAATGAGTTGAAATAATAAGGATATGAGTAAAGTTTGCTAATAAAACATTAAAGGTGTAATATAAGGCATAACCAATCATAGTGTATACATAAGAGAGATACAAAATAAAAGGTCACAAAATTACCAGTTTTAGGCCCTAGCAGGGGTTTTTTTTTGTCTTATTTTTTTTATTTTTTATGTTGTTTTATATTTTTATGTAAATGTTAAGGAAATAGGCATAAAATTGTAAATTTGATATGAAAGTGTAGAGCAAGGTTATGTAATAAAACAATAAATAAGGCATAACAAAGAAAAAATTTATTAAGTAAAATAAAAATAAGTACATAAGAGTTAAAGGTAGGCTACAAAGTAAAAGGTTACATCATATGATACAAGGTTAAAAAAGTAGGTGATGTACTCAATGCGCAACTATTTTCTAATCTTTGAAAGATTAGGGAAAAGTGTAAGACCTCTGTAACATAATTTTGTACTCTCCATTCCTTTCACTTACAATGTTGAATGGAAGCTCCTCACATAATTCATTTATGGCCTTATTGTTTTTGGTCTTGGCTTGGTCAACATTTTTATGATTTCTAACTTTATTTTTGGTGGTAGGAGTTTCTTCTTAAAATTCCACCTTAGATCCTTGCTCTACATCAACATTGTTGATAGAAGATGGAACTGCGCTATCTCCATAGATTATAATTTCACCTTCCTTGTAAGGTGAATTTCTTGATGGATAGTGAAAGAGATTGCTCATAATTTGGCTAACCAAGGCATCCCTAAGATTAGGTTGAATCCTAGTATTTTTTCCACTACTAAGAAATCGACAAATATGGAAAACTATTTCCCAACAACAAAGTATAGATAAATGAATCCTCTCACTACTACCAATGATCCATTAAAGGACATAAGAGCAAAAGTGGAAGTGTTTTGAATGTGTTCTACCAAGCTTCAACTCTCTACAATGGAAAAGGGTATAACATTCATTCTTGCCACATCATCAATATGAACCCGGTGTACCTTATATAGATCAATACTTATCATTAAGAAGAGAGGAGCTCTTAACACCTCATGACTTTGTGCATTGGTCTTAACCTCACTATCATGAAATTTCAAGGTAGTTGACTTCATTTCTTTCCTAATGAAGATGACATCATCACTGCATGAATGGACTTCTTTTTGATAAGAATACCTTCATTAATAGGAATGGAGGTCAACATCTTAATTAAAATTTTATGATGAGTAGAGGAGGTCATCACTATGTCGTATAAGCTTAAAGAGATGTTTTTTTTTGTTTAAGTGAGAGCTTGACCTACTCCATGATAGTGAGGAATTCTTTGTCACTGTTCAATGATTTTTCATTTTTTTCCCTTGACCTCCTCCATTCTACCCAAGATTTTCATTTTATGTTTTAGCATTTTTTGTTTAGGCCCCTTTCCTTTCTCTTGTTATTTGTTATCCTTCCTACGTTAGCTCATTGAGGTAGTGTGGGTATTAGTATCTATAGCCACTATTGCTAAAATTGAAGTATGCTTTGGTGGACCTACTTCCCTCCACATCTTTGCTTGTTTGTTGTCCTTAGCATTATGTTTAGGAGCTAGCTTCTTGCATTGCTTGGTAGGTGATTTTTTGTTGTTTGGTTGTGGAGGGGATGAAGCATTGGCTACCATAAGAGGACATTGGTTAACCTGGCTCATAGGTTTATTAGTAAAGGAATGGGACATCCTAATGACAAACAGTTTTTTGGGAGGCATAGGTTGTGGCATCCTTATGATAAAAGTAATCCTTGAACATATGGAAGTTAAAGTCCTTTCATCGTGAGGAGGGACCATGATCACAAATAGATTCCTGGCTAGTTTGGAATTGTTGCTAATGTTAAATGTTGATATCATATATTAGTCATTGTGTGTGTTTAATGGATCCTTGTATACTTTCATGTTTTAGTTTTGAGACCTAACGAGGTTGAATGTGTCTAGAACCAAGTTTCCACTATTTATCATCTTCTACAAATCATCTTTTAGGGCCAAGTAAAAAGTAGCTTCATGATAAGGAAGGTAGTTTTAATAAAAAAATTGGTCTAGTTTAAAGTATTTGGACATGGGAGGATCATCTTTAGTGACCACGATGGGATCTTTAGCAATCTCTCACAAGTAATCATGCCTCTTACGAAAGCTCGTAGTTAGTTATTTGTATTAGATGCAGCTAGTCTTGAGAAGCTCAAATAATTTCATGGGTAATTTTATGTATTTGAATTGATCCTTCCTTTCAAAGATTGGCCTAGGTGAATTATATGTGTAAGCACCTAATCTCAATGGTTAAGTGATGATGATAGGGGCCTTTGGTTGTGTTTTCCTTGGCCTTTGCATGATTTTCATTTCTTTGACCAATGTGGCCACAACTACATGATTTTGTTTTTATTTGTCCCTATTCTCTCTCATGCGCTAGTTCCTATATGTTACATATTCTAGGTCATTTATAGCTTTTGTAGCATCCTATATGTTTTTGGTTTAGGAAAAGGCTTGGCTAAGTGATCATGGATTTAGGTGGTATAGTTTAGACTTGACAAAATCATTAACCACATCTATGAAAATGGCCAAAAGGCATGTCTTAGAGATGGCTTAGGAATCTTGTTAAGGATGGTGTTCCATCTTTGTATGAATTTTTGGATAAGTTTAAGAGACCCCAATTTGACCTTTTTAAGCTAGTCTAGTGTGGTATTGAGTCTCAAGTTCTACTTGAAATGGTTAATGAATTGTAAAATCAAGTTTTCTAGAGAGGCAATAGAACTTATGGGTAATGCATGATACTAATCTAAGACTTTTTTAGTGAGAAACATAGGAAAGATGCACATCAAAAGCTTGTAACTATAAGCACTCAAAATGGAAGGTAATGAGATGAGTTAGGATCATCCTCACCATTATACTTAGTGAAATGAGGAATAGGGATGACCATGGGAAGAATTATCTATGGCATAGTAGGTCTAAAAGGTTTATCTTGATAGAAATCCATACTTTTCACTAGCTTGATGGTGGAGCCCTTAAGCTTTTGTAGCTCTTTGGTTAGGTCCTAGATCATATGGAAAGATTTATCTAGGTCTTGAGGAATTATTGTGGGCTAGGAAGTTATAAACTAATAATGGCTATGGGAGAAACTAAATCACCTAGGACCACACTAATAGCATTGGTATGGACAAGAGAGGCTAGGTGATCATGATCATAAAGGGTTTAAACAAGGAGAAGGATGTTTAAGTTGAGATGTGTAGGATAAAAGAAAGAAAAATTGGTACGAGAAGCTTGTGAAGTTTAGGGTATTGAAGAGGAGCCCACTAGGATGAAGAAAGGAAGCTTTGTGAAGGATAATACTGGCAATGGCTACATGGAATAGGATTGAGTTACAAAGCATATTGATAAGAACAAGGAGGCAAAGTGGAATGCATGCTAAGATTGATGTGTTGCTATAATAGGTGTTAAGGTGAACATGATAGGGAACATGGGAGTGGACTAAGGAACTTGATTCATAGAGGATAAAAAATATGTAGAGCTAGGGATGGTTACTTGTGGAGTTGACTATTAGAAGAGATCTCCTATTAATGTATCTAATTCATGCTCCACTTCAAACTCATCCTAGTCCTCTTGATTTTTGTCTAAGCTAATTTACTCACTTATCTCATTGATGTCTATTTATTGCATCAACGTGCATGTATAAAAGTCCATTAATTGAATTTGGTCATAAGGTGAGGGAATATACTCTTTCTTGTTTTAGTAAATGATCTCAAACTGGCATTTGAATTCTAATTACGAGTGTGGAATGAGGAGCCAGCTTGGATTTTGACACAAATTAAATTATACTACTCATTGATGATTGAAATATTTGGTTCTTGTCCCCTCTACCTAAGATATTATCTATGTTCTATCATGGCCAATTACTTAGGATCATATATGTGAACTACTTCCTGGTTTGGGTCCATGTATGTTATGTTGTGAGGTAAAACTGTGGAGTGGTGAAAATGCATAAAAGGTGTCAAGCCAATGTATAAGCTAGCTTATAAAACTTATTAAGCTAACTTGGAAAAGCAACAGGATAACTTAATAAGCTAAATTGCAAAGCATAATAAGATAGCTTAATATGCTGTGTAAAATGTAATAAGCTAGCTTAAGAAAGTAACTTGTTAAGAATTTTAACTTGTGAAACTCTAACGTATTTAGAGTTTCAACTTATGAAACTCCAACGTATTATCTACCAATACAATAAAAAATTAAATTTTTAAAAAATTTAATTAACATATTTAACCAATGTTAGGAGAAATACTAATAGGTTTCAATTTATATGAAAACACCAAGGAAAATGTTATAGCTTGCAAATACAAAAACAAGCTAGGCAATGTGCATTGCAACTACTAGGATAAAAAATTAAATCAAATGTATAGAAAGAAAAGGTTGTGTTGAATACCATAACTACAAAAATAAATTTTTCAAAATTGGATATTTTTAGGAAAGAGGGGCAACATTGCAACTACACTATGCAAATAGTGATGGGCAAACTTTATTCTATCTTGATAACTAGTTTATGCTCTACATGTTGGGCTTTAAGAAAGAAAATTTTCACATTAGAAATAGGCAAATGAATTTTTTTAAAGAATTCAAGTGGAGGCCCGCCTTCTAATGCCAAAAAATTTAATGACTAAAAAAATTGATGCTGGAGAACTAGAACCTTTAGCACAGAATAGTTTAACCCTAGATCTAACAAGCCTCAGAAATGGATTTGGAGCACCTCAAATAGTCTTGTCAATCACTTGAGGACTTGGAATTTTATTACCATGATGTGAAATAAAAAAAATGTATGCAACAGTAATTCAAAAACTAGATCTAAGAATAGAGTAATGTAAACACAAATGTGGCAAACATGGGAAACTACAAATTTTATATTCAATATGATATAAAAAATTCATAGAAATCAAAGTTTAGAGGATACAAGTTGTGAGCCTTAAAAGCCCAAGAGCTTAAAGAATATCCTTGGAATTTGATGTAGATAGTGGGATGTTCCCTACAACCATTTCCATACTTAAATATTAAAAATGATCTACTCTTGAACTTTCTCTATCACAGCTTCTTTCTGTTACGGTAATATATGTTGAGGGAGAAATGGTTATGAACTTTTGGATATCTATTCTACTCTAAAAGTCTCAAGTTTAGCCTGAATGAAAATGGTGGAAAAGTCCTTCAAAAGACATAAACTTTGACATAAATAGACCATGAACATCTTGATTTATTGTTGGTTAATTTTTCCATGATTTTTAATAAATTCTATAACATTTTTCCATGAGTTACTAAGTATTCACCTCCTATGGAGGACCAAACTTTAAATTATAGTATAAAAATATATGTATGATAGCACTAATAAAAAAAGCTCAAGTCTTGATCAAAATATAGATTTTAAGGATGAAACTACACATCTAAAGGATTAGGTGATGGATGGAGAAGCCATAGGCATGATCCAAACTCAATTCCAAGACAAAATGATGTCATTTGAACCAAGGTTCTTGTCACTGATGCTAGAGTTGAAAAACTTTTAACTTTGGAAAGTGATATGAAAGCCTCAAAATTCTATCTCTAGAAGTGACATTAAAGATGATGAAGATGCTAACGGTGGCCAAGAAGTACATGGGTGTTGTGGTTGTGATAGATCTCATGTTCTTAATCTCTCAAAATCTACTAAGTACTCTTAAATCTCAAAAAATATGACCCCACAATTTCATTTAGAGCTTGTATTTATAAGTCTAGAGTTGTAAAATTTAATTTAGAGTTGTTAAAATTCAACTTGAAGCTAAGTATAACTTGTCACCAAGTTTGAAAATAACAAGTCTAGTTTTTTATTATAGTGAATGTGACAACATGTTAAGGTAACATTAATGCTAACACTAACATGACATCAAAAAATTTCAAAAAAAAATTAAACTCTTTTTAACTTTTAGAAGGTTGTGGATAGAACAATTGATGCATAGATTATTACTATACAAAAATTGCATCAACCATCAAATGTAGAATTGACATAAGACATCAAGAGGTAAAATCACATTGCACATTAAAGAAGGTGATTTACCAAAGAGTTGAAGTTAGGATTAACATAGGATCTGACATTAGAAATTAAAACTAGAGGTTGTAGATGAAGAGCTAAAATAATACTACATGTTGCAAAAGTATATTTTCCAAAGATTTAATGTTAGGATTGACACAAAAGTTGATGCCAAATGTCAAAACTAAGGATTGTAGATTAATAGCCAAAAATGATTCTACTAACAACATAAGATATCATTTCTAACAAAAGTTGAAGAAGATCAAAAAATTCCACTACTAATAATGTAGAATGTTAAATTAGGACTACTAAAGATGGATTTGAGATGAGAAGCCATATAATGTACTTAAAACTTAGAATTATGTAGAAAAAACCAAAGTGGATACTATTGTGGTTGGAATCATCATAATGAATTAAAACTAATACAACCTAACATGAAATTGAACTAAGCAATTCATGGCCTCCAAATGGTTTAGAAAAATTAATATTTTGGGTAATCTCCCTAAATTTGAAAGAGGACTTGGGAATCAAAAGATAAATCTAGCAATCTAAGTTAGTCATCTTACCAACATCAGCAGGTATCAAGCAAAAAAAAAAAAATTTATGCACATAAAATACCTAGTAGAAAATGTTTAAGCAAAGGAAGAAATGTAGTGTAATATGAAAACATGATTGGTAGAAAATATGTAAGACAATGCAAAAAGAAAATAGATCTATTAATAAACATGTACAAACCAAAAAGGAAAACATGAATTAAACAAATCTAAAGTAAATCTGGACAAACCTACAGATAAAAGATCTTAAAATAGAAAATTCAAATTATATAAGAAAGAGAGAAACCTCCAAAAATGTGACCCAATACATGTTCCAGAGATCAAAGGCATCTAACAAGGAGTTATACTATCCCATTCTTGCTCAAATGAGTGCATTGATGCAAATCCAACAAGAACAAAAGTAGATCTAGCAACTAATGATTGCAAAGGGAAATAAAATCAATGTGTAGATCTAATTCTCAATAGATCTTCACACATTAAGAAAATAGCATAAAGAAGGTACAATATTTCAACAATGGAAAGATAGAGAAAAATAAAAGAGAGATGAAATAAACAGTAGATTTCTTAGAAGCAAAGTGTTGTTAAGCTCTGAGTAGCTAAAATAGTTGAAATGCTAGTCAAATGGTTATAGATGTCAAACCATTTACATTTAGAAGTATTTTCCTATATATAGGCTTAAAATGCCTAATAGACTATGTAGGAACGATGCAATGGAACCCAAAAAAAACTTTTTAGAAACTTCTAAAAAGTTATAAATAGGAGAAATCATGTAGAAAATAAAGTTTGATATCAAACATCAAAAGTCTAACGCAAGATGTCAAAAGCTAGAGACGAACACTAATGTTAGACATCAAAAGCAAGTTTGACACAAGACGTTAAAAATCTAATACAAGATGTCAAAAGCTAAAGATAAGAGCTAGAGATAAAATTAATGCTGAACATCAAAAGTCTAACACAAGATGTCAAAAATAATTTTGATGCTCAATGTCAAAAAGATATAGATGAAATTAATGCTAAAATTGATGTCAAATGTCAAAACTAGAAGTAGAGCCAAAATGACATGGATAGTGACATGAAACATCATTTCTAAAAAGTTGAAGATGGAAGGCTAGAAATGATGCTACAAATGATACAAGACATAAAATCTAGACTACTAGAGATGACTTTAAGTGTTGAAAAGTCATCGAGTATGCCCAAGTCTCTAAATTAAGCTAAAAAAGCTAAAGTGAATACAACATTATCCCTTCTTGATGGATACTACTAAAAAGTTGAAGAAGATTCCATCAAGAAAAAACATGAGCTAATAAGTACATGCAAGAGGATTTAATAAAGTGAGAAAATAGGGGAGAAATTCTGGGATATCGCCAATACACCTATGGTGGAGTGCTATGCCACAAAAGTGGGGCATGGTGAAATCCCAAAAAGCACACATAGAAATGAAGATAAACCACTCCCTAACCCACTTAATTCTCTCAAACACACTCTCGGTAAAGTAAAGTAGAGATACTTATTAGGCCTCACCAATGCAGGCATAAAAAGAAAAAGGAATGAAGAAAGAAATGAAGATAACAGAAAGAAAAAAGATAAAGTAATAAAAAGGAAGGAAGCATATTAGGAGCATCACCAATACACCAACGATGGAATGATATATCATAGAAGTGGGACATGGCTAGATCCCTAGAGTCAACATCTCTCGTACCTCACTCATATGCAAAGTTCACACTTCTTACACCACTCTACACCCAATACTTCCTTACTACATTTAGGAAGAGACACTTGTTTGGCCTCACTAATGCTAAATATAGAGAGAAATGAAAATAGATGAGGAGAGTGTATGAAAGAAAGAAAAGAGAAATATACTACATGGATATTAGAAGTAAAAGTATGCAAAGGCAAAAAACAAAAAAATGAGGGAAGAAAAGAGGATACAACCCAAACACACATTATGAAATTAGTGTTATGCCACAAGAGTGTGGTATGATCAAATCCTACATACTATATGGCCAAAAAGGATGCCATATATATGACCAAGTAACCCCTTCCTATCCCACTCAATCACACACTCACATGAAGTAATGAGAGTAGAATAGGATAGATAGTAGTAGGAAATAGAAAAAGAATAGCTACAAAAACAATAGAATATGAGATAGAGACAAGGTAGCAAAAGAAATTGTAATAAAAATAGAGTTTAGAATAAACCTACTATCCTTATGTAGTAAGAAATAGTTGTAGTAGAAAAGCATGGTGTTGCTAGAACAACTATCCTTCGATCTCGAATAATTAGCAAGTTTAGTGCTATAGCTTAACTACAAGTAGTAGCACTTGAGAAAACTCCTATTGATAAGATCTAGAACTAATGTCCTTCCAAATCCAACAGGATGTAGACATCATTCTATGGAGATTGAATCACAAAAAAAGGATCCTATGAATTGCAAAAGAACTTTGTATCTCTAGAGCTCAAAAAATGGCATAGTATCAGATCATCTTCATGGATCTCTCTAACTCGAACATGTCTAGAGTGATGACACTAACTATCTACTTGATATTCATATAGATGACAAAGAGCAACTTGCCAATACTCTTTGAGAAGATCCAAATCAACTCATCACATATTGTTATTATCCTAATCTAAACACCAATCATGTATGGCAACACAGAGAGATGACATATGGAGCTCAACTTGTAACATTGCCTCAAAACCATAGGTTAGAAAGTAAGAGGTATGACTAGTAGCTATACAAAAAGTGATATGATAAATCCAAAGAGCATGAGATAGCTTTATGTATCAATTATATTGGTTTTTATCAACCATGATACAAAGAAAGCATACCAAAGATTTATTAGTAGATTCAACTTGTCCATTAGACTAATGATGATAAGGTGATGAAAAGGATTGAGTAATTTGATACATAAAATAGAAATATCTACCTCCTTTCTTTTGAATTGAGATCCATTATCAATCACAATTTGGAGAGATATGTTGAAGCGAGCTATGATGTGATCAAGGGTAAAGTGACAAATAATGTGGGATTTGATAAAATGTAAAGTAATGGATTCTACCCAATTAGTGAAACATTTTATACTGGTTATAATAAATTTATGCCTAGCAGATGAAGAAGGATTAATGGTACCAATCAGATCTAAATCTTATTTTTGAAAGGACCATGTGATCTAAGACATGTTAAGCTCTTGTGAGGGAATAAGGATAAGAGAACTATGTCACTAACAAGTATTATTTATTTTAACCATGTGATAAGCATATTTCGCTAAAGTTATCCATCAATAGCCTAAAGAAATGATGCAAGCAACAAGGGAATGTGAACCTAAATGTTTATCATAAAATCCCAAGTGAACCTAATCAAGGGCTATCTTAGACTTTGTAGGACTAATACAATGTAGAAGAACACCTATAGAAGCTAGTTGATAAAGAATATTAGGATTTAATAATTGGAAATGTTGACTATGTTTGCATAAGGCATCCTTTTAAGCAAGCATAAGGTGACTAGGAGTTTCCCCAATTGTAACATAGTGGAGAAGATAAACATATTGCTAATTGTCATTCTCTTTATTGATAGTTCTTACCAATACATTAGAATATTATGTGATAGGTATCAAGCAAATGAATTGAATAAGTTGATCTCACCTAGTGGTAGGATCATCGTAAATAACTAGAATTACCAGTGCATCAGCTAACATGTTCTTAGACTAAGGGATATGGCTTAACATATGAGCAAAGAAAGAAACGATAAGTTTCTTGGCTAATTGAAGGTAAGGAAGTAGGTGGAGAGCCTTACAACCATAGTAACTATTAACTTAACTTATGATGAACTATGAGTCACCATAAACAATAATGGTTTTGAATTGATTTTGCAAAGCTAGCAAGAGACCTCATATGAGAGTCTCATATTTAGCAACATTATTAGTGCAAGGAAAATCAAGTTTGTAAACCTAATAAAGAACTTATTTAGTAGAGAGAAAAAGAACACAAACTGCACTGAATCCAAGAGATGTGTGTGCTCCATAAAAATAAATAACAACATCTAGATATCCTATATCAAGTTAAAAATGATGGACAACATTAGCTATTTTAGAAGAATAGTTAAGATCAGCTATACCTTGATCTTTGATCTAGTATTGAGATAGGAATAAAAAATCAAAATTATGAGAAAAGTCTTCCATTGAGCTAAGTGATGATTGTTAGAAGGATTATTAGTCATAACTTTAAGGATATTATCTTTGCAAATGACAAAGAGCTCAGCATTGAGAAGATATTATCTTCACTTTTTGAGAGTGAAAACTAGACTTAGACAAGACTTTTTATATCAGAGTGTCTAGTCTCATAATCTGAAAAAGGATAAGGTATGTAATACATAGGAAAATTAACTCCATCTTCTCATCATTGAGAGAGCATAGCAAGGAATGATTGAACTAAGAAAGATAAAGATAGAAGGTTTGATCAAACTGTGAAGGATGAACAACAAGAAGAGTAGCTAAGGATTTTTTACAGAATCAAAGGCATTTGATACTTCTCATGCTAAATAAAAGAACTGGATTTATGAAGCAAATGAGGTAAAGAATGAAGGTTATTAATAAGATTGGAAATAAAATGACAGATTAATTAAATATGACCTTAAAGAACATGCATACCTCGAATGTCTTTAGGAGGTGCAAGATCTAGGATGGATTTCACTTTGTCAAGTTCAACAACTATGCCATCTTGAGAATCACAAAAATGCACTTCTTAGAATTAAAATGCAAGATGAACTTATCATAATGAGTTAGAACATGATCTAACTCTGAAGCATGATCAGTAGCTAAGGTAGACTTGATGGTCAATTCATCAACATTATCATTAATCACATCAAACTTGATGTTATTAAAGATAAAATTTATGGCTCGTTGGTAAGTAGCTTTAGCATTCTTGAGATCAAAGGGCATTTTGGTATAACAAAATGTTCCCCAAGAAGTCATAAATGTGATATAGTGCTAGTGCTCTGAATTTACCTAGATTTGGGTATAACAAAAAGAAATAATCCATGAAGGATAGAAGGACATGGCCAACAATGGAATTGATCAACTGATTAATATTAAGCCAAGGAAACTCATCCTTAATAGTGACCTTGTTAAGATCTCAAAAATTGATTTAAATGTGAATAGCACCATGCTTCTTGGGAACTACAACCATGTTAGAAACCCAATTAGAATATTCAATAGAAAAAATGAATCTAGTGTTGAAAAGATTTGTTATCTCTTCTTTTATAGCAAAAGCTATATCTAGATAAATTTTTCTAACCTTTTGTTTGATAGGTTTGGAAACCTTCTCCAAGATGATATTATGTTGAACAAGCTTTGCATCTAGACTGGGCATATCACTATATCTCTAGGTGAAAGTAATTGAATGCTTCTATAAGGTTACTAGAATAGACTTCCAAAGGTCTAAAGAAAGAAGGGCACTGAGCTCAAGGGTCTTTTATTCACCTTTATAACTTAACATAGGAAGACCCATTAGTTGATCATTAGTTAAAAGAAAGATATGATTGAGGTATGTGTTCATGCTCAGTAATGTATAAAGAGGATACCTAAGAAGATGGATTTGATACTAAATCAAGAAAAGAGTAATCTAAAGTTTTACATACCCACCCTATAGGGTTACTCAAGATAAGAGGTTGAAGCAAAGACTCTAAACATATAGCCATGTTCACCTAAACCAAAATCAAAGAGCCAAATTTATCATCCAAAGGAGAAAAATTTCAAAAATAAGTAAGAAACATTAAAAATATATGGATTTCAAAAGTTAAAGAGTGCATGTTTATTTTTATAGTCTAAAAAATGTAAAGAGAAAAATCTAGGCACACAAGCTTTCATTTGCATCTTGTGCTTTTGAGAATCAATGCACAAGTATTTGAAAATGAAAGCATAGCAAGAACTTCCAAAAAACATAACATGTGATAGTTGTAATGGTAAACAAGGAATCAAAGATGGGTCTAGTAGTAGTTGGGGACTACCTCAGTCCTACTCACTTTCTTCTAGAGCTCATATATAAGTTACCCAAATCCTAGTTAGGGATTTTTACATTATTGTAGCATTACCATAATGGAATTTTTAGAATGTCCTGAGATTTTAAAAGATTTAGCTAGGTATTAGATCACATAGCTTAAAATTTACATTTCCTAGTAATTTAAAGTAGATTTAAGCTAAAATTCTAATATTTTAATTTAATTTTATGATGAAGATCGAGAATCCTAATGCATTACTTTTGTCTTAAACATTTCTTAGCACTTTCTTAGATCTAGTACTAGAAATTAAATGAATTTGTCAATTTTGTAGTTCATTTGGCCAATAAACTAGGGACATGTCAAAATCAAGAGCTCTTATGCTGATTTTATCATGAGATTTTACAAGATTCAAAGGTTTAACATTATTACTATAGTGTTTTGCATAGTGGCACGGCTAGGACAACAAACCTTGGATTTTTATATTATTTTCAGCTAAATTTGACAAATGTATTAGATAGAGGTAGTAAAATCATAGCTAAATTGATGTTTTATGAATGAATTTATAATCATTCTTACAAAATCATGAGAAACTATCATTTTTTGGATTTTTAGCCATGAAGAACATGATGCAGGATGAGCTCAACATGAGGTTTTGATGCAATGGAGGCAAAGTATTTTTGCCAAATGCTAAATTTTTATGATAACACATGTCAAAAGTGAGTTTTGACGTAAAACATCAAAATTCAATATAAATCCTATGTTAAAAGTACATGACATCATGCATCAAAAAGAATGACATATGACATCAAAGTTAGATGTTTTTGCCAAACATCTTTTTAAGTTTCAACGCATCTCATAGATTGTTTTGATGTGAGATATTAAAACTAAGAGTTTCCACTTAGTAATTTTTGTCAAATACCTTAGCGTAGATGACATGAGATATCAAGATTAAGTTTGATGCATCCTAGCAAAGTTGCAAGGAGCAATAACATAAAGCATAGAAAGTTTTAATGCACAAAGATTTAACATTTTAACTATGATTCTGACATGGGTCTATTTATTTTGCAAAGGTATTGTAGCATCTAGACTACTTGTAATGAAGCTAATATACTTCTTTCTCTTGGATGAAAGAAGTATCTTAGAAAATAAGTGAAGGAAGCTTAGTCCTATAATGAGCAAGCCATTATTTGAGGATAACATATTGATCCCGCAAAAAATATGGATGAGGAAACAAGCTACAAAATTACTAAGATTCTATATTACATACTTGAACATGGTAATATGGATGGGCCTAGGAGAAGAACTAGTCTTGCAAGCTTTGGAAATAATCCTTCACAAATTTTTTGTAGAGCTCATGGAAATCATTTTTGAGCCATGGTCAAACATTGAGGAGCTAACCAAAAGCATCTTAGTGTATCAAAAACACCTACACATGTTGTGGTAACATAGACAATATCAATAATTTAGCATTGATAGTAAATTTCTATTAGAAACACAAATAACCAAAGTAATGTCTAACTAACCAAGTATTCATATTTTTAATAAGAGGTGAGGTAGAAAA
The DNA here is from genome assembly GCA_015680685.1 of Gnetum montanum. Lineage (NCBI taxonomy): Eukaryota > Viridiplantae > Streptophyta > Gnetopsida > Gnetales > Gnetaceae > Gnetum > Gnetum montanum. The sequence goes on from MNCI01012289.1 coordinate 842,377, forward strand.
TATTTAAAACTAAAAGAAAGTTAGTCTTTAATATCTAAAGAAATAACTTTAAAATTTATGATGAAGGTTTAATGATCTAGATATTTAAAGCCCTGATTATATGGCATTCCTTCAAAATCTATTGTGAGACCTATCCTAGAATCAAAATTAGAGACCTCAAGTGATGTCCCAATTTGATATATATTACAATATTCTAAGAATGCTTAGATTTTGGACAGAATATTAAAATAGAGGATGGCTTCATCCATTGTGAAATGAAGTCTAAGGGGAGCATGTAGAGTGACCAAAGGGATCAAGGATTATCCCAAGGCCAAAAGATAAGTAAAAGCTTACAACATAGCTTTGCATATTTAGATTTAAGGAGGAAGAAGGTTTCTAACAAAGATTTATTTCTATTTACATATCAAATAAACATTGATGACTTCAAATTCATTGATGTCATAGGAGAAGTAGAGGAGTATGAGGTGAGGTTCACTTTTGAGGCACAAAGTGCCAAAAGTAGCTTTTTGAAGGTGAAGGAGTTAAGTATTTTGGAATATTTGATAGGATGGAAACTTTGTATGCTTTAGGCTTAAACCATCCCTACCCTAATGCAACAAAATGCATAGGGTTAATAAAGAGCTATGCTACAAATAAGATAATTTTTGTATCACATATAGACTAGCAACAAGTGATGATCACTTGGGATCCAACTATATTAAGCTATTTGTTATCTTCTTGGAGAGAGAAATAAAGATTGACAACACAAAGCTTGATTCAACAAAGCTATCTGTAGTGGAGGAATGGGTAGGTTCATAGAAGAGAGATGCAATCAATGTCAATAAATTAAATAATGAAGATATGAAGAAGCTATTTATTTTATTCATAGAAGGACTCTTCTATTAAAAGTGTTGGACAAAAATATGAATTGATCCCCAAAAGGTTGCACCAATTATATTGGATGATGACCAAAGAAAGGGTAGCCAACTAGGTACTAGTAACATGTCAAGGGGTAGTTGAGGATATTGAAAAACTATCTCAAGAGAATAAGAAAGGGAAAAAAACTATGAGAAAGAGGCTTAATTTTGGATTTTATTATGAATTAATAAGTGTAATTGAAACTTTGTTTGCCCGTAGCAAAGAGAAATAAACCAACATTACTTCAGAAGTAGACTTTAGGCCCCCACTATGCCAACACTTGAAAAGTTTCATATCTACTTACAACATTAGAGGAGGTGGTCCTTTGACATTAACATTAAAGACTAGAGATAAGATTTGGTCTTTAGTGTCTAAAAGAAATTAAGAGCCCTAGAAGAAAATAAGTGGTAATGAAAAAGAAGGAAATGAAGGAATTTTGGAGATCATCTTCATAACAGTGGAGAAAGAAAAGATGACAAGGAAAAGAAAGACTTTTCTTGAGGAAGGAATCACTTCAAAGATGTCAAAAATTAGCATCTCTAAGGAGAAGATAGAGGTGAAAATAAGTAAGTAATCTACATTAGTTTTGTATGAAATTTTTTCTAAGTATTTTCCACATTGCATCATTTCTATTTTTGACATTACTAGAAAAATGATGTGCCACTAACACTTAGTCTTTTTTTTTTAATTGTAGAAGCTGCAAGGAATAGACAAGCATTCAATTATGTGGTTAAGAGGTTGAGTTCTATGCTTCGCTCTATTAAATGAGTGGTGAGTACCCCCTACGCCCAACCATATGAATCACAAGTGTTCATGCATGATCTAGTCAAATTTTGCAAATGGGACTAGTTGTGGCATCTAGATCATTATACCTTGATCGTAATTCACTATCTTCCCACTTGGACTAGTGGAGCTTTGTCATGTATGGTTTAGTCCAAAGTGAGGCATATGATTATTGATGTTATTATGACCTTATGCTACTCCTAATGATAATAGAGAAATGAATTATTTAATCTAATTAACAATGGGAAGATAAAAAATAAACTAGCCTAGGAAATGAGTGTTTGTTCCTAGCTTTTCATACACCCATGTGTCCACTACTAAAATTACCAGGTGCTATGCTACTAGGTGAACCAAGCAATAATGCTGCTAGGATTACCAAGTAAATACGTGTTTACACTCAAAATTGGTCATGCTCATTCCACCAATTCATTAATATGCATGGAAATGTAAATATTAACTAAGTACATGGACATAAATTACATGTAGATTTAATCTAAGTTAAAGTGTTGCAAATAATGAGAATTAATATTGATCTTATTATTGTTCATGAAATGTGTCCAAGTACATTGCCACTCAAATAAGATGTCGTACAACTAACTTAGATCAACATTGCGGGCACTCACTAACTGTTCTCTAAGACTACGAAATAAAATTGCAAGAGTTCATGTACTCTATTAATAGAAGAATGCCAATACATGATAGGAGCACATGTATTTATAGGCAAAAACAAACACTACATTGACAGGGCCATGTCAAGACATCATTACATGCATCAACGGGATCACATCAACTAGGCTACATCGATGCAGCCATGTCAACAGGGCTACCTCAAAGTAGCTAGGCAAAGCAGCTGCATCAAGGAAGCTACATTGATACAACCAACTGATGCATCATCATATCCACACAACTAAATAAAAACTTGTCCTCAAGTTAATAGGATAGGACCAATGTTTCTTTACAAAAAATTGGAAATGATGGGATTATTGATTGATGCTAACTATTTACTAACTCTAAGTGCCACATTACAAAATTTATTCAAGTGGATGCATACAAAATAACAAAGTGACAAAAAGACTAGATAGACATTGAAGATTACAAAATTTGTAGAGGTCTTTAAAAATTCACTAAAGATGATTCTTCTTGTTGCCACTAGTGGTGGCAAACTTTCAACCTTGATTATTATGTTGATGCTTCTCTAGTTATGTAGAACATTCTTAAAGGATGAATTGAAATTTCTTCTCATCATCCCATGGATCTAGCAAACATGTAATGTTTGAGTTGCTATCTTGTATGTGCTACGATTTGTCCATGGACATATCCTTTATTGTCCCCCTCTTGGCTTCATTTTTGTGCCTAGCAAAAGACCTTCTTCCTTAGGTGTTTCTTTTAGCATCACCTATATCACCAAAGGATAAACATTAGTTTTGGCAAATTTTCCTTAATAATTAACCCTTTTTGGATCCCTTAGTTTGCGTTTAAGCACAAGGTGATGCTAGCATACTATGCCCAAGGCTATGAGGTAACTAAAATCATCAAGTTATTCACATTATTTTGATCAATTCCTATTAGTTACCACAATGTTTGAAAATTGAATGTTAGAAAAAATTTTAAAATTTTCAAAAGTTTCAAAATGGACATCCCTAGCCCCCATGACTAATGAGCATAACTCCAAAAGTGCACAAGTTTTACAATAATTGAAACCAAAGGTTTGATTTAGAAGATTGCCAAGAAATATTAATGGATATGGAAATAGAAAAGTAGGAAAAATTAATGAAATGAATAAGAAGGAGATCCAAAATTATACATAAATTCAAAGAAACCATCACTGATGTTCTAGAAGATGTGAAGGTTAGTTCAAAGCCATGATCAACAAAAGTTATGCATGTGGGTCCTCCCCAAAGTAGACTTCTACCATAATTCCCTTGCATAACCACTTCTATAGATGTCCATGGGCACTTGAAAAGTTAAATGTAGACCATGACTTTGTTACAAACAACACACAACTTCCATGGTTGGGATGTTGCACTATACTATACAAAACCAAGATGCTCATAATCACATGTATCAATGAGGTGAATAATGGGATGAGAAGGGATTGCAAAGATTAGGATGTAAGGTACTTGACCATGTCCACAATATGTTCTTGTGAAAAATGTGATTAAAATGATCAACATACCTATCCCTCCAAGTTTAGACCATGTCCATACCATGAACAGTGACCTCACATTAATGTGTTCCTTTCTACCGATCACAATGAGTCCACAACCACCTCAAAGAACAATCATCACTCCAAAAAGAGAAGAAAAGAGAAGAAGAAAGGAAGGTCCTTAGTTAGAGGGGTGCCTTTAAGCATGGGTAACATGTCTTTCCAACCACATAACCAATGCTTATAATCCATTATTATGTCTAAGCTGTGTGCTTTGAATTCCCATTATTGTTTTTTTTATCTCTTTTTTTTTCTTCTTTCTTGTGTTCTTTTTTTTTTCTCTCTCTCTCTCTTTCTAAATCTTTGGATGGGAACGACACCATGAAAAGACTTTTAGCTTCCTATTATTGGTCAACAAAGGAGTGATGATATGCTCCTTGAGAAGTCATAAACCACACAAAGGAAGACAAAAAGAGAATCCAAAAAATCCCCTTAAGGTCACACCCTTTTCCATTCCCACTTGGTCGTTTCCTCTTTCTTCAAGGTACAATGATCATTTATTGATTTTAGTTTCATGAAAGAAGAACCAAATTTTTTCCATGATAAAGACCTTTTATGTAGAGAACTGGAGGGATGGATGAGGTGGTCTCATTGCTTTACGTAATTACTTACCCAATCATCTTGATAGCATAGAACAAAAACCCAACACATAGTATTAACTTCTGCATCATGGCTTGGCAATATTATTAACAAAAATATATAATACATTCATAAAAAATAAAGGAAATAACTCAAGAAAAGAGAAAAATATAAAGAAAAGAAAAATATTAAGAAATCTAAAACATATTAAGAATTAGAAAATTTTGGAAGAAATAGGAAAATGATAAAAAATTGTAAAACAAAAAAGTGAAAAACACTTATTAGATCTTGAACCAAGATGGAGCATCTCCTCCACAACTAATCTTATGGCCATAAATTCAGGAGATGGACCACATAATCCCCTAGTTATACACCATTGGTTTTTCATCTATCACCATTACTAATTTAATTAATCACATGGTAGCACATCTAACATTAGTGATAATCTCATTTGGATCATTTGGAGATGTATCTTCATCTAGACTTGAAGGTATTTCCATTTTGGGGGATCCAAATGTGTTTGCTTCTTCTTCTTGATTTTCTATTTTAATTCCTAGGTCTTTATGTTTAATACCCTTTTCCAGTGTATAATCACAGTGTAAGACATATGTGTCTAAGTCCTCTATTTGGTCCATTTTCTTAAGTCTAGAACTAATAAGTGGATCAATTATTTCCATGCATCTTTGAAAAAATTTTATATTCTCAATTTCAAGCCACTGGGTGTCTTCTAGTTTAGTGGCTACTACGTAGACTAGTTTTTGCTCACATACTTTCTCTTAAGCTTTATGGTGGATTAGTATAGGAGTTGTGTTAACATTTTGAACTTCTAGTTCACAATTGCACCCTTTATCATTATTAGTGATGCATGAATTCTTCTATCTCTCCACCATGATAGCTTTATCATTTATGTCTTGTGTTGGAGTGGTAATGGTTGTTGGCTTTTGCATATGATTAGGAGACATTGTTTTAGTGAGGAAGGTTGTTGCACTAGATTGGCCTTATGCTAGTTTTGATGTGCCAATAGGTCTACAATTTTTTTGCCCTTGTGAGGAAACTATCCTAACGAAAGGACATTACTGAGGTTGTGGTTGAGATCTACTAGCATTATCATTTTTGTATATGTTCATAGCACAAGTGGCATTCTTTCATTGATGTTGTGGTGCCGAACCTTCCTATGTTGTTGGTGGTGACATATGATGGAGGGAAGTATGGGAATATTGAGGATATGACGGAGGATGAGAGGCTTGAGGTGGTGATCCTTTAGAAGATGTTGCAGGTTGATGATATTTAGGAGAATGGTAGTAGTGATTTGAGGTAGAGGAAGTAGAACCAGTTAGGGAAATAGGTTGTTGAACATAATATCCGTACAGGTTTGGCTAGTAGTAAGGGTAGTGTTGGTTTGATGATGGTCTCCCCCAAGACTATGGGTTTTGTCATTGCAATTGATGATAGTGTTGAGGCTAGTAAGAAGTCCCACTAGGATAGTACAATTGGTTGTAGGACTATCTATAATTACCTTGTGAGAAAGGTAATTTCCTAGGAATTTTCTTTTGTACAAACTTGGGATTCAAAGCAAAGGTCCCATACTCATGTAAATGTAACATAACTAGGTAATGGCCCTTTGGATGGTCATATAGGAAGATGTCACATCCATCATCATCTTCTGTGGTTGAGTCTATAGCCTCTTCACCTACAGCCATTTTTCCTTTTTGCCAATAAGTTTTTCTATTAGTTTCTTGGTTCTTTTTCCTCTTCTTGTTTTGATCACTTAATTCTTTTTACATTACTCTCTCCTCTACAATTTTTATGTAAGTTATAACTTTATGATTCATCAACTCCCACATATTATCTAGTCTTGCTTCAAGCTTATCGATAGACTTTTGTATTGGCAAGGTTTATTGTGAAATCACCTCATCAAGAACTACCTCTTTTTCCTCATCATAGATATGTACTCTCTTCTTTTGGAGAGTTGGGTCCTAGTTAAATTCCTCTACATTCTCTCATTTACATAGCTCCCCTTCTTCTTTTGCCACTTGCTCGATTAGCCTTTGTATCTTATGGGCATTTAATTCATATAATTGACCTTTGGCATAAAACCCAAGGGTCCTTCTCATTTGATTATGAAGCCCATCGATGATGTGGAAAAGTTGCTCTTTTTGAGAGAAGTCATGGCCTAGACATCTATGTAGTACAGAATAGCATTTATCTAAGGCCACATCCAAGGATTCATTATTTTCTTACTTCCACCCTTGGATTTGTTTTCTCAGGTTGGACACAATCACATAGGTTTAGTATTTCTTGTTGAAGACTTCTAGCATAGTGGACCACCAGTAGACTGAATCTAGTTCCAATGATCTGTACCAACTTTCAGCTTCTTCTATGAGTGTCTTGGGGAAGAGCTTAAACTTTTGCCACTTATTTTGATATTTTTCAAGGCACAAGCATCATGGAAGGCTTGTAAGTGATGTTGTGGATCAAAATTATAGCCTCCCCTAAATTTTGGAATGTTCTTTATGTCCAAACATTTGATACAATTATCCCTTTGATTTCTTTGGGGCATTTGAATTGCTTCCCTAATCTATGTCAAGCCCCTATTAGTGAACAAGGGTTCATCTATACCAAACACATCATGGTGATAATCTATATTCCTATTCATCTAATTGTGATGATCTTGTCTATGCTCATTTTTATGTCTTTTATTTTTCCCTTGTGTTCAATTCCTATCTTTATCTTGACCTCATAGTAGAGCTCTATCTCTATACCTACATTCATCTTCATTAGAACTAGACGTTGAAGAGGAAGAAGAATATGAGGAACTGGAAGAATTTCCATGGCTTCTATAGTTCTCCCAATGGTCCCTTGGTGTATCATTTCTAAATTTAGAGGAGGTCTTAGGCCTTGAGGCCCTCCTTATTTTAGGACCTACTCCATCTCCTCTATAATTTTTTTCCTTAGGTGATTATAGTCTTGAATGTAGTCAAGGTGGACATGAACATATGAAACCCTTGCATGAGGTTGTTCACTTCACCTTTCTTCACTATAAATCATATTAGTTCTCCAATGAATGTTCTCATCATACAATGCATTATTGATCCTATGTGAATAAGACATGTTTTTAACATGTGTGATTTAAAATAAAATATTAATATTTTATAAAATGTAAATCATTAACACCTTAATAACAATCATTTATGATACAACTAATCTAGATAACTAGCACCATCCCTAGCAATGGTGCCAATGATGAGTAGTGGGTACCCCCTATGCCCAACTATATGAATCAGAAGCATTCATACATAATCTAATTGAATTCTATGGATGGGACTAATTGTGGCATCTAGATCATTATGCCTTAATCACAATTCATTGTCTTCTCACTTAGACTAGAGGTAGCTTTGTCATGTATGATTTAGTCCATAGTGAGGCATATGATTATTGATGTTGTTTTGGCCTTATGCTACCCGTAATGATAATAGAAAAATGTAGTATTTAATCTAATTAACAACAAGAATATAAAGTCAAAACTAGCCTGTGGGCGATGAGTATCCATTCCCAACTTCTCATACACATCCTAAATCCATGTATCCACTACTAGGATTACCAAGTGCTACACTACTAGGTGAACCAAGTAATAACAATGTTGTGATTATCAAGTGAATGCGTGTTTACACTCGAAACTGGTTGCACTCATTCTACCAATTCATTAATATGCATGGAAACATAAATATTAACTAAGTACATGGAACATAAATTTCATGTAAATTTAATCTGAGTTAAAGTGTTGCAATGAATAAGAATCAATCTTGATCTTATTGTCATTCATGGAATGTGTCTAGGTACATTGCCACTCAAATAATATGTCATACAACTAACTTAGATTCATACTACGGGCACTCACTGACTATTCTCTAAGACATTGGAATAAAACTGCAAGAGTTTAGCTACTCTATTGACAAACGAATGCCAATACATGGCAGAAGCATGCATATTTATAGGCAAAAATAGACACTATGTCAACAGGGCTGCATCAATGCATCATTGCATACGTTGATGGGGTCATGTCAATGGGGTTGCATCAAAGCAACTGCATTAAGGCAGCTACATCAATGTAACCAACTAATGTTTCATCATCTATTATTGAAGGAGAAAAGGAAGGTATGATCCAAAGAAAAAAGACTTCTTAGATAACTTGTTTTCATCAAAGGAAAACAATAATGGGAAAGAAAAGTATGGCTTTTTTTAACCTCCTCAATTTATACTTTGATGAAGTAGCCCAAAAAGAGTAATAGGGTGGAGATAGGAGAAGAAATGAACTTCCAGTGTTTGAGCTCCCTCCTCCTCCTCTAGTAGATGTCACTCCTCCAAGCAAATTGATTTTGATTGATTTAGAGGTTTGCAAGTGGATAAAGGAAGTGACTAGCTCTAGACTCTCTACATCATATAGTAAGTGTAAATGACATGATGTCAAATGTTTCAATGTTCATTATTTTTTAATGTTAGTAAGACTTAATCATTTTCTTCCTTTTTTCAAATATGAAAAGGAAAATTTGAGCTTGCATCAAAGATAAGCAAATGATTTTGGAGGGTCTATTAGAAAACATGGAGGCGAAGGTAAAGTTTCTTTCTCCAAAAGAAGGTGAGTTAAGAACATTATTTCTATAGAATAATATTCATTAGTTAGAGATAAAGAATCTAACACTCTATTGGTTGAAAATGAAAAAATAAAGATAAAGTTTCATAGGATTATGTGACCTTCCATGATCTTGCAATAAATGTAGATGTGGTAGCAAAGAAGATCGTTGTACAAAAAATAAATATTTCTCTCAACTACATGAATGATATGGGAGTGTTGGCCATTGAACATGCCAACACCAATACCATACTCCTAGACTAGTTGGAGCAAGCATGGAAGGATAAAGAAGAAAACAACAAACAAATAAAGATGCTATCAAACCAAGTGGAGTTACTAAAAGTAGAAATTCATGATAGTAGCATGGTGAGCCATAATTCTCCTTCCCATGCATACAATATGGAGAGAAATGAAGTAGTGGAGTTTCAATGAGCATTGATGAAGAGGAAATGGTTAGCTTTGGCCATGACCTAATCCATGACAACCTTAAGAAATTTAGCTATGGCCTAGAAAGCCTACAAAAGAAAACAACAGACAAAAAAGAAGTGGTACAAAAGAGAGTACCGCAAGATGCTCAAAGAGAATAATAGTCTCTATGTAGATAGAGAAATAAGAAGTATGTTCATTAAAAAACTAAGTTGGAAGGATTATTTGATGAGTTTGTGAAAATTATGGAAGTCATCACATTAGCAAGGTAACAAAGGAATCCTAAGGAAGAACAAGTAGAAGAAGAGGAAAATGATGATATTTCCCTAGAGGAATTAAAATATTTATGATGAAGAGTGGGCAGCTATTTTATCATAGATCCCAAGTTCATCAAATCTAAGATTGCAGGAGATAGAACAATAGATCCTTAAGATCTATGAAGTAACTTAGGATAAGTAATAAGACTTACAAGTATTCATTTTATTTTATTATATCTAAGAGATAAGATAAAATAACACTAATCATTTTGATCTTGATTATTTGTTTTTAAACCCTATAGAGAGGAACTAGATGCTAGCAACAAAAGAACCAACACTGATGTAAATTGAAAAAGAAGCTAAAAAGAAAATAGTGGAATAAGAATAAATTTATGTCATTTGGTTTTAACACAATTTTTTTTAGACTAAACCTCAAGTGTGATTGATGTAAGCTTTTGATGTCATGTCAAAAATTATAACGTGCATCAATTTTTGTAAAAAGTTTTTAAAAATAAAAGTTCTAACATTCACACTAATTTCAACTTAGCCATTTCTACATAGTAATAGCTAAAATCGACGTGATACATGAAAGATTATAACTGTTTGCTAATTTAATCTTTTCCATTAATAACAAATGATTAAAGAATAAATTTAAGAAAAATTCACTAACCACCATTTCCTCATGATACCAAATAGTAAAAAAAAATAAAGAAAAATCCTAACATATGCTAGTAAACATCTACCACCTAATGGGAAAACAAAATATGGTAAACAAGACTAGGCACCATTGAAGACTAAGGATCTAAGGTTATAGTGTTTGGAATATTTTTTTTTTTTTGAACTATAGAATGAGAAATATTATGAGAATCCTTCTTCTTAGATGAAGATATTTTCCAATTCATGAAAGCCTAAGGCTATAAATTCAATGTCAGAAATAGAATCATTTCCTAAGTCAATAGAATTAGAAATAACCTCATAGTTCTTATAGGAGCAAGACACTATAGGATTACCTACAAGTTCACGTTGGATTTCTGCCAGTTTTCCACTAAGGTAATAGGAACATGCCTTTTTATTTAGGTGACAAACACTATAAATCTACCTATCTGCAAAGATTATAACCTCACAATTACAAATAGGTATGTGAATATGATAATGTATAGGAGAAGAAACAACTTTGTGTTGAGCTAGCCAAAGATGTTCTAGCATACCATTAATACCAAGACACTCACATATCACCATAAAAATGACATCAAACTACACAACATCACCTACCATGAACGGTATCCTAAAGGAACCTAAAATCTCTACCCATGTACCATTAAAGAAAATGAGATCAATACAAGTTTCATTGAACACTATCTAATCTTGAAGGTCAAAATGCTTGATAACAGCACACATGATCTTACTTGATCTAGCACTATCATCAACATTTATTAGAGGAACTATAGCTTCTTGAGATACTTTGATGTGATATATAAAATAGAAGTCAATAGATATCCCCTATCTTCAAGTCTATCTTGATGTTTTCACCACAGAATTTTAGACTATCTAATCCACAATGAGGAACTTGAAGAAAAGAGAATATAACTTCTATTCAATTGAGGATGTGACTTGGGACTATGATCTTCTTTAGAACATCATAGAATGTAGCCCAATGTTGTTTAGAAGTTTCCACAAGGTCATACAACGATATATTAGTATCTTTAGAATGGATAATTGACATCATTTACTATAGGACCTTACTATATCTTTAGGCTAAGATTGTTATAGAGCAAGTGCTATCATGATAGCCTAAGTAGAATTAGAAGAAGGAAGGAGGCTACTTGAAGATGCATCATCCTAGTGATGTTGAAATGAAACCTTCTTTATTGTTTTAGAAGGTTGCTTTGGAGCATCAATTGTCTTCTCCTTCTACTTAGTTGAGTAGGACTCCTTGGTATATTGGCTATGAGTTAGGATAATCACTTGAGATGAAGGAAAAGGAGATGCATGATGCATAATAGATGGAATAATATTCTAAGATTTAGAATGAGACATGGTAGGATGGAAAGAAAATGATGGTGAAGGTTGAGTAGGAGAAGACCATTGAGAGTTGTTGGCATAAATAGGATAGGGAGGTGGTGATGAGCACTTTGGCTTGGATGATGTAATGTAGTTAGATCAACATATCACATAGGGATTCTAAGGTTGTAATGATGACTACTTAGATTGATTATGATTGGACCAGTAAATAACATAAGGCCCTTTAGGTAGAGACTTACTAGCTTTATATATAGGCTTGAAAGCTAAAATTGTTCCTCTAGCCCCTAAGGGATTCTAAAATATTTCTAGCTACTAGTTATTAAGATGCATAGTGGATGGATCACTTTCCACCACTATCTTAACCTTATCAATGACATCTTGAACATCATCTTTTGAATTTCTAAAGTTTTCTGTATCATGTCAAGAAGTCTCATGGTAATATTAGTATTTTTGGTAGTCATACTACTTAGGCATCCTAAGATCTCCTTCTTGCCACTAAGAAGGGTCCATAGCTATCAGCTAAATGTAGCAAAAGTATGCTCTTGCTTGATTAGAGACCTACTTCTTCTTAAGGTGACCATCACTAAGAAGATTATTTAAGAGTAAAGAGTACCTCATAGGTATTTTGGTGTACTGGTCTTTACTCCTAAAAGATCTTGATGAGAAAGTAGTTAGGGAAATATTACTTTGCCCCTTAGAAAGAGAAGAAACACATGTAAAACTTAGGGATACCCTCTCTTGTTTAGTAGCCTTGGCAACATTGTTATGAATTTTCATAAATTCTTGGTCATTACGTTGAATAGTATCTTTTTCAATGCATTTGGCAACCAAGAAAGCATCATTTAGAGAATGAGCCTTAGGATATGTCATCCTCTTCTAAATGTAGTCAATGATAGCTACTTCAAAGATACCTCACAATTTACATTCATCCAAAGGATATGGTAATTTTGTTGATGTCATTTTCCATTAAGAGATAAACTTATCGATGGGTTTCTTCTAAGCCTGCTTGATGTAAATGAAAGACATAACACTACTACTTTGAGGCACATTGAACTTGAAGCATTTAATGAATGCTATGAGAAGTTACTCTAAAGAGCTAATAGATCCATGTGTTAGGGAACTATAGCATTTCAAAGCTCTCCTAGATAGTTGGTTGGAGAAGCATCTTAGCACTATCTAAGGGTAAGAAGCCAAAAAGCATGCATTCATTCCTAAAAGTAACCACATGATTCATGGGATTTTTTTTTCATTATACTTGGTAAATTTACACAGCAAAGCTCCCTTAGGAAAAATTGATATTTAAGATCTTATCCAAGGAAATTGGAGCATTTTCTTGTAAGTTAAGCATCTTAGCCATTTTTTCTTCATTCCTTTAAAGATGTAGCATCATTTCATTAAGAAGTGTAAGAAACTATAGATCTATTGCAAGGGAATTAATTAGAGATGGAATCATAGCAGATGGTAAAGAAGTTTTGAAACGAGGCACATAGGACATGGGTCAACTAAGTGTTGGGGCAGGTATACCAAAAGAAACTAGGTTAGATGGGTATACATGGAAAGATAAAGCACCTATGGCTTGTGAAACACCAAAGGGATAAGAAGCATGAGTAGAGAATGAAAAAGGTTGAAATGGAGGCATATTATATTAAGGCTAAGGGATGAAATAAAAAATATTCCAATGGTTGAAATTGATCACTAGAAAATGGAATATGAGGTATTGACATAGTTTGATGAAAAAAGTTGGTAAAGTAAAGCAATAGTAAGAGGGATACTTACTGGTTTAGCAAATAGTAGAACAAATTTAGGCATACTACTTTGAGTAGTTGAGATATTAACATGATGGATGTGATGAGCATGGGAGTTACTTTTTCTAAGTCCTTTAGCTACTTGTTCCTCATCTTCATTTTTCAAATGGATATTAAATTTAGAAGCAACACTATCTCTCTTTGTTCTAAAGATAACATAAGAAACAAGAGGTTGATCTAAGATGTTGTTCATCCAAACTTCTTTAATCTATAGATGAACTTGCTCCTACATCTTCTCTTGTTTCATGACAAAATCTATAGATCCATAACTTTCTAATTATCCAACTTAATGCGATGATCAAGATTAGAAAAGAAAGGTAGTAGATTATAAGCCTAGTCATACTCTACCATGAGATTGAGAACATTAGTAGTTAATCCTATCTCATCTCCCATTTGGCAAAGGCTACCTTATAGTTTGTTAGGATAAGTCCACTTGAAATAACCTGATTCCTCCTAAGATCTAGCACCTTCTTGATTTTGGAGATGCCGAAAGTAAATAATGAAGCCATGATAGTGATCTGAAAGATTTTGTGACTTCACAAGGTTGTTACTAGTGTATCAGCTTGTTCTTGAAAATAGGATTGCACTCAAAAGAAATGACAAAAGACTTTAATTTCAAAGGAAATGTTGAAATCATTAATTTTAACATGACATCAAAAATTTTAACATGGCATGTTAATAAAGGTTACTAATAAAAACTATTTCAGAAAATGATGTAGAGTTCACAAAGAGAAAATGACATAATGTCTATGTGTTGACATGACATTAGCAGCACTTAGAAAAAAATTCAAAAAATAGTAGGAAAACATTAAAAATATAGTGAAGTTGGAACATAGAATGATTCTAGAAAACATTCACTTTTATGGAGGCCTTCCTTTTAGTACCAAAGATGGTGTGATAGAAATCATTCTAACAAATGAAACCAACATAACCTAATACAAAACCTAGCCAAGCTATTCGTGGCTACCAAATGATCCAAGAAAACTAACATTTTGGGAAACCTCCCTCAAATTGAAAGGGGACTTGAGGATCAAAGGATAAATCTAACAATCCAAGTCTGACATTTTGCTAATGTCAATGGATATCAAGTAAAAATAAATTTACACACATAAAATACCTAGTAGAAAACATTTAACAAATGAAAAAAAAACATAGTATAATATGGAAATGTGGATAACAGCAAAAATATAACACAAACAACTCCATTAATAAATATGTACAAACCAAGAAGGAAAACATGAGTAGAAGATTTGAAGCAAATCTAGGCAAACCCAAAGATAAAAGACCCCTAAATAGAAAATCCAAATTATACAAGAGAGAAAAGAACCTGCAAAATGTATCTTAAGACATGTACCAAAGATCATAAGTGTCTAGTGAGAAGTTGTCTTACATCATTCTTACTCCAGCAAGTGCACTAATGCAAATATAATAGGAATAGAAGTAGATCCAACAACTAATTATTGCAAAGGAAAATCAAATCAATATGTTGATCTAATTCTTGGTAGTACTTTGCATGTCAAGAGAATAGCAAAAAGGGAATATAATAAGTCATTAGTAGCTAGAAAAGAAAAAGTTAAAGAAAACTAAAATGAATAGAAAATCTCTTATAAGCAAAGCACTGTTAAGCTCTAAGCAGCTAAGAAACTAAAATTCTAGTTGAATGATTATATATGCTAACCCCTTTACATTTAGGATATTATCCTATATTTAGGTCGAAAATGCCACATAGACCATGAAGGAACAATGTAATGAGGTTCAGATAATTTTTCAAAAACTTTTAAAAAGTTCAAACTAGGAGAAATGATGTAGAAAACAAAGTTTGACATTGGATGTTAGAATTTTAATTCAAGATGTCAAAATTTGGAGACAAAAGTTGACATTGGATATTGAAAGCAAGTTTGATACAAGACAATAAAAATCTAATGTGAGACATCAAAAGTAGTTTGATAGAAGATGTCAAAAGCTAAATATGAGAGCTAAAATCAAATGTCAAAGATGATATTGATGCTAGAGGATGAAAGTCTTATGTAAGATGTCAAAAATACATTTGATGCCAAATGTTAGAAGCTACAAATAAAATTGACACTAAAACTAACACTAAATGTTAAAACTGGAAGTAGAGCTAAAACTAACATAATTTTTGGCAAGCTAAAGATGGAAGTCTAGAAATGACATTGCAAATGATGCAAGACATTAAATCTAGACCACTAAAGATGACTTCAAGTGCTAGAAAGCCATAGAGTGTACTCAAGCCTCTAACTTAAGCTTAAAAAGCCAAAGTTGATACAACAAGTACAACATAGAGATCATGGAAATTTGAGTCCATAAGTTGGATTATAACCCAGATGATTCCTAATGATTCCCAATAGTTAAGAAGGTATCTTATGATGATGTATTTGGGGAACTTGATGCTCAAATCATTATGGAATAAGGCTAAAACAACAATTAGTTCTGATTCAAAGAAAAATAAAAAGTGGGTACAACATTACTACCTCTTGATGGATGCTATTGAGGTGTCAAAATAGCATTCATCAAGATGAGATTGGATAGTAAATTCATGTACCTACAAAAAGAAAAGTGGAATAAATAGAGGGGGAGAAGGAAAGAATATTAATATATAGCCAATACACTAGTCATGAAGATAATGCTATGCCATAGAAAGAGAGCATTGCTACATCCTATACTCAAGATGATCAAAAGGATATCATTTATAATATTTACATCCTATTCCACTTATGCTCTTAACACATTCTTACTAGAATAAAAAAGGTCATTCAATTCTTACTACCTATGCTGATGAGAGGAAGGAAAATGAGATAGGAAAGAGACTTAAGAAGGAAGAATAAAGAAGTAAGAGAGGAGAGATGAAAAATAGACTTGCAAAATCAAGAAAATAATAAAACAAGGGAAAGAAATAAGGAACATCATCTATATACTAGTGTTGGTGACCGTTTGGGACGCGACCGTCAACGAGTGTCCTCGAACAGGATTTAGGTGCTTGCTGGTCTCTGGCAACACCAAGGCCCAGATACCTCCAAATAGACTCAGTAGTTAATGTGAGTATGTGTGTGTGTTGTTGCAGTATGTGGTTGTGAAAAATGAAACGATTGCGTTGTGTGTAAACTACAAATGACTTATCTTAAAGAGATTCAGCCAACTTTGCCAAGTACTATGAGTTGTTGAAAGTTCCTATTCTGTTCACTTGCCTAGTCTACGCGGTCCTTATAATACCTACTTGTAACAAATAAAATTTTGTAAAAACATTTGAGCACAACTCCGAAAATCTACTTCTAATTTTCCCCAGAGAAAGAAATAGTTCCACAAGAAAACTAGAAATAGAGCAAGATTCAATGGAAATAGAAAGGAAAGAAAGCAAATTTGTATTAGGACCTCAAATGTTTAAACAAGGTAAAATGATACAAATAAAAAATTTGCAATAAAGCTATCCCAAATTCAATAACTATGAATTGTTCAAACTTCCAAGGCTCAAATAAGCAATTTCTTCAAGACAATCCTACTATGCTACCAAAAAATTTCTGCGTAAACTATCATGTATGAGACTCCATTTTGGCTAGATAATGGATGTCAACAATTGCATTCAACATAACGTTCAAAAGACTTGACAATTTCTGATTGAAATACCATGAAGATTTACTTTAAAGATAAAAGAAAGTTATTGTGGTCCCATCAAAATACCAAAGATTCTCTGAACCCTCTTGACTATTGAATCGTTCAACGACTTTACTACACGCAGAGGCTCTTTTACAACAATCTCAATAGTGGTTCTTATACATTGCACAATAATAAAATTCACTACTAAAATGCTCTTAAGGCTTTCAAACACAAGTGCTTCTATGGCAAAATTTTAATAGAAATTTCTATCGTGCAACAAGAACAATAAGAGCAATCTAAAAATCCCAAAATTACTTGCCAAGCATGATACTATC